>JAOTON010000193.1:940000-1442500 GCA_034440635.1 Lepas anatifera | reverse complement strand
ACAACTTTTTTATAAGTATCTGGGATAGAAGCCGAGGTTTGTGCATCTACCCAGCATATCACATCCGGGGGGCGAGGGCAACCGTCTCGCCCAGCTCCACAATTTGGGGACCTGATCCCCTAGCTTTGGGACACAGACGGCTGATTTTCTTCGAAAGCAATATTTTGTTCTCGACGTTGTCCAAATTCGTCGGAGACAAATTCAGGGACTTAACAAACCGTTACACTGAAAAGCATTTGAGAAGCTTAAGTTTCCCTGTTCCTTTCAAAAACCCCATGCTCATTTAAGCGTCTTGCTTAAAGAGGTCAGTCCCTATTCGCGATGTTTTATTAGCGACAGCCTTATTAAATCGAACAGGTGTTGGAGGGGATGAACAAATCATTTGAGTAAAATATCTCTCTCTCTCTCTCTCTCTCTATCTACGAAACTTGTCCTCTTCACAACCCTTGCCACTGAATAATCGAGCTTTTACTGCTCACTTGATAAAAATCCCTCATCGGATTCGCTTCGTCATCTAAGCTTGCAACATTCCTCCATAAATGGCACGGCGCGGGCAGACGAACCGGGCAAACAAGTATTACGCCCGGAATCCATGTATTATACAACAAGGCCAATGCAACAAACTGCGTGGAGTGCTTGATGGATGACTCATCTAAAAGGACCAATTTTAAGTGGGTTCAAACCTTAAGAGGCCTAAAACCAGGGTTTGCTGCCCGCCCGTGAGATTGCGTAGTATCCCGCCCTTTACCTATTAAAACGGGTAATGGTGGCCGGTGAACGAACTGCTCTGGCTCTTCAAATAGTGACTCAGCGCGAAAATCGTTAGCAACCAACACAGCAGGATGCCTATCTGTATCTCCCACGAATTAGATCAGAATCTGAGAGGAGATACTTTATATATATATATATATATATATATATATATATATATATATATATATATATATATATATCGCGCGCCAGCAGCGTTCAACTCTCTACCAGTCAGTATTTGTGGCAGCACGCTTATTAAATTCAAACGCTTTTCCAAAAATCATTTGCAATGCTCCACCGTTTAGATCCGTGTATACGAGATGTGTATGTACGCCAGCATGTTGTATTTTTTCCCTTGTTAACTTCCCTCGATGCTTTTGATACGGGCTCAATAATAGGCATTCTGTTTATGGATGAGTACAACGAGGTAAAATACAATACAATACAAAAACTACATTTATAAAAACAACTTGCATTGCAGATCTGGGGGATAATGATATAAGCAAAATCTGACGGATAAGCAAATCATTAACTTTACTAAATTAGACATCCCAAACTAGTCATATATATGTATATTTTTTTGATACAGGTATCGTTGTACAGCACTGAGTTTCGGGCTTTTGAGAGTTTCCTGTTAAATAAATAGGAAACTCTCAAAAGCCCAAAACTCAGTGCTGTAAAACGATACCTGAATCAAAGAAAATATATTGACCAAATACCCAACATATATATATATATATATATATATATATATATATATATATATATATATATATATATATATATAAGATTGAATATGACCGTGTTTTTGGATGTAACAAGTCTCTTGTTAACTTTTTGTAAGTCTCTAATTGCTCTTTTATGGATTTCTGAAGGTTTGTCAAGTATATCTCCAGTTCTTGTCATAGTTTAGCAGCGGACCCATCTTTTAAGAGTTTACATATTCTTCAATGATGAAAGATGCCTGATATTTTGCGTGATTATTGTTGTGTGATACTATTTGTATTTCCGAATGGTATTGTCATGTTCAAAATGTCCACTTGCTTGAAAACGTTTATTGAATTTACGAAACCGGTCGCACAATGGATATTTTTTTACTTTTATAACCATGACAATAATTAGATAGATACCTGAAAAACTTTCAGAAATCCCTAAAAGAACATTTAGAGACTTAGAAAAAGTTAACAAAAGACTTGTTACTTCCAAAAACGCGGTCATAATCATACTTGTATACATAATAACTTACTGTCAGCGTTCACAAATATATATATATATATATATATACATATATATATATACATATATATATATATATATCTGTATACTTCGGCAGTATATTTTCTTTTATGCATATGGTGTTGAATGCCAGAGCATATTTACATTTTAAGAGTTTCTTAGATGTTTGTTCTAAATGTCGTATCAATATTTTTGTGTCGTTGGGCAATGCATGTATTATTTCTCCAAGGCCAGACATATTTCACAATACTGCTGCAGCTAACTAGTTTCGACGCATCATTTGTCATGATTTCAGGATGACCGTGTTCTCCTGTAAGTATTGTCTCGTCAGTTCAATTCCATGTTGCTGTGTCATATGTTTGTGTGGGCCCCCGGTGTTCTTGTGCATTGTGCATCTCCTTGATAGGGTGGTCGTTGTTGTTCCTATTTAGTGACAGGGATGACGCTGACAGTCGTCATGTGGGCCAGTAAACTTGTACACTACACAGGTGCGCTGGAATGGTTTGGTGCTGGAGGTCATGTTATTTTTCATGAAAAGGTTTTTTGTTCTTTTGCTCTTGTAGTAGATAATGAGCTTGATCTTGTTCTCTTTGTCCGTAGGCATCAGGTTGTTGTTTATAATGTTCTTTAAGACAAGTTCGTCTACCTTATATGAAGGAGACATCTGGTTCTGGTAGTAGAGCTTTTATGTATTTTGCACAGTTCTCTGCTCTTGCTTAGCATATTTGGCAAGTTGGGATGTGATTTCTCTATCGATGTCACTGTTGGCGAATTTGTTATTTGCAAGCATCTGCTTTGAATGTTGAAGCTCTTCATGGACGGACTCCCATGTGTTGCAATACTTGACTGCTCTTCTGATGTAGGATCTTATCACGCCAATCCTGTATCTCTCAGGACATTCACTTAGTCCATTCATGCAACGTCCTGTGTTGGTGGGTTTACGGTGTACCTTTGTCTTGAATTTGCCGTCACTTGCGTCTATGTCGATGTTCAAAAACGCGATGCGCTGCTCAGTGCTGATGTCGGTAGTGAACTTTAACACTGATTGCTCTTCCATTGTCGCTTTCAATACTTCTAGATGCTCAGCATCCTTAACCTGGAGGTACAAATCATCAACATATCGGCAATATTGTGTTGGTTTTGGTATGATGTTTTCCAGCACTTGGTTTTCTACCTTGCACATATACCTACATGTTTGCAAAGAGAGGACCCAGAGGGGACCCCATAGCAACCTAGCAACCCCATCTGTTTGGTGATATATATATATATATATATATATATATTTGATAATGAACAAGTATTTTGTAAGATCGAAGGATTTGACAAATTTATGTAACTTCTGCGCGTATTTGTATTACCTAAAATTGATATAAATGACAATGTAATATTTTATTACGCTTTTGATTATCGGGGTTGATATTTGATTACTGCCGGTATTTTGAAAAGAAGGCTGCTTTGCGTGAAATTTGCAGATGTTTCCCAATCCTGACCAACGGACAAAACTTTTATAGGCTGTAATCACGCACCGTTACAGCTCCTAATCGTGCGATCGCATGTTCACCTCAGTCTTTCAAAAGATGAGCCTATAGGTGATCACTGGCTTCCCATATTAACAGTTAAGAGTGTGCACCTGTTCTTGATTCTTTGGGTTTAGGGGCGAGCCAACTTTCACCGTTATATATCGCCCAGAGTGCACCTGTTCTTGATTATTTGGGTTTCGGGGCGCGCCCCAACCTTCACCGTTATATATCGCCCAGAGTGCATCTGTTCTAGATTATTTGGGTTTCGGGGCGCCCCAACCTTCACCGTTATATATCACCCGGAGTGCACCTGTTTATTTTGGTTTCGAGGCGCCCCAACCTTCACCGTTATATATCACCCGGAGTGCAAGAGTGCACCTGTTCTTGATTATTTGGGTTTCGGAGCGCCCCAGCCTTCACCGTTATATATCGCCCAGAGTGCACCTGTTCTTGATTATTTGGGTTTCGGGGCACCCCAACCTTCACCGTTATATATCGCCCAGAGTGCATCTGTTTATTTGGGTTTCAGGGGCGCCCCAACCTTCACCGTTATATATCACCCGGAGTGCAAGAGTGCACCTGTTCTTGATTATTTGGGTTTCGGGGCGCCCCAACCTTCACCGTTATATATCACCTAGAGTGCAAGAGTGCACCTGTTCTTGATTATTTGGGTTTCGGGGCGCCCCAGCCTTCACCGTTATATATCGCCCAGAGTGCACCTGTTTAATGCCGTGGGTTTATTGGAACTCTGGGACTGCTCAGACGAGTAGGCTTGTTTGATGAGACATTACGGCCTCTTCAGATTTGAAGAACATCGCGCTCTTCAATTTGAGGAGGATATGATCTTCAGGCAAAACATTGAGCCCTACCTTCTTATGAGGGTAGGTGTACTAGATTTGGGTCAATTATTTATTCTGGAAAGTCAATGATGAGGCTTAAAAGTTAGACCAGGACTCACCAGCCTCCTCAACTCCTGTTTTCAGTGCATGTTTTATCTTTGTGCATGTTTTATCTTTTTCAGTGTTTATTTCCGTCCGAACCATAACATAAAATGTCGCATAAACATTGCATACTGGTAACTTTTCTTGCCTTTTGTAATTTCTGCTTCCCTTAATATACTCAGCTTTCCTTCCTCAGGAAAACTTGTTCTTTTTCGGATTCAAATGATGAAAGGGCTCGTGCTTCATACTATTCTTCTTCTTCTGATTATACCTCAACCTGACGGTATGGTTTCTCAACAGAAGGCCGAAAATCCAGGGATTCTTGCATGTCCTGCGCCCCATCTTCAAAACACGCTTCCGGGTTCTTGACCAGTTTATTTTGGCACTCAAAGAGCTTGCCTTGTACATCTGTGCGCTCTTTGCTTCTTTGTGAGACAATGGAATTCCAACAGCCTCCGGAGGTTGAGTTTTTTTAACTATTTTCCAATCTACCTTCACTGCAAGTGATGTTTTGCAGGGAACGATTAGCCCGTTGCTTGCTTTCTTTGGGTGATTAGATACTCCTTTCCAATTCAATGCTCTCCGTCTAACCACCAAAATCTACTTTAGATAGATTGCATGTGTAAAGTATTTGAGATTATGTAGTCGATTTGGGACTAACTGCCCAGAGATTAGAATGTTATCTGTGCTCCCCAGCAGCGGAGGAAATTTTTACCCCGAGATAAGGAATTTTCCCCAGGACCTTTGAAGCCTTACGAGAGAGAAAATGATTCTCCCCAACGCACAGAATGAGGAGGTTGGGCACTACGTTGTGGAACAATACTACATTGAAGGAATTGTTTGCCCTGAACGGGTTTTGAAGATATTCAGTCTTCCTGTTCCCCGAGATTTTCCCCAACTACGCTACCAATATATTTTTTCTGACCCCTGTAACGGCTACCCAACCACCCTCCTGTTCGTAGCCGACGCCTTTCCTTGCTTTTCAGTCTGAGGAGCCGTTCCCGCTTAAACACTGGATAAATAAGCACCGCTCAGAGATCGACCAGGAGGTGGGCAAACGGCTATATGACGTCACATACCAGAGTGACGTCATCGCCCTGGGAGAAGGCACGGCCAGCGACTGTAACTCCAGGGCGGAGATATTCCTTTGGCAGTTTGTAAGTTGGTCATAGCTAAGTGGAGTGGAAGGAGGGTAAGGGGGAATCTAAATGCACCATAGGTTCGGCGGGTTCTTATATTTTCTTTCACCATGCTTGCTTTGACTGTAGGTATGCGAGATGCGTGCACGTTGAAGGGACGGGAAGAGTAAAGACGATGGAAGATCATAGTAAATTTAAGTGCTTACGCCCAGCCCTAGCCATTATTGCTGTTCGTCCACTATAATTTCATGTAACATTAAAACGGACAGGTAGGGGTAGGGCCAACATATTTGGGATACCCATTGCGTGTTCTTTTTTGCAACTTTTACACAATTTCAGGCACAAATCATAGGTCAGGTCACGAGTCAAGATCAAGTGGCCTAATTCAACAATCCGATATTGTTATTGCATATTAAAGTCACCAAGAAAAACTTATGGCAGCGGAATTCTTAAATTGATAACCTGGGATCAGGTCAGGGCATGACTTCTCCATTGGCGATGCATGGGGATATTAACTTAAGTTAGATAACTTCGCTGAGAATGTTATTCATTTCATATCTCATTCGGGCCACTCCCACAGGCATACTTGCCCAATTACAGGGAACATGGGCGTGGGTTGTTATTCCTTCACCACCTGGGGGTTCGATCGGACCCCTCGTTTTTTGCAAATGATTGAGAGACGATGTAAATGAAATGTTAGAAAATTGAAATTAAAAAATCGCTGCTTTGCAAGTCTGTAGTGTGATCAATTTGAATACTATGACCATAAATTGACATCACGTCAGGCCAGATCAACCAGTTATGACGTCATTTCTAAACTCATGTAAGGCGATTCCGCTCTTCTAAAATGAGGCTAACAAAGCCAGGCTGTATCTCGGCTCCAGGAAGAGCTAGATGAAGCTTCTAAACATCATTTGAAAGCTTATGAAACAATAAATATGCGCACCGTCATCAATTTTAAGGTCAGGTCAATACCGCGGTCACCAGAGGACATCAAAGGTCACGATTTTCAGAATTGCTTGAGTCTTTAACTTTTGATCAAAACAAGATACAGTCACAAACTTGTTATCATAGTAATGGGCATAATCCAAAGATTTGAATGGTATGCAACACAGCCTTGGGAGGTCATTATTTAACTCTGACTTTAGGCCCAGGTCATAATTTGTCCTTACAATGTCATGCCGGCTATCGTTTGAATCCTTGGGTCAAGACGAACACAGCGGTGTCTTTTGTTTTTTATCTAGGTTTAATGGTTCCCGAGTTACCGAGTTACAGGGGATTTTCTAAATGGGTCTTAATTTGACCCATGTTGGCCCACTGTGACATCAGGATATGGTTTCCCGTTCAACGGGTATGATTCAAACTCGGCTCCAGAGAAGAAGACGGTAATGCGCTTCCAGCGCCGTCTATTTTTCTTCGTATCCCGTCCGGTTCCCGAGATCATAATGGAGTCAAATCGGACCCCCAGACAGTGGTGTGTGCAAAAAGAGCCCACGCATTGCCGGGTTAAGGATCGTCTCCATCAGGGGGATGAGGTGGCTTAGTGGATAGCACCCTTGTCTTCTAAGCCACCGGTCCCGGGTTCAAGTCCCGGCGGAGCCTCTAAATAAGTCGATCTGATCCCCAAAATCCCTTCCAACAGGGTGAGAGTTGGCGACGCCGTATGACCCTGGCAGTTGGTGCGTCGTTAAGCCCCAACAATTATTATTATTATCGTCTCCATCAGATCAGATCAGACATCGAGTCCAGATCAGACATCAGACATCGAGATCAGACAAGTCGGTTTCCCACCGTGGGGATTTTATTAATCCATGGTGGGGGAGCCCACATAAATCCATGCTGTCCGAGCTAAGTACGGGCAATGAAGCCGCTAGGCCAGCCGGACCCGGATTGGTGGGAGAGTCTTTATTTTGAATTCATCGTGTTTGCTTCACCACTGCAGTTCCAATGATTTGCGTTATGAAAAATGCTGACATTGCTCTGACATTGACCTGAAATCGGGGCAGGTCAATTTTATGATTTGACCTGACAGGATCATAGGATACATTATTCGACCGGACTCGACAAGAGCATGCCAATAGTGTCCTAAAACTAGTTTTGCGCTAGGGTGATGAATGTAAAATTCATATTGGAAAATAGAGTCAGCGAGTTGAAATTTAAAAAGTTACATCATTGTGAAAGTAAATTAATTCTCTCATTGAACTTTTATTTAAAGTTTAGAAACATATTTTTAATCAAAATTTCCATATTACCATATTGTTGTTGAGTCAATTTACGTCATGCTTATTTAATTGTGCTAGAAAAACTCCACTTGAGTAGTGAGCGTAGACTTTGGTAAAGCTAACACGGAAGTGATTGGAAACTTCAGCTTGCCTGAGTGTTGCTCTCCACCCAGCATCCTGAAATTTGGGACACTGCATACCAATGGTGCTTATATGTTTTCTAGAACTCTGCTCTGTCAAACATTATTATAAAAACTTAAGTCTACATTGCATAAAAACATCCATCGCAAAAAACACGCTCTGACCTTCGGTGACCTAAAAAGGTGAGCTGAACAAGAAATTATATTTAACATTTTCGGTGGCTATCAAGACGGGCTCTCTAACGTCCCGCCCGCTTTTCGCTGACTAGCATGGTTGGTGAGATCAGGGAGGGGGGTGTACCCCTCCGTGCCGGTGAGGGTGGTACGAACCCCTTTACCGGTGTGTGTTAAGTTGGCTCTTCTAACCTCTAGAGAAACAATGATTGAGAAACAATGCTAAAACGATTTTTCGTGTTATACGTACAACCTGGAGATATTCGTTCACTGGCATTGCGGGCATGCAATTCAGTTCAGCATCGGTTCTGGACAAGCCTTGTCATCAGTTCCGGACGAATATACGACTTTCACAGCATTTCTTATAATAGTAACCATGGTGGTGGTTCCGTCTGCGCGACAGGAAGGCAGCGCCGAGGTGACGGCGGGCGGCCAACAGCACCACCTGGAGGCTGACAGCACGCTTCTGGTGCCTGCTGGGGCTGACCTCACCAGCAAGCGCAGCGAAGAAGGCATCACCATCAGCATCGTTATGGACCCCGCAACCAAAGACAGAGCTTTCCAACACCTGTAGCACGTTGGTTGCAGGTGTCAGATGGCGCCACCTGGACAGGCCTCGGGTGGCGCCCCTTGTACATGGGTGGTCTCAGATGGCGCGACCTATGACTGGTAGAGCGGCATCTTCCGGCCGGTCTCGTGTCTCAAGTCTCGAGCAAAAGTGTCCAAAAAGTCAGCCCCAACGTGCTAGAGTCACATGGAATTTAGTCCTCAGACGGTAGAAGGATAGTGATGTATTCGTGTGCCTTCTAATGGCCACAACCCGGGGACTCTTCTAGACATCGAGTACCTGTCAAGAACTGGGCCCCCAAAAATGTGGAGGGTATCATGTGCACGGCAGAGGTGCAGAAACTTGCCAACTCGGCTACCGGAGTTTGTGACACATTTACAAAAATTGAGGTGCATAATTGTGACAAAATAGCGATCCTGACTGTATGGCTCAAGATCAAACCCCATATTTTCGAAATAGAGAATGAAGCGTGTAGGGAATATTTTAACTTAGCAGCTCTGTTCTTCAATTGCACAGCGTACCATTAGTAATACAATATTGGTACTGTGTTCAGTTTCTACTAAAATGAGGGACCCCCGCTGCAGAAAACCCGCAAACCGCTGTCACAGTTGCCAGATTTTAACATGCAGCCCAATGGGGCTGATTGTTAGTAGTTTGCAGAAAGTTGTCGCCTAGATGCCGGAAATGTGACAGTCAATTTTTCGAGAAATACACGATTGTAGGCATATTTAAGGCATTAACGATAACGCAGATACTTTATTAAGTACTTTTCTGTCCATTTTTTCAGGTTAAATCATATTTACAGTTTGAGTGTCTTCGATTTATTGGCCCCTATTTCTTCGAATTTAGTATTAAGTACGCCTAAAAGCTACTAATAAAAGTACTAAGTGAGTGAGAAAATAAACATAGCTGGGCAGCAATTCTACTTAAACTGCGCAACAGCGACAAGACAAGTTAGACACTTATTTTGAGGGCATATTCATTAGGTATATTTAAGATAAGTGCAGGCTAAAACTAGCTAGAATAAATATTGCTGCCCGTGGCTAATCTAAGATGAATGTAGGCTATTGTAAGACTGATGCACTTTCCCATATCAAGCTTGGTTTTTCATTCCTTAGCCTGCTTGTGCCTTAGTTTATTTGTGCCCTAGATTGGTTAGATAGATTTGGAGCTGGAGGAAGTTGGGAGAGTTGGCGCCAGCAACAGGCTGGCAACAACAGTGATTCAGGTGAGTTTTCATGATCAAATTATCATATCAATATTGTACAGATAGCAAATGTGTGCTAATGCAGTTCTCCACAAAGTGTTAACACCCACACTGGAGAGGGGCCTGGAACTAACGTGCACTGGAGGGGGCCGAGTAGACCCCCTTCTTATCTCAGAAAATCACAGCAAATCTCAGAAAGAAATAGACTTTGAAAAACGTTGGTTGGGGGTGTGTTGTTTACTTCCAGTGGTGGTAAGCAACGCACAGGACCTGAACTGCATGGAGTTAAAGCAGTATTTTGACTACATTGGATCTTTCTTTGGTATGTGAATTCCAATACCTTTGTACCTATTAGGGCAAGAGACATAATTTTACATCTATGCAGGCTAATTGCCTCAGAGTTTTTACTGCAAAAAGGAATGACCAGGCAGGTGATGATCGTGAGTAGGATGCAAATTTTAAGCATTTGATGTGTTTATAAAAATGCTACCTAAGGTCCACTTTACCCACACATTTTAGGTAGATTCAAATACTATGTTGACATTGACATTTTTCCCTTTTGTTGATATGTGAGATAGAAGTTTAGTGGGGGGAAGCTGTGGTTAGGGTTCCCAATTGTGTGTACATGTACACTCCCATTAACCCGCGCCCCACCGGGGAGTCCGGCGCCACCTTCGCCCCACCGGGGGGGCCATCGATGGCCCCCTCTAACTCCGAAAATATGGGCGTTAGCGCAAATCTGCAAAGTGCAATAGAAGGCTCGCGTGAATTCAGTAAGAAATTACTTCGCATGTTTTAGTGCTCAGGTCAATGGTTTGACCTCCAGAGGTCAAATTAGGTCAAGATCGGCTATTTTCACTCAAATATGCAATGATTAAGCCAACTGGGCATAACTCTTATGTCATTAGAGCTATTGAGGCCTGGTGAAGTACATTTGATAGCAAATTGCCAGTACTGTTTCCGCTATGTGGAACGTAAAGACCTCCCGCCAGTGGTTTGACCGCCAGAGGTCACCTCGTGACCTAATATGACCTGAGGTCACGAAAGGCCAAAAGTGACCTTGCCGTATATCAAATGAAAGCCAGTGACAAGACAAACACGATGGTGTTTGTTTCACCGCTCTAGCTCAATTAGGTCAAAAGTTATTGTCAAAATACTGTTTTTGACCTCTGGTGACCTTGCATGACCTTGGAAAAGTCAAAGGGCAAATATGACCCCTGGGATCCGTGAAAGGGTGTCCAAAAACGTTGTTCTGAGCAGTCTGAGTATTTGCAATCATTTTTGTGGCTTTTTATATCATGAAATAGCTTTTCCCCATGCTTTTCCAATGGGAGAGGTCGCCTCATGACCTGACCTCAGGGCACGAAATCGAAAAATCCCGGATATACACCTTGTAGACCCTGGAGGGGTCATGAAGTGTAGGAAGTTTCAAATCAATCGACTTTGAAATGTAGCTCTTACAGAGCTCTAAAGGTGAAGTGAGGTGACCTTGGTTGACCTCGTCTGGTGACCTGACCTTGGGTGACCCGGGGTAAAAAATTTCAGGGATGATGGGAAAATGATGCAGTGAGAGGTAGAGCCCTCAACCGCGGTGCTGCGCCTCGTCGTTTTTCTGCTATCCCGGAAAAACCTTAGGGGGGCCATCGATGGCCCCCGGTGGGGCGAGGGTTAATAGGTATGTTCCCAATAATGACTAATTTCATGATAATTGCTACATGTAATCATGTGGAAAAGTACCATAATTGGAAACACTCCTTCCAAAAATGGAAACTTCTTCAAAAAAGGAAATGCATGTCATTGGGGGAAACTTCAGTCAGAGTTGCCAATAATAGTTATGACCCCAATACTGGAAAAAATGACCCATAATTGGGAATTTTCCTTCCAAAAACAAAAACATGATCTATAAATGAAAACTCAGTTTACTACTTTCATGCTGTAATGGTTTGGTGCTAGAACCTTGTCTGCTGCAAAAAGTAAGGGACAGGTAGAGGACATTCAGCATATTGGAAATAGTATTCGAGTATGCAATTATTATTTCCAGCTCTGTGTGACAGAGGAGGCATATGTCGCATTGAGTTTGTGACAGCCAGCATACTTTCTGCACCTCTGGTGCACGGACTGTAAGGTTTTATGGGCACACCCGGTGTCAGGTGGGATATTTCACAGATATTTTTCGCTGTGAATCATTAACCCTCGCCCCACCGGGGGCCATCGATGGCCCCTCCCTAAGGTTTTTCCGGGATAGCAGAAAAACGACGAGGCGCAGCACCGCGGTTGAGGGCTCTACCTCTCACTGCATCATTTTCCCATCATCCCTGAAATTTTTTACCCCGGGTCACCCAAGGTCAGGTCACAAGACGAGGTCAACCAAGGTCACCTCACTTCACCTTTAGAGCTCTGTAAGAGCTACATTTCAAAGTCGATCAATTTGAAACTTCCTACACTTCATGACCCCTTCAGGGTCTACAAGGTGTATATCCGGGATTTTTCGATTTCGTGCCCTGAGGTCAGGTCACGAGGCGACCTCTCCCATTGACAAAGCATGGGGAAAAGCTATTTCATGATATAAAAGCCACAAAAATGATTGCAAATACTCAGACTGCTCAGAACAACGTTTTTGGACACCCTTTCACGGATCCCAGGGGTCATATTTGCCCTTTGACTTTTCCAAGGTCATCCAAGGTCACCAGAGGTCAAAAACAGTATTTTGACAATAACTTTTGACCTAATTAAGCTAGAGCAGTAAAACAAACACCGTCGTGTTTGTCTTGTCACTGGCTTTCATTTGATATACGGCAAGGTCACTTTTTGACCTTTCGTGACCTCAGGTCATATTAGGTCACGAGGTGACCTCTGGCGGTCAAACCACTGGCGGGAGGTCTTTACGTTCCACATAGCGGAAAAAGTACTGGCAATTTGCTATCAAATGTACTTTACCAGGCCTCAATAGCTCTAATGACATAAGAGTTATGCCCAGTTTGCTTAATCATTGCATATTTGAGTGAAAATAGCCGCTCTTGACCTAATTTGACCTCTGGAGGTCAAACCATTGACCTGAGCACTAAAACATGCGAAGTAATTTCTTACTGAATTTACGCGAGCTTTCTATTGCACTTTGCAGATTTGCGCTAACGCCCATATTTTCGGAGTTAGAGGGGGCCATCGATGGCCCCCCGGTGGGGGCGAAGGTGGCGCCGGACCCCCGGTGGGGCGCGGGTTAACCCTAGGGCAGAAATCTGCGTTTTGACCAACATCGCATTGTGTGCCTGACTGGAATTCCCTCCGGAGGGCGGCATAACACTAATGCAGTAAAGCACTGTGCATGCATGACGGTACAGAGACAGCATATGAGTGGAGAGTGGAGCAATGAAGATATATCTTGGTATGTGCATGCATTACACACACACACCATTACAGATGGGTCATTCCGCGTCAAATCGATCAAAAATGGCATTTTCGTACCCGACCATCTCAGAATTCGATAAAAATTGTTGGACCTGTAGGAACATATGAAAGAAAGTCACACATTAAATTTCAGTCCGGAGCAGCGCTTGAGGTCAGATCTAGAGGTCATCAAAGGTCACGCGTTTTCGCCGACTTGTCTTCCATCAAACATGGATAATTATTGTGTTAACGAAGTCTTGATAACCAAATTATTACCAATGACAGTCAAATGCTTCACAATTCTGAAAGTGGAACCGATTTTGGTGTGACCCATATTTGACCTGTGACCTGACTAGGTAAAATTTTATAAATACGATTTTTACTAATTTTGCCTCTTTCAAATGACATGAAATCTTACCACGTAAATTACTTAATCATTGAATACGTTTGTGCAAAAAAGAAAGGCGGAGACTTGTAAAATTTCGATATTTGAAGATGGTAGTGTTCTGCGAAACAGCTATGCCCCGGGGCAATTTATCTATGATAGACGATAACATACGTTGTTTTGTGCGATTTTGGATGAGAATATTCCAAATTCTTCGACAAATCTTCTCATTGAACAGTTTTTCACCCGTGCATGACCCTGGGTTCGGTAATTTCACACAGAGTAGGGGGGGGTAAAAACCCTCAACTGAACTATGCATGTATAAATTAAGCACATGGAAAAAACTACTGGTGTCCAGTGGTTTCTGAAAATAATGATGGACCTTCAACAATGAAATGAAATTCAATGAATGTCCGCTTTAACATCATGTCAATCTTGAGGTCTTAGGAAGCCAAAAACATTCATATGCATCATGTCAATCTTGAAGTCTTAGGAAGCCAAAAACATTAATCTGATAAGTGTGGAATTAGCTTAGTTTAGTTTAGTTTAGTTTATTGTCCAATCATCAACGGGCATGAACCATCCCAATGACAGATAAAGTTGTGGTGATAAAACAGTGAAATATCGCCTTTTAGCTTCTCATTTGTTTATTCTAGAGCAAATCCTGGTACATTATTGGAATCCCGGTGTCCAAGGCAGTGACAAAAGCAAAACAATGCTGTTAAAATACAAGTTCTGACCCAATTGGGTCCCAAATTATTGTTCAGACTATAAACACTTGACCCGAGATTGACCCAGGAGCTAATTCTGGCGGGTTTCTGATTCAAAGTTTCAACAAAATATTAGGACTTGGCCCAGAAACACATTGGCAGTGCTAAATGATGGAATGGAACATGTGTGAGTTTATGAGTCTTATTCAACTTTCTAGACCTTTAACTTTGGAATAATTTTTGATTGTTTCATGTCATATGGCGTCAAATTCTTCATTACAAATACGAATAACAAGTGCACATTTATAATTTTCAAAGTAAGATCAACCGACATAATATAATAACTGGCCTTTTACTCACTAGGTCATGATACTATTATAATTTTTGTCACGCGTTCTTAAAAGTGCTCAACTGTTCTCACTAAAAACACATCCGCACAAGTAAGCCTCGCAGCAACGAATGGCTCAGTGTTTTGTCGCTCGTGGGCATCGTCGTTATCGACAGATCAACCTCTAACCGAGTAGGAGCGTCGCATCTCTGTCTCCTCTAACGTCTGTCTCAGGTTTCTTCAAACGCCATTGAGACAGTACACCCCAGATCTAGTCACAGTGTGCTGCTGTGATATGTGTCTCACGCCAGTTTCAGAGCATCCTGGTACCAATAATTTCACGCCATGAACATGCTTAAGTTCGAATATTTTACTGGGTCATGTAAGGTCAGGTCAACTTGATCATGCTACAAATGAGGCGTTTACTGTAAGCTTTCCATCATCGAAGCGTTTTTTTTCTTCAAAGCTTCGACAAACGAAACGTATGTAATCGCCGATCACAGCTTAATAGCCTCGGGGCACGTCTGCAACACAGTGCACTACTATGCTTAACTACCAGTATCTCAAAAAGTTTTGTAGTCTCCGCCTTTTTTTAGGCCTGTCTGCACACTGGTTCAACCATTTGTGTGACAAAGTTTCATTGAATTTGAAGCAGGCAAAGTTGGTCAAAATTATTATTTTCGAATTTGACCCAGCTAGATCAAGGGTCAGATAAAGGTCAAGTCAAATTTGTGTATGGTTTCAGAATAGTCAATAATTTGTTAGTGATTCTCCAAATTTGTGTTGCTCAATATTTTTTGAGACCGGAAATGTATCTACTTAATTGAAGACAAGTTGTCAAAAATTGGTGATCTTCGATGACCTCTAGATCTGACCCCAGAGGTCACTGGGTCATGAAAATTTGCATATCGTCTTTTACTGCATGGTGGAAGCACATTACAAAGTTTCATAAAAATCAGAGGGGTCGGGGATTTTCTTGGTCGATCTGACGCGGAAAGACCCATATGCTACATTAGGTAGACCAGGTCGACTTTTGTCTGATTGAACACAAGTGCATTTCCAGAGAACCAGGGCATAAATTTCGTCAACGACCAAAAAGTGAGAGGGAAAAGCGAGCTTTCAGCCTCCTGCGAGAAGACAAGTTTTCTTCTAGAAACTCGCCAGACTTGGTATCATTGGAACCTTCCCCACATGCTGCTTACAAAGCTCCCATTTTTTTGGGACAAGTGGGGGCCGGGTCCCCTATTCCGACGCGCAAGACAGGGAGAGTTAATACCGAAATGCAGGTCAGAGGCATTTACAACTTGCAAGTCAAAAGATGAACATTCTCTTAACACGCGCATTGACGGGGGCGGGTACCCGCCCCCCCTCGGGTTTTTCGGAGACAGCAGAAAAACGGCGGCGCGCAGCACCGCCGTACTTTGTATACCTTTTCCCTCATCATTTTTGCAACTTCTGTGAAAATTTTAAGGACACGTCATCTCAGGTCAGGTCAGCAGTACAGGTCAAGTGACCCGACCCAAAAAAGTTTAAGATAGCATAAGTCGGAGCAGGGTGAACTTATCCAATTGAAACTCATATCACATAATGGACCCACCGAGTTCTCTAAAATATGTTCCTGTATTTTTATATCAATGACCTAAGGTCAGGTACGAGGCATGACCTCTCCATTGGTAATACATGGTAAATATGGTTTTTACTGAATAACTCAGTAACGGATGGTGATAGAGCGTTTATTTTAGCTTCATTAGACTCGCCTTGGCTTTGCAGTTCTAATGATATGCATTTTATATAATTTGACCCTGACCTGACCTCAGGTCAGGTCAAATTTTTTATTGGACCTAGCAAGGTCAAATCATATATCATTTGATTCGGCTTGCTGCGAGGATTCATAGCGTTTAAATCGTTTTGCTCTATCTTTACTTGTTCAGATTTAATGGCCGAAAAACGTAATTTACATGTTATCCCTATGACGGCATGTTTTGACCTCTCGTGACCTTAAATGTGACCTGACAAAAAAATGGTCCAAATATTTTCGATGGAGAAGCGGATGGGCTACCCAACGCCGTTTACCGTTTTTCGCTACCTACTGTAGTTCTCGAGATCTTAGGGGGCGGGTACCCGCCCCCTCGTCAATCCGAAGGTGGCTCAGACCCCCGTCAATGCGCGTGTTAAGTGCACGGTTTGGGTTGCGATATAATGTCTATCACTTCTATCATAAGATATGGGTTATGTCACGGTTCGCCAACAATCTGAAATTCAAGAGAGATACCAGCTCGATGCAGGGTACATCAATTTTTCCAGTGCCTTTCAGACTGTGAACCATCGTTTGCTATTATATAAGATGCAGGGTATGTACGGACTGGTGGACAAGCACTGAAATGGCTGAAGTACCATGATAGGCGAAACAAAGGGTGGTGCTGAACGGCAAGCTGATTGCTTACCGGTCGTTTCGGGAACACTCGAAGGCGGACACATCTCGTCTTTGTTGTTCCTTCTCTTCGCGAATGATTTGCCATCTGTTATCGCCACCAACTGTTTATGTTTGCCGATAACGTACACATCTTTGGTCGAATTGACTCCCAAAATGACGTCATCAGACTCCAAAACGGTCTGGACTCAGTAGCGCGATGGGCAGCCGATTGGAAGCTGAGGCTAAATGCATCAAAATGTCAGTCTTTCAAAATCACTCTGAACCGCCAATTTATCACTTCATCGTACAGAAGTAACAGGAAAACATTACAAAACGTGGACAATATTCGGGATCACCGGCTTTATTTTGGACCCAAAACTTACCTTACAAGCCCACAAGAACTCACTGAAGGCACATAGAGCGTTAGGACTTCTCATTACAACTTTTCAGTAGCCTTCCCCGGGATTTGAACAAGGCAGGTGTGCTGTCATAGCTGTGTATAAGTCTAACGTTTGATCCATTTTAGAATATTGTTCCGTTATTTGGGGTGGTGCAGCCAGATATCATCTCGTTCGCATGGAGAGGGTGCAGCACAAATTTCTGAAGTGGCCTGTAGACAACACTGGGCCCACTAGTCCCTCTCTTGGTTATGCTCAGTTGTTTGCCTGTCACGGTGTGGAATCTTTGCAAGCCAGGCGTCAAAAGGGCCAAAACTACGCTACGGAATTACGCTACGCTATATTTCATCGACTACGGAATCAAGGTATTTTAGCTTTGGCTACGGTAAAAGTATATTGTACTAGGATATTGAAATTTTGTTCACCCATTTAAAGCAAATAGAAGCTGCACTATGAAATAAAATAGCATTTATTTTCTTCCAAACCGAATATCCTGAACCGAAAGTGCATCACGTACTCATTCAGATAGACATAGCGCAGGGGCATTCTCCGGTCGCTGGTTTCACACGCTTTCTCATCAGTTGCGTTTTGATAAATAAAGGTCTTCTGGAGTGTGTGTTCAATGGTCGGGAATTCTTCTCACCAGTTGAAAAGACAAATGTAAAAATAGAAATGAAGTTACTTCTAGTTTGTATAGGCCCAATAGTGCTGTTTGTTTGTTTGTTATTTGAGTTTAAGGGCGCGCCAACCAGTGTGGTCATATAGCACCCATTTCGGTTTCGGCCACGTTCATAGTCAATTGGGTATCAGTAAAAGTAGGTTAAACTTGCTTATATAATGATCTAGAAGAGATGCAAAGGCCAAAAGACTTGCGTTAAAAAAAGTCACGAACATTGTCTACTGCTTAACCAGGGTCATATATGAGCGTAAAACCAATGACTTTAAGAAATGAAATAACGCTCACAACCATGTCTGAATCTCTGCCAATCAGATCAGTCAGCGTGAACGCTCGCTGCCGATCCCCAAACTGCTCCTTTCTTTCCCTTGTGTATCTGGGACATGAGACCAACACATGTTTCACGGAGAGAGGGAGCCGCAGCGACGGCAAAGTGGTCGCGCGTCCCCGCACAACAAATATCGATGGGTGGCAAGTGTGTGACCGGTACGAAGCCCGCAGAGGGCAACCTCTTCACGCCGGCACTGCCTTGAGGACGTAGGCCACTCACCAATTTCATGCTTCACTGCGAGCAGCTTGTTGTTTGTGTTGGCGCTCCAGTGGCACTGCCACTCTTTGAGGAGGTGACGCAGAATGTATGGAAATGTGTCAGTCGCAGGAATCGGCACCCGTCGCGTGCATGGCCTGAGCGAGGACCGCTTTGCTGCTGCATCTGCTGCCTCGTTGCCTGCTAATCCAACATGGGCTGGCACCCAGCAGAGTGTAATCTGCTTCCCTGCCTGTGCTAGGCCAGTGGTGCGTCGCAATATCTTTTTGATGATATCGTTATCGGAGTTAAAATTGTTAATAGCCTGAATACTGCTCAGTGAGTCTGTGAAAACAACATACTTTCTTACTTCACATGTCTCCACAAAGCACAGCGCTTTCTCTATAGCAAGAAGTTCTGAGGTAAAAAAACGGATGCGAGTGATGGTAGCGTGAACGCGCGTGTTGTTGTCCCGATGATAAACGCGCAGCCAACTCAACTATCCGTTTTAGAACCATCTGTGTAGAAAGCTACATGTTCGGAGTAGGATGAAATATGTTCTAATGCTAGTTGGCTTGTTTCTAATGGAGATTTCTGAGCCTTGGGTGTATGGGCCAGGGAGGTTTCTGACGTTGGTACAACCACATCCCACGGGGGAATCTCAGAGAGCTCACTGCGGACTATGCCACGCCGCTGGATTCCACTCTCCTCTGCAAAGTTATGGACACGAACAGCGAGTGGCAGGTTTCTTTGTGCTCTATAAAACATATGTCTAATGTGGCGTGAAAAAACAGCTCAGTACGTTGGGTGGCCAGGGAACTGGGCTAGCTTGTGGGCATACCGTTGTCCCAATAGACGACGCCGAAGTGCTAGTGGCGGTTCATTAGCCTCGACAAGCAGGCTAGTCGTCGGGGTTGTGTGAAAAGCTCCCGTGGCGATACGAATCGCAACTATGATGGACAACGTCCAGGCATCTTTTAGCCGATGTGCTTGCAGAATCATACACAAAGCATGCATAATCCATCTTTGATCTGATCAAAGATCGATAAGACTAAGCAAGGTCTTTCTGTCAGCTCCGTATGATGTACGAGACACGCATTTTAAACAATTCAACGTTTTAGAACATTTGTCCTTCAGGCTTTGCAGATGTGCTTTGTATGTTAATCGATTGTCAAATGTGACTCCTAAAAACTTTGCTGTGGGCTGAAAGGCAATGGGATTCCCTCGCAACGTCACCACTGGGGCTGGGCAGTGACGGCGTCTTCTGCAGAAATGGATGCCCTCTGTTTTCTCAGATGAAAATTCGAGACCGTTCTGAGAGCTCCATCGCTCCAAACAGTTGACCGCTAGCTGGAGCTGCCTCGAAAGCGAAGGTGTCGTTGAGGAAGTCGTCCAGATTCCCAGGTCATCGACAAATAGGGAGCCTTTGATTGAGGGCGGTAGCTCATCAGTGGCATCGTTCATTGCCAGGGCGAAAAGGCCTACACTCATCACGCTTCCCTGCGGAATTCCCTCCTCCTGGTAGAAGGCATTCGAGTATGAACTGCCAACCCGTACGCGGAATGTTCTGTCAGTTAAGAAGTTCTGGATAAAAACCCATCTGGCCACGTAGACCGCACTGAAACGCCTTTAAAAGAACACCCTGACGCCAGACTGTGTCATACGCCGCGACTATGTCAAAAAGATTGCCCCGACATGTCGTCGCTCTTTAAACGCACACCTAATTTCGGTGTCTAGAGAGGTAAGGTGGTCGACAGTACTTCTGCCCTTGTGGAAACCACACTGGTTGTTGTTAAAGATTCCCCGACTCTCCAGGAACCATGTAAATCGGACGTTGACCATCTTCTCGAGTAGCTTACAGAAGCATGATGTAAGGGAGATTGGCCTGTAGTGAAGTGGGTCCGAGCCGGTTTTACCCGGTTTCAGAATGGGGACAATGATAGCTTCCCGCCAAGCAGAGGCAGAATGACCGGCCTCCCATGTTGCATTGAGGGTATCCAGTAGTGCATCGAGCGCAGTCTGGGGAAGTATCTTAACCCGCGCCCCACCGGGGGTCCGGCGCCACCTTCGCCCCACCGGGGGGCCATCGATGGCCCCCCCTCTAACTCCGAAAATATGGGCGTTAGCGCAAATCTGCAAAGTGCAATAGAAAGCTCGCGTGAATTCAGTAAGAAATTACTTCGTATGTTTTAGTGCTCAGGTCAATGGTTTGACCTCCAGAGGTCAAATTAGGTCAAGATCGGCTATTTTCACTCAAATATGCAATGATTAAGCAAACTGGGCATAACTCTTATGTCATTAGAGCTATTGAGACCTAGTAAAGTACATTTGATAGCAAATTGCCAGTACTTTTTCCGCTATGTGGAACGTAAAGACCTCCCGCCAGTGGTTTGACCGCCAGAGGTCACCTCGTGACCTAATATGACCTGAGGTCACGAAAGGCCAAAAAGTGACCTTGCCGTATATCAAATGAAAGCCAGTGACAAGACAAACACGATGGTGTTTGTTTCACCGCTCTAGCTCAATTAGGTCAAAAGTTATTGTCAAAATACTGTTTTTGAACTCTGGTGACCTTGGATGACATTAGAAAAGTCAAAGGGCAAATATGACCCCTGGGATCCGTGAAAGGGTGTCTAAAAACGTTGTTCTGAGCAGTCTGAGTATTTGCAATCATTTTTGTGGCTTTTATATCATGAAATAGGTTTTCCCCATGCTTTTCCAATGGGAGAGGTCGCCTCGTGACCTGACCTCAGGGCACGAAATCGAAAAATCCCGGATATACACCTTGTAGACCCTGGAGGGGTCATGAAGTGTAGGAAGTTTCAAATTGATCGACTTGGAAATGTAGCTCTTACAGAGCTCTAAAGGTGAAGTGAGGTGACCTTGGTTGACCTCGTCTGGTGACCTGACCTTGGGTGACCCGGGGTAAAAATTTCAGGGATGATGGGAAAATGATGCAGTGAGAGGTAGAGCCCTCAACCGCGGTGCTGCGCCTCGTCGTTTTTCTGCTATCCCGGAAAAACCTTAGGGGGGCCATCGATGGCCCCCGGTGGGGCGAGGGTTAAACATGTCGTTATGGATAAGATCTTGACCCTCAGCTACGCTACGGAGGGAGGTAATCGCTCTAACAAGTTCTGTCATCGTGAACGGTTTATTATATGGGAGGTCGTCAAGGGTGCTGAAGTTCACCTGCCTCTTTTCGGCTGATGATTTGTACCGCATAAACTCCTGATCATCCCTAGCTGATCTGCATCGCCTGGCATAGACATTATCAAATGTATTCCCTTCTTCCAAGGGGTCCATTATCTCTCTTCTACCCGTGTTCAGCACAGGGGGTGGTGTGGATGTCGAGGTTCCCGCAATCCGTTTGATTTGGGCAAACACCTGGGAGAGAGGAGTGCACCGGTTCAGCTTTCCCACGTAGTCCCTCCACGCCTTTCGCTTAGCTAGGCGAATGGTGCGACGGCAGGCAGCTCGAGTTTGCCTATAAGAAAGGAGATTGGTCTGTGTTGAGTTGTGTTTAAATTTTTTATACGCCCGACGGCGAGAGCGAATAGCAGTCCGGCACTCCTCCGTCCACCATGGGACCGGTGGTCGGTGTGGTTTCCCAGATGTTAGTGGAATGCATTCGTATGCGGCATCTCGGAGCACGGCAGAAAACTGCTCTACTGATAGCGGGGCACTGGCTGACATTTGTGTGAAGTAGTGTTCAAGATTAGCCCGAAAACTTTGTGTGTCTGCTTTCCTAAAATTCCACCGCCGCCTTCTAGCGCCAAGAGTAGCACCATCGTTATATCCTAAAAATATGGGGAAATGGTCGCTACCCATCGGGTCTCTGCTTACGGACCAGTCAAACGGAGTGGGTAGCTCTGGGCTGCTAAAGCTGAGGTCTAGGACAGATTCGCGGCCAGATGGTAGAGTAAAGTGAGTTGGGGCGCCCGAGTTTAGAATACACAGGTTTTCCTGGTTCATAACTCGCTCCAACTGACTGCCCCGCGTGTTTGAAGCCTCGCACCCCCATAACGTATTATGAGCATTAAAATCTCCCAAGAGGAGGAATGGTGGTGGAAGTTCAGATATAAGCAGGCCTAATTCTCTCACCGGAAAATCTATTCCGGGTGGAAGTAGGCCGAACAGACAGTGATGTCTCGTTGACCAAGTTTAACCCTTGCTGCAACAGCCTGTAGTGTAGTTGCAAGGGAGATCTGCTTAAATGGGATATCGTGACTTACTGCGATAAGTACGCCACCATGTGCTACCGGGGTGTGTTGTGTGTCTTTCCGGAGTATTGAATATCCCTTTCAAGAAGAAGGGGGCATCCGGTGATAGTTTGGTCTCCTGGAGACATATTGTCACAGGACTCTTAGACTGAATGACAGTCTGGAGGTCTTCAATGCTGGTCCGAATTCCTCGACAGTTCCACTGTAAAACTGTGCTCATTGGGGATGGGCTACAGAGAGCAGGTCATTGATTAAAAAAGTCGGCCGCACGCCTTCCACCGCTTGCGTCGCCGCCTACACTTGAGTGTACCTGTCCTGTTGGCAACGCTGGACTGCTGCCGGCAGAGCGGCTGTAGCCCGCCCTCGGTTCCGACTGGAGTCTGCGCCTTCTGTGTGGGCTTTCCATGCTGCTCGGCGAAGGTGAGGCAGAGAGCTCACGTTTGTCCGACCGAGATCCATCTGGAGTACACGGGGGTGGTTGTAGCTGTGAGCTGGGCGGCCGTGGCCTGGCTAGAGCCACTAGGCCATGTGACGGTCGTTAGTTCTATCGCAGTGGGCGAGGGGGAAGAGGCGATGGTCCCATGCCCGTCCTTGAGGCTTGCACCCGCCTGTGGTGAGAGGTCGCTGGTAGTGAGCTCCCGCCCGCTGGTAAACTCGGCACACTTTTCGGGGCCCCCGGGCTGCTGCCAGCCTTATCCGGACTCACTCTCGGGGAGATCGTTCCACCCTTGCCCACCACCATCCAAGGCTGCTCTGCTCCTTCCAGGGATGACCGCTCACTAGGAGGACCCTGCCCATCGGCAGCTACACCTTCAGTTAGCTTGTTTGATCCTACTGCATCGGGTTGAGCATGGTTGGAGGGCAGTGCCAGAGATGGGAGCCCTGTTACAGAGCTCTCCTCGCAGTTGGGTCTCGCTTCAGTCTGTGATGTGGCCTCGTAGGTTTCAGCGGAGGCTACTGCTGCGCCTGAAATAGCAAACTGAGAGGAAGCTGAGCTAGCACCACTATGGCCCTGGTTAGCGGGGGCATGTAGAGATGTGGGACGTGTTTCCAGATCTAGCGCCGGGGCAGGCTGCATCGCTAAGTTGGTCCGCAAGAGCTCTGACACGGGAACATCCCGTTCAGCTGCTGGCAGCAGCCTGAGAAACAATTGAAGAAGGTCGCCAACCATCATGTCGAGGAGATCACGGACCTTCGTGTTCAGAGAGATGTTGGTTTGTCTCTCGGTGTTTTCCGGCCTCGATACCCCTCCCTGTGAGGCTGTTGCGCCCTTCGGTGTGGGCGCCATGGCTGAAGCTCCTGCACGTGGCGTAGATGCAGCAACGTCTCTATATGATGTGACTGGGTGGTTTGTGTCATATATTTTCTTTGCTTCGGGAAACGTAATGGCGCGGTTTGCTTTGATAGACACTATTTCTTTCTCCTTGAGGAACACGCTGCATTTCCTATCCCAGACCGTGTGGTTTTCTTTACAGTTTGAACATTTTTTCTCTCGCGCTGCACTCCTTCCCGTGTTCTGGTTCTCCGCACCGACCGCAGCGCGCCTGGCTACGGCAGGCTGAGGACCCGTGCCCAAACCGATTGCAGCGGAAGCAGCGAAGCGGATCTGGTATGAATGTTCGGACACGAACTGACAGATAGCCTATGTGTACGTGACCAGGTATGGCATCTGCACGGAAGTTCAACACAATAGCGTCAGTTTTCGCCAGTCTGCGCGCTCGTACTACGCCAGCACCCTCCAACTCCTCAGCTATCTCCTCATTACTCACTCCCCTGAGCTGACTGCAGGAGATGGTTCCCTGCGAAAGGAGGCCCAATAGTGCGTCTGTTATGTACACTACCCACCAAAAAGTCCCGATCTTAATTGACAGCGATTTGATGCGTTTCTCGTCAAATTGTTTAAAGTTGGTAATTTTAAAGAAATCGCTTGGTCGGTAATGTTTCAAATACTTTCACTTATATTTCAAATTCCGAATTAAAGCAAATCGTTACCAAGAAGCCTTAGTACTGCAATCGAGATCACGAGAAGTTATATACATATATGACGTAATTTTTTGTAGTGGCTACAATACGCTACATTTTGGCGTAGTACGCTACGGAATTCGCCCAGCTACGCTACGTTTCATTTCCAGAGCGACGGCTGCGGAAAAGTAATTTTGTAACGTAACGTAGGCCATCTCTGGTTTTGATATAATATTTTTACTGATCTTATTGATTATAATAATTTTTGGGGTTTAACGACACACCAACTGCCACGGTCATACAGCGTCGCCAACTCTCACCCTGTTGGAAGGGATTTAGGGGATCAAATCAACTTATTCAGAGGCTCCACCGGGACTTGAGCCGGGAACCATAAGTGTCGCCACCGGCAAAAAAGTGGGGGGCAGCCAAACTTCAACCTGATGCTGACAGAAAACTTTCAACGTCAGGACCAAAAACTGTTCAAATTTGGGCTCTTCGTTGCCTCCCGCAGCGGTTGGATATAAGAATATCCGGTTTTCTCTCATTTTGACTGAGATCAGGACATTTTTGGCCAAAGATCGGGTGCCAGGCCCCCCTGGCCCCCCTTTTCCAACGCGTATGCCGAGAACCGTTGGCTTAGAAGACAGGGGTGCTATCCACTAAGACACCTCATCCCCGATCTTATTGATTCATCCCATCTTTTCAACAGTTTTAATATTCACGTTCCACGTAGATTAACCAGCACCTCACGTTCAAACCTGCTTCATATTCCACTATGTAAGGTGAATACTGTCGCTTCGGGAATTTCACATGCATCCCATGCCTGGTTTACACATTTTTAGATAAGTCACTGAACTGCGATTTATTCTGCGACCCCTTAGGCTGATTGGAGAAAAATGTAACAGCGTTTACAGCAACAGAGGCACTTTTTGCGTGGTGTTCGCTGTTGCAATACTCTTAGTGTAAATCCCATGATGTGTTTTATCTCTGTTGACTTAATCTGTAATAGGGTATTGTATGACAGTTTGGTGATATAAATAAAGACACAAAGATACAAAGCACTGGGTCCTTAAGTGTCCCTATTGTATTGGGTCCCATCGAGCTCGGGGAAATATCGACGTCCGGCTAGTCCTCGCGGTAGCTTCCAAAGCATAGCTTCAATACAGTGAACACAGATGACGCTGACTGCTATCCCAACACACCCATGCCATGGTTGGCATCTTGCTCTTTTGTTGTGCAGGGAGTTTCCCGGATGACTGTCGCCGCCGGGGTCCGGTCGCCCGCTGCTGCTCCCGACTGGCTCCGCCCGTGCTGCTCCGGAGTCTCACTTTTGGCTTGCCACGGCCCATCCCGTCCGTTGCTGGC
The DNA here is from genome assembly GCA_034440635.1 of Lepas anatifera. Lineage (NCBI taxonomy): Eukaryota > Metazoa > Arthropoda > Thecostraca > Lepadidae > Lepas > Lepas anatifera. The sequence goes on along the minus strand of JAOTON010000193.1, from coordinate 1,416,233 downwards.
TCGAGAGTGGCGCCATCTGCAACCTTCTTTAGTCCAATGCCAGCAACCAAAACTTACGAATCTGACCGCTAGGACATCAATCCGCACCCCGAGAAATGCACTTGTCAGATCACCTACATGGAACTTGGAAACCATATTCAAAGTCACTAATAGGCAGTGGGATCATCTAAATTTCGCTAAGAATATTTATTTACTTTTGGTCATGGCAGGTATCGAATCCAACCCAGGTCCTCTGAAAACAACTGACTCACTTACTATCGCTCATGTAAATATTAACCCGCGCCCCACCGGGGTCCGGCGCCACCTTCGCCCCACCGGGGGCCATCGATGGCCCCCCCTCTAACTCCGAAAATATGGGCGTTAGCGCAAATCTGCAAAGTGCAATAGAAAGCTCGCGTGAATTCAGTAAGAAATTACTTCGCATGTTTTAGTGCTCAGGTCAATGGTTTGACCTCCAGAGGTCAAATTAGGTCAAGATCGGCTATTTTCACTCAAATATGCAATGATTAAGCAGACTGGGCATAACTCTTATGTCATTAGAGCTATTGAGGCCTGGTAAAGTACATTTGATAGCAAATTGCCAGTACTTTTTCCGCTATGTGGAACGTAAAGACCTCCCGCCAGTGGTTTGACCGCCAGAGGTCACCTCGTGACCTAATATGACCTGAGGTCACGAAAGGTCAAAAAGTGACCTTGCCGTATATCAAATGAAAGCCAGTGACAAGACAAACACGATGGTGTTTGTTTCACCGCTCTAGCTTAATTAGGTCAAAAGTTATTGTCAAAATACTGTTTTTGACCTCTGGTGACCTTGGATGACCTTGGAAAAGTCAAAGGGCAAATATGACCCCTGGGATCCGTGAAAGGGTGTCCAAAAACGTTGTTCTGAGCAGTCTGAGTATTTGCAATCATTTTTGTGGCTTTTATATCATGAAATAGCTTTTCCCCATGTTTTTCCAATGGGAGAGGTCGCCTCGTGACCTGACCTCAGGGCACGAAATCGAAAAATCCCGGATATACACCTTGTAGACCCTGGATGGGTCATGAATTGTAGGAAGTTTCAAATTGATCGACTTTGAAATGTAGCTCTTACAGAGCTTTAAAGGTGAAGTGAGGTGACCTTGGTTGACCTCGTCTGGTGACCTGACCTTGGGTGACCCGGGGTAAAAAATTTCAGGGATGATGGGAAAATGATGCAGTGAGAGGTAGAGCCCTCAACCGCGGTGCTGCGCCTCGTCGTTTTTCTGCTATCCTGGAAAAACCTTAGGGGGGCCATCGATGCCCCCCCCGGTGGGGCGAGGGTTAACAGCGTGACAGCACCTGGAAAGCTTGACGAGCTGCACCAGTTTATACGCACAGAAAATATAAAGATAATGGCTTTAACTGAGACCAAACTCGACAATAATGTTAACCCATCTCTATACAACATCCATGATTTTCACGCACCACTTCTAAATCATCGTGACAGACTTGGAGGTGGAGTGGCCATATACATCCACAAAACCATCCCCATGCAGCGACTCCCGACCCTCGAGAAAGATAACGCCGAAGAGTGGATTTGGTGCAGACTAAAATTATCAGACGCCTCTCTCATAATCTGCTGTGTCTATTTGCCACCAAATTTAGATTCCAACAGACTAGAACAATTTACAAACAATTTAGCGGACAGTGTTACGCTTTCCCAAGAAATTGCGGGATCAAAACTAGTTATTTTGGGAGACTTTAATGCTGGAAATAATTACCTGGAGAAACGCTTCATCCAAAATAGCAGTGGAATTTCACCATTTGACACCAAATTAGCGGACACTGCAAACGTCTTGGGACTAGCTCAACTGATCAACACACCCACCAGGCCGAATAACAACACAGCTAATCTTAGAGACCTATTGTTCGTAAATGATGAAAACATCGTTAAGGCTAGGGGCACTCTTTCTCCTTTTTCGACTTTAGACCACTTCCCCATATACACAACCCTAAAAATAGACACCCCCTAACAAAAGATGTACGCAAAACAGTTTGGAACTATGAGAACATGGACATTGATCTTCTTGTGCGAACTCTTCAAAATAATGATTGGGCAGAAATCTTGGAAGGAGACGTCCACATAGCGGCAACGGGATTCACTCAAACACTTCTGAATGCAGCAGCCACTGCTATACCCCAAAAAATTATCACGATAAAAGCAAAAGACAAGCCATGGGTCAATAGTCAGTTAAAGAAACACATCAGGTTAAGGAACAAGCTCTTCAAATTAGCTAAAAGGTCAGATTCTAAAGAAAGCTGGGATAACTGGAGTAAGCAACGTAATTACGTTACTAAGCTGAACCGCACATTACACTCTGAGTACCTAAAAACCGAAACTAAGAAACTCACAGAATATCGCCAAAACCCACACAAATATCATCAGACTTTAAGGAAAATTGCAGGGCGCTCCCAAAACAACACCATTCCGCCTTTGATAGGAAAGGACGGCCAAATTGTCAATAATAGCAGGGATTAGGCCAATCTACTTAACGACTTTTTTCGTTTCTCAAACTCATATAGATGCCCCATCAGCACAACACCTATTGCAAGACCCAACTGACCCTCGGCCAGTACCCACTCTTAGTGAAATCATAGTTCAAGAACCCGAAGTCCTCTCAGTGTTAAATTCTTTAGACCCCAACAAATCGACCGGACCGGACGAACTACCAACGAGAATTCTCAAGCTCACCGCAATCTTAATTTCGGCCCCTCTGACTATTCTATTCAACAAATCACTCCAGTCTGGCATATTCCCGAGGTCGTGGAAAGTAGCCAATGTGAAGCCAGTATTTAAAGGAAAGGGCTCTCCATCGGAGCCAACCAATTATCGACCAATTTCTCTCCTTTGCTGTGTCTCCAAAATACTAGAAAAAATTGTTTTTCAAAAAATTTACAGCCATCTGACCGAACATCAGCTCCTTACTGAAAAACAGAGCGGGTACCGGCCGCATCATAATACGCAACTTCAACTCACTTACCTGACTCATAACTTATACGACGCACTGGACAAGGGGCAAGAATTTACAGCTATATATTTGGACATCTCAAAATACTTTGACAAAATTTGGCACGACGGACTTCTTTTAAGTGTGAAAACGACTTTGGACTCACAGGACCGCTGCTAAATTGGCTAAGATCGTATCTGACTGACAGACAGCAACGTGTAGTTATTGAAAACGACGCTTCAACGACCCAGACTGGTCCAACCGACCCCCAGCACGCACCATCCACACCTCAGGGACTATCAAAAGCCTCATTTTCTCAATCTTGCCTCAAAACTTTGTCAGCAGGATGTCCACAAGGCTCGGTATTAGGCCCATTATTGGCGATAATGTACCTTGACGGACTTTCTACAAAGACGACGAATGAGACATTATACTTTGCTGACGACACATCACTTTACAGATCATACGAACCAGCTGACGCCCAGGAAACCCAGACGTTACTACAGAGAGACCTAGACGAAATTAATCAATACGGTCAAGACTGGGCCATAACTTTCAATCCATCAAAAACAATCCAGCAAAATTTTTCTTTACGTCGTGAAAGAATGGACCCAACTTTAACATTTGGTAGCCTCGCCGTCTCAAAGAGCCTAACTCATAAACACCTCGGCGTTACTTTCTCCAGTGACCTTCGCTTCCACGAGCATATCAACAACACCCTAAAACAAGTATACAGAGCACTTGGTCCCCTCTATCCTATCGCCCAACACCTTCCAAGACACATTCTCGACAAACTATACACTATTTACGTTAGACCTTACTTCGACTACTGTGACACAATTTACGACGGCCTGATAACAAAAGCTGACGCCCTCCGACTTGAACGAGCCCAAAATAGAGCGGCCAGACTCATAACAGGGGCACGTATGAGAACTCCCACATCAAAACTGCACGTAGAATTGGGATGGACGTCACTGGAAACTCGACGTAAAGTCCACAGGTTACACGAATTTCACAAAATTAAGCAGCCAAACTCACCCACACCCAACTACATTCGATCGACTATTCCAGAAACACGATACTTTCACACCGGCAGGACTCTTAGAAATTCACTAACAGTTACGCAGCCACAAATACGAACATCCCTTTTCCAAAATTCTTTTATTCCCAAGACCTCAAGGGACTGGAATAACCTGCCCATCGAAATTCGAAATTTGAACGCTGCAGCTTTCAAACAAAAAACCCTAGAATATTTCGGACAGATGCCCGCTCCTAAGTACCTCGCACTCGGCTCCAAAATTGGTAACAAACTCCACACACAACTCCGAGTTGGAGCTTCCGCACTTAATTATCACCTCTTCCAAACCATACAAAAACCTTCGCCACAGTGTTCCTGTGGTTTTCCGACCGAGACTATTAAACATTTTGTTCTAGAGTGTCCTCTTTATAATGATGTGCGTGCCGAACTATTTCACACTATTACACTTTTAGGCCACAATCTCCGAGTACTTCCTCTTCAATCGCAACTTGACTTTCTCATATCTGGTATTGGACTGGACGAGGGCAGTGGACGGGAGGTGGCCAAAGCTTTCCAAAATTTTCTGATAAAATCAAGAAGATTCACTTAAGACTCGGAGTGGTCACGTGGCGCCGGCTGTCCCGGCATAGTGGGCGCCGGCCGGGCGGTGGGCACGTCCGGTGGGCTCCCGCCCGCAGAGCTGTCACCTACGGAGACCGCGAGCGAAATTTGCCGGTTGGGAACTGTTTAAATGTTTAAATGTCAAGTGTCACGTTGGTTCGTCTGTGTTTCGTGACTATGTGTGTCTACCTGTTGTGCTTACGAACCTACAAGTTTATAGATAATTTTGAGAAAGGCGCCCTGAGTTAAGTCCGCTAGGACTTTTGCGCCGATCTCGATGTAACCTTTTGAAAACCATTGTATATGAATAAATTATCGTATCGTATCGTACCCGCGGCGCACATACGACTTATCCTGCGTGACTACTGGCCAGCACAACTTCGGCGATCAGAGCTCACAAAATGCTCCCGGGAGCTCAGTTTTCTTACACATTAGATTCAGGGAGAGCAGGGGCGGACGCAGACCCGAGTTTTGGGAGGGGGCAGACCCAGGTCTGCCTCTCCTCCTGGGGGAGGGGGGACGTGAAATTTGGATGCTGGGCAGACCTATTATAAACGACCTCTCCCAGTACGTGATCACTCTCCTGGGGGGGGTAGGGGTGGGAGCGAATTTTTTTTGCTCTACAGACCTAGTGTCAACAATTTTCTTTTATTTTTTTCAAAACTTTCTCCGGCTTTGGGGGCAAAAGATAGTTTGGTCCCCCTCCAGCACTTTGGGGGCCATGGCCGGAATGCCTCCCCCTGCGTCCGCCAATGAGGGAGAGGGGGCTTGCCCTGATTCTCATCGAAAATGATGTTATCCAAATTGAGAATAAATCGGAAATGGGCCCACATTCGCTGAGTCTTTCGTTCTTGAGAGGAAAAATAATTTTTAGGAAAAGGTCTCAGAGTATAGAACATATTTATGTCTCACGGCTGTCACGAAAAGCTGGAAAAATGCTCAAATCTTATATAAATTAGGTTTTCGAAAATTTCCCACGATTTTTCGCATCTTTCAATGTGAATGCATCATTCAAGTTCCTTACTTTTATGAATTCCAGGACAATTCCGAACGATATCCGCGAATGTTCGAGTGTTCTATATATAGGTATATATATATACATTGTTAGAGTATTTTTCTTTTCTTTTTGGGAGTTTCTCTGGGCTTTAACAGCTGCCATGCTTCAGTACCTCTTCACCGCTTTGTTTTCTCTGCTTATGCGTTCCGTATTCTTATTTTATATCGTCAGGACTAGCCGGCATTTGATTCAAGCCAAAATTAATGGTTACACATATATCAACATAGATATGAGTAAAACATAGATATGACATTAACGTAGATATGAGCGTAATTAACACACATTCGGCATAATTTACCTGAGTGCCAACACCAATCTATTCAAAACCAGAAACATCAAAATGAGGGATGGAACAACGGCCTATGTCAGAATAACACACTGCCGAGTTTCCTAGAGGGAAAAATGTAGCCGATGGTCACTTACCGACAAGACGCCGTCTTGCTTTGGCAACAGTAAAAACAATCGCACTAGGGCGCGACGCCACGCCACACCGCGCGCGCGCGAGCGCGAGCCCGACTCTGAAGTATGAGTGTAAGAGTATGTAAGAGTAAGAGTGTGAGTGTGTCCTTCTCTGGCCGCCAGGCGCCGGCCTTTATATCGGGCACGTGCCGCGATCGAGAAAACCTGGCAGATGAAAATGATTCGTCCCGGCACAAAATCCTAACAATATATATATATATATATATATATATATATATATATATATATATAAAACATCGCTTTTCGGATCAGACCGCTATATAGGGGAGACCGGGGCAAAACGGACACCCTGAGTGTTTTTCTAACATAGTAAGCTCAATAGCGGGTCGAAAATTTTAAACTATACACCTATGACGTAGCCTAATGAATTGTTTCCCTAATGTAAGAGTATCAACTTGAAAAATTAATTTGGAAAAACATGGCAGTAAAATGGGTATATCAGCCAATGTTTTTTTGTCCGTTTTGTCCCAACCCTCGGGCAAAATGGTTTTCAGGAAGAGGAAAACGGACAGTATGACCTGGTGTCATTGTACTTTGCTTGAGCACCCCCAAAGATATATAAATCCACATCCCTGGCAGCCTAGGTATTATGGTGAAAAAAACATCATGTTTTCGTTAAAGCGTCAACATCTTTTAAACCAGTTAAAATTTTAGCCTGCTTTGATTTTGGCACAAGACTGCCGCCCAATCTGGACTCGCCCCTTCCTTGTTTTCTCACTGTTTCTGTGTCCTTACTACAATGACAAACTATATAACAAATTGTCCTAAGTGATTGGGGTAAACCGGACTATCAGACCACTTTACACCATTGGTCCATTTTGCCCCGTCCATTTTGCCCCCACCGATACTCCGATTCAAGTTTTTACGTGTCGGATAAAATAGCAGGCTTTGAGATTTGAAATTACCCTTACCCTAATCCTACACTGCCACCTATTCATACATATAATCATCAGAACTGAACTCAGTTTGTCACTCGAAAAACGAAGATTTAAAACTTGTAAATATCGTAGTACTTACAGGAAAATCCTCTCCAGCCAGCTCGCGTCGAAATTATGCCGCTGATTGACGATATACACGCTATTTTCTGACGCCCTTTCTCTAAAGCAGTAGTTCATCCTCTAAAATCTAGGTGGAAACACCAGCAACATACCGAAACAGCTAAAATCCGTTTTGCTCCAAAGTCCGTTTTGCCCCGGTCTCCCCCAATAGGTTAAGAGTTAAGCTTTACCTTAGTACTAAATAACTGCTTTTGAATTTTAGGCAAGGACCACGGATTCCGGAGGCAGGGTGAGCATTTGCAAGCCTTAAAAAAATTGAGCGCGTGCAAAAGTATGTTTTTGCACACCCGTTTTCAGCTTGGTCTGGGGACGCATCCCCCTTCCATTTGGGCGCCCTCTGGATTTTGCCGCGCCCCCGGCCGGTCAAGAGAAAATCTAGTCGAAACACCGCCTACCTGAAGAGATGTGTGGCAAAATACAGATATTTTCACATATGAACAGCGCCCCCTGACATCAAAGCCGTCCCATAGAGAGCAAAAAGCCCCCCTCCACCCAGGAGAGAAAGGCACCTCCTCTTTATAGCATAGGTGCCCTTGGATAGCTTGTATCGCGTACTTGTATCCACTCAACGCAGGAAAATCATGCCGGCGCCCCCTTGGGTCGGCGCCCCTGAATGGGCGCCCTTTGGGAGCCAAAGACGCCCCCTGGTAAAGAAGGCGCCTCCTCCAATAAATCTTGCACATCCGCTGGAAAATGGAATCCGCCGTCCCTGATTTTAGGCCTGCATGCAGTAAAGCATGAGCGCCTCTAATGAGAACCTAAGGTTACGAAGTTTTAATCGAAGTTGAGGTACAAATCGATGTCGACAACAATAAGTTTGTCACAGCCGTGCCCAGGAAATCCACCGAATCCGGCACTGTTCAAACGATGACACTGAAAGCCCAGATAGGTACAAACTCAGTGCAATAAGAGCATACATACACAGAGCATTGACACGCTGTTCTACATGGCCACTCACACACCAAGAACTGCAAATAATCCACAACTACACTGACAGCAGAATCGCTGATGAAATAAAACGGCAGCTCCACAAACACTCACCATAATCATAATGGACACGATCATTCGCGCACTTGATCAAAACACCATGTCATCCGCTCATAAAAAAGAAGAGAAAATATTTCGTGACATAGTATCTTCGAACTGTAGGCCTGTCAGCACATTTAACAATATCGATTTTCGATCTGATTTTATGCCGGTCATGACCTCGATACAGGCATTGGCCCAAAAGTCACAGATGTAGTTTGTCTCCATTTCGTGACCATTGTTTTATTTTCCGGTCTTCCGTTTTTTACGTGCTGCCTTATTAGCCGAGATCAATCGAGAATGATATACATGTTTCTGACATGGGTATAAATATATTTAATTGCTTTTTAAAGCAGTGGGATATTTGGAATACATTTTTGCAAACATTTTACTGTGTAATTTTTTCTTACACTTCTCTGCGTATCTTTGATATCTGAAACACTATAAACGTATTTGAAACATGACATTCTGAGCACTGACCTTACTGTCACACGCAGTTCAGAGCTCTGACTATGTGAATCGCTGTGCGGATAACTGCATCGGCAGTAGTTCCCAGATACTAATGTGATAGGCATATTCATCTCACAAATTGGCATTATCGCCGTATGAAGTATTGTCCAATGATGGTGCTTGAGAAAATAGAGGAGTATTTGAAGTGAGCTAGAACATGTAAGTGGGCTACTACATGCACTCCGCACAATCCTAGTTTGAAATGATAGTCTCATTGGATTGCCGGAGAAGCATGTGTCACGATGCTTCAGGCGCGACAACACTAAATCCCTGGATATGCAGCTTGGTGGTGAGCTTGATATAACGACATGCTATCAATGTGGGCCGGGCATGAGTTCGAAGCACATTCTGTGGCTGACGCTACACGATCCCGGAGTCTGCGCCATTTTCCGCGACCGGGCTTCTACTGAGCCCACCCCACTGTCATCGCTCTGAGTCCTTATCACGTTCTATTCACGTGTATCGAAAGGCTCAAGCGGTGAGCGTCGATGTATGCTTCGTTGCTGCTGTAAGAGTTATGTTCCTCATTCATCTTTAGGGCGTAACAGTAGCGGCAAGATATCTCTGGTCGGAGTCCGCTAACTTGGTGAATTTGAAATGCCGCTGAAGACTCTGTCGATTGCGAGCGCTGCACCTTGACTTAGCTCGAATGCGTTCTGTTTATGTCAGAGTTATAATTGTGCCGTTGGCTTAAGCTCAACGTAGTGCGTTCCTCCCTGGAGGTAGGTATATTACTGTGATATGGAGGTTGCCGCTGCTTTGATGCGCTGAGTCAAAGGCGTTACAGGCTAGTCCTTAATTATACCGTTAAGGAACACGTGGACATATGTCATTGATAATTCATTGTCAATTGGGGCACTGCCCCCCCCCCACTTTTTTGTGGTGGGCCCCCGCAACGGAGATAAGAATATCAACAACTGTAATATCAAGCAAGAAACTCAAACTGGCCCGATAGCTTGCCCTGGAACCCCGTTAAACTTACATGTGCCCCTAAACTAAGTTAAGGTCCTATGGGTCAATTTTAAGGTCCCCTGAGCTTCTCCGGGCTCCTGAACTGGCCTCTGATGCTCTACGAGCTAATCTGGGCCCATTGAGCTGAACTGAGCGCCCCTGAGATGGTTTCGTTCGTTCGTATATTTTGTCTAAGATCCACTGTGTGTGGTTTTTCACTTGACACGTCATTTCAATAAAAGTAAACACTCGGGATATTGGCTAAAATACACACAGAGCATAAAAGACATAAAATCGTAGCACTGAAAATAAAAAGACAGGCAACCATCAAGACCCACGATAAAATTATCACTGTAAAAACAGACATTAAGCATGCTCACTCGCGGCGTGACAGCAGCATGTTTCTCAGCCATGGTCTAAAAAGTACACGGTCGTCCACTGCCAGCTGGTTGTACATTTGTACTCCTCGGAATACAATCCGTCTCCTCCCCGTCTCTGAACGTATCCGTGGCAGCGTAAGGTTTTGCGACTGTCGCGTGAAATGATCGTGCGTAGCACCAGCCACCATTCCTATCGAAGTAGCCAAATATTGGGGAGCACCACGCACAAGAGCTGAATGCACAGCACACACTGTGTGGTACTCCACTAGTTGTTCAGCTCTCATCCATCGCAACTGGGTCAAAACATCCGATACATGGTCAAAACGACGACGCCCACTTACTACTCGCGCACTGAAATTTATAATCTTTTGAATGCGTCGTGTCTGGGTAATATTACATGAGCCATAAACTGATAGACAATAACGAATTTCTGACATCACCAGCGCCTGCACAATACTTCTCATGAAGCCTCTGGGAATGGAATGTTGTGCGTGGCTCAGTGCTATCAATATTCCAGTGCATCTTTCACACACCGAGTCCACATGTCGCTCAAAGCTCAGGTGTCTATCAATCATTACGCCTAGATTTTTAACAACTCTAGAATCCTGGATTACAGCTCCGCAGAAATTGATAGTGATGTTCGGCAATGTCCTGAGCATTGATGGCGTACCAAGAACAACCATCTGTGTTTTGCTGGTGTTCAGCTTCATCCCATTTTTGCAGAACCACTGGAAGAGGGACTCAAGCGCTCGCTCCATTTGAGTAACAATCCTCTGTAGATCACGTTTTGGGCCCGTCACAAGTACTTGAGTGTCATCAGCGAACTGAACAATGGTAACGTCATCTTCCACACACAAGCCTAGGTCATTTGCGAAGAGCATGTACAGAACACAAGATAAACTGCCACCCTGGAATGTTCCTAGCTGATTGTTTTTGGATTTTGACTTGCAAATCGAACCATTTGCGGAGCGAATTTGTACCTGTTGTGTGTGACCTGAAAGATAGTTTTCGAACCATTCGCTGTCGCTGTCGACGCCATACAGGGTAAGCTTTTCGAGTAATTTAGAATGTGGGATGACGTCAAAGCATTTGGACAAATCTAGAAGAACCAATATCGAAATTTCACCCCTGTCCATCCCAGAAAGCACTTTATCTGTTATGACGCCAAGCGCGGTTTCTGTTGAATGATGTTTTCGGTAGCCGTGTTGGGTTGATGCTAAGAGGTGATTTGTTTCTAGATACTCAGTTGTCAGTTGTATCTGAACGATTCCTTCAACAATTTTCATAATAGCCGGAAGTATTGATATTGGTCTGGTCTGAGCTGGATCGTTGGACGCGCGACCTTTCGGTATCGGCGTCAGCAGCGCATGCTTCCACGCCGCCGGAACTTGACCTGTGGTGAGACTTGTATTTACAATATCGAGCAAAAAGAAGCCTAGACTAGGGAAAAACTTTTGCAACATCACAATGCTGATACCGTCGTTTCCTGTAGATGTGGACTTTTTCATCCCGAGAACTGTAAGGTGCAGTGTTTCTAAATCGACCGGATGTACCCTGAAAACACTGGTGACTACTCTGGGTAGCCGCACCGGGACGCTAGCTGTGGCAGCTGGCACGCTAGCTGCCGTCAAAGGCCCTATGGAGACATAATAATTGTTCAGTGCATCGGGCGTGATGTTTAGTGCTTCTGAGGGTGCAAGTTTTCTTCCAATTACAGGCCGGAGTATACGCCAGAGGCTGCTTCTGCTACCCTGGGTGATTTCCCTATGGTAAAAATCGCGGGTGTCGGAACGTAAAGCAGCACGGTACTCCCTGTTCATCTGTTTATACTGTTCCCTGTCATTAAGTATAAGCATTAGCCGACGCTGTTGTAGCAGTTTCTGTGTTCGAACAGATAGAGTTGGATGGAGCCCCTCCCTAGCACGTGCTTTCATCCTACGTAGCGGGGCAACTAAATCATTGATGCCAAAGTGATGCAAAGAGTCTGCAAGTCGATTGGTTGAATTTTAAAAGAACAGGTCGGTACTCGAGGTAAAAGAGTTGGGACAACTCTGGTGGCTGGAGGGACACTGGCCGCAGTGGTCGGGCCAATCGAAATGTAAAAGTCGTTAAGCGCGTCAGGCGTGATGTTGGGTATGACACACTGCTGTTTCTTGCCTCCAATCACCGGTCGCAGCACCAGCCACAAGCCGCCGCGCCCTCCCCGGCTGATCTCCCTGGTGTACAACAGCACATAGTCACTGCGGACAGCCGCGCGGCAGAGGCGGTTCAAGCGGGCATACTCCGCACGATCACCAGTACACAGAGCTGCTCGGCGGCGCCGAAGCAGACACTGCGTTTCCGCCGATACAGGCGGCGAAAGAATCCGGCGCGGTCGAATGGGGCGAAGAGGTGCAACTTCGTCAAGCCTAGTGAGAAAAATATCACGAAAAGCATGCCACTTGTCACCCGGTGTCTCACCACAAAATACAGGCATCCAGTCAGTCTCGCACAACAGATGGTTAAACACTGTAGAGTCAACTTTGTTAATAGCACGCCTAAAAATGTTCGAAACGTGAACGGCATCACTTTGTGTCTCATGAGTCAAGATTATCCGGCTAAAATCGTGCGGACTGCCAAAGTGGCATCTAGTAACCCCAGTACGCTTCACAAGGTCGGGCCGGTTGGTAGCAATAATATCTAGCAGGCTATTAGCAGGCCGGTAGGTGGCACGATTGTCCGGTCTGACCACATCCACGGCTGTTCATAACCACACGGGTGAAATCGTGTGGTGTGCCATAATGGCAGCGGGAAACACCGGATCGGCGGACTAAGTCCGGACGGTTGGTCAGTACGACATCCAGCAGGCTGTTGGCTGGGCGGTAAGGGGGTTTGAGCAGCATGAACTGTTCTAGGATGTCTAAACTGAGCTAGGAGCCGTGAACTTGAACAGGGCCCCGTGAGTTGGCCAGACCCTATATCCACTGAACTGGGGGGGCCTGAGCTTTGGTTCGAATTTTGGTTCAGCCTTATCCTTGCGCATTGACTGGTGACAAAATTGTCAATTCATTTCCATTTTAGCTAAGATACTTTTCATCAAAAATAAAGGGAGACAGAGGGTTGCTGCCAGCCCGCCATCCTCCCACCCCTCCTGTTCCGACATGTATGCATTTTTTCATTGTAAGACGTAGCTTCACCACGCACAGTCGTGCGAAGTGCACTGCTTGAAAAACTAGGAGAACATCGGTTGATCCCACGGACTTCCAGTGGCCTATTCAGATACAGTGTTTTTTCTTCTTCAAATGGGTCAATGCGCTGAAATGATTCTCGCCAAATTTGATTGTGATTTTTAGCCACCCATGTACCGAGATGTCCTATGTGCGGTACCCAAGACCGATCGATACTATGCTTTGCGCAAGACGCCACCCCTAGTGCATTGTCGGTGGCACTCACGGGTGGGGGTACGTGGGGCCGCCTGCTGTGTTCCAGAGAGAAGCGCATTTGCAAGCCTGCTTTGGTTTGGTTTGGTGTTGCAGTCTGATCTATGGCGTGAGTTGGGCGCAGTGATACGGCGCCATCAGTTACGTCATCAGGTATGTACCGACAGAAACGACATTGCACGAAATCAACATTCAAATATCAGGTAGAACCGTAGTCATAAGCATTCCTATCTCCAGGGGTGTGGATTTATGTCTCTTTAGGAGTGCCCCGGGTCACCCACCCCCCAATGAGGTCAAGTTAGCGTTTATACAGGCTTTAAATTTTGTTTTTTTTCTAGTGCGAAAGGTCATCGCTAGGCCTACACCAAAGAAAGTGTTATGATATTTGATTATGATATATGATATTTGGTGTTTATTGATATTGACCTGGTTTCTAATTCGGGAACTCCCAATAATTTTCGGAAATCCACGCCCCCGCGGGGAAGATGTGTTGTGTTTTTGGGAGCCGGAGCATCCAGGGCTCCATAGCCCGCCATATTAGAAGTAGGGGAGAGGGTAGCACGACGGGCAGGCCTGAGTTAGAAGCTCCGTATCGTGCTTGCTTTTTATCCGGCAGTGGTGCTACTTTTCCTGTGACCCTTGTGAAGATTAGTATCTCGCTGCTCTCAAAGCACCGTGTATTTATTTTATTATTTATTAGAGGTAGATGAGCAACAGGGCTATGCCTCAGTAACAGCTCAAGTCGAGACTGTAAAAAGCACAGCCATTACGATACAGTGTGACAGTGGAGGTACAATTAGAGATAAACCATGCACTACCCCAGTGATGAGTGGTATATACTGGTTATGTTAGGTTAGTTCAGGTAAGGTTAGCCTAAATTCAGATCCCTATCGAAGGCACCCGAAATTGGCTTCAGCTTTGGTACAAATAGTAAATGCTAAGCCAAAACGCAAAGAAAGAACTATATGACGCTGGTCTGTTCCACCATGAGCCCCCTGATTTTGAAACAGCTGCCCCGGTCGGACGCTGACCCCACTTCAATGTCGACCGCCCTCATTGATATTTTCGCCGCCCTCTACTTTGTAGTTGTGCACCCCCCTTTTCACGAGTGTCAGCCCTTTTTCAGCCCTAGAGCGCCCCACTGCTACATGGACCGCCCTCGTCCACTTTTGGCGACCCTCTGCAGCATGATTGCGCACTTTTTCTCCAACATTGGCCGCTCTTTTGTAGCCTTAGGGCGCCCCACCTTAACCTAGGGCATTTTCAGGAATATGGCCTAAGATCTGTAATCTACGGCATTTGAAATTGTAAGATTCTATTTATTTTGAAAAAAAATTTCAAAATTTTTATTTTTAGAAGGTCTAATATACAATTTTGTTATTTTTAGATTTAACCTTCTTGTACGATTCTCAAAAAGTTCAGATTTACAATAATTAAATTTATATACCTTACAATTTTTTTAATAAGTATATCTAAAGTTTTTGTTACGCGATTAGTCTCGCATCTTAATAAATAAAACTATAGGCATTATCAGTTTATGATGGTATGGTATTTAGTGACTGTATTAATTTATATTTTAAGGCAGCCTGGAAAGGTGACATAGATAGACTGTTACATTTAATATAAAGATATTGAGTCGGGCGGTGATACTGCTGAATATACATTTTGAATTTGTCGACACGCCTCTGTAATCTAATGGGTTATAACTATTTGAATTTTCATATACCAATTGTATTCGCCACGGCTGACAGTTTCAACGTAGTCTTCTATAACATCCATTTAACAACCGCCATAATACAAATAGTACAATTAATGCACTACTCAATAAAAATGATATAATAAAACAATATAACTGGTATCAGATCAGCACGGCTCCCTTTTAAAACATGCATACGATAAAACTGGTTTGTGGATAGAACTAAAAGCCAACCCGCGGTAAATATATAATCTTGAATTTCAGAAAACCTGCCTTACTAGTTTTAGGAAAAGTCAGGAAGTTCAAAGTTCTATCGAAGCCGTTTCGAGATATTTGAAAAACCTGAAGGGGGCAATATAGCCGCCGATAGGTTAACGGGAGTGTGGCACCTTTATAACGTGACTTTAACTGAGATAGCCAAGTTGTAAAGCATGCCAGAGAACCCGGTACTCAATATATCATTTGTCTGGGAACTCAAAATTTCCGTAGAGAAAAGCTAAAAACTTACCTGAAATTTACCCAAAATGTACCCAAGCAGCCGGTCGCATATGTCAGCTTTTAGCGTGACGACACGATGATGTCACCGTGAGAAGTCAGCCTATTGAAGCCTATTGAATGTGGCAGTAAATGCCAGATCATGATGTCATCCATAGGCAGAGGTTTATTTATTGCCCTAGAACACTTTAAATATCAAAATATTGAGCTTACTGTACTTGTTAGAAAAATCATGGACATTTTCATGATTTTCGGCTAAAAATACTCCTAACTAAACTAAATTCTGGAATTCGACCAAGGTGCCACATTACCTTTAAAGGGCACCTTGGTCGAATCCTGGAATTTAGTGTAATTAGGGGTACGTTTAGCCGAAAATCATGGAAGCGCCCATTATTTCTCTGAAAAATGTACAATAAGCTCAATATTTTGATTTTTAAAATGCTCCTCTATGGAAAGAAATAAATATCTGCCTGTGGATGATGTCATGATCTGGAACCCACTACCATATTCAATACGCTTCAAGGGCTTCGATTGGCTGATGCTCATCGCGACGTCAGCATATGTCGTCACACCAACAGCCATGACAACTGTGGCCTGCTGCTAAGGGTACATGGGGGTGCATTTCAGGTAGGTTTTAGCTTTTTTCTACGGAAATATCGAGCTCCAAGACAAATGATACATTGAGTACCAGGTTTTCTGACTTGCTTTACAACTTGGTTATCTCAGTTAAAATCACGTTATGAAGGTGCCACATTCCCTTTCACGGCAACCGCCCTCACTTACCTCCGGCCGCCTTGATTGCGTCACCACCCGTGTCTGGCCGAGTGCTTCATGTACCGGACGCCAAAATGGATGTCCAAACTCCAACTCCCGATCTGGATCGAAATATTGTAAACAATTCTTCTTGTTTTAAGTGGATTGTACCTGATTGGCTGGGAGAATTCAGAGGCGGTCTGGGCTGCATCTCTCGGCAGTGTCGCCCTCTAACGACCAAGTGACAGACGGCCGGACTGTAAATCTGTTTTAAATGCCATACCGCTGCGGCTTGTATCCGAGATGCAGTGACCCTGGCTTATACACAATATGGCCCAATGATTGAGCAATGAGCATTGAAAAAAATATTTCCGGACTTGTAGCGAGCCGCCTGTGTATTTCTTGGGAATCTGTGAGCTGAAATAAATACCGTGACTGAGAGCCCCACAACCTATATATGCCTGCTTAAGGGTGGTTGGCAATCCAGAAATATATCCTAAATGATGCACAGGTTTGATGCAAAAAGTATCCCAAATGGTGCACTAAATGTGTTAACTTAAAAAGGAAAATCCTGTAATGTCAACTGTGGGGAAACATTTTCGCAAAATAATAGTTGTATCATTTTGTATGCAATGCATCCTTCTAGATTCGAGGGTTACTGATTTGGTGACCTATTTCTGCATGGTATTGGTCTCTTACCAATGCATCTCTATGGAAATTTCCTTACTTCCATGACGAGATAAGCAAACCATTGTTTCGAAAACCTCACGGCAAGCGCCAAAGCCTATTTCCACCCTCGCGCCAGTAAAATGCACACGACATAACACGCCGTACATCCGCAGTCGGCCTCCCAACATGTTATCGGGCTTTATCAATGATTTTGGAGTTTAAACACGCGTAACTTTGTCCCTGTGCTTATATTTATAGTAGGTGTTACCGGCGTCCTCAATCGGTGAAGGCAGTAGTATCTTTTATTCTTAAGTATACTTTATTCAGAGAACCATTTAAAATAAGGGAAGCCAAAAGACAATGGGTGCTTTTCGCCAAGTAAGCACCTTTTATGAGATCTGCCTGTCGCTAAAATCGGCGAGAAAGAGAGCATTTACATAGATGTCACGATGTGCTATAACTGTAACCATCGTTATAAAAATCAACATAGGTGAGTTGCAAAAGCACTTGTTGATAAAATTCGTATAAAAGACCTATTAGCATATTTCCGTGGGTGTGATGGATTCTATTGGAAATGCCCTACACTCAGACAAAATGTCACGCCACATATGCCTGTAACCAGTTCGAACACATTCTAAGAATGAAAGCGAAAAGCAAATTCATAGAAGAACAAAAAAGAAGTCGAGCATGTGTGCATTTCCCGTTGGCCCACGCTATTCCGCGAGTGAATGTGTCCTTCACACAGACAGTCCACCCATTTTCCCAAATCGGGTATCGGGGGACATTTCATCTTTACAGGTTTGCATGGACTTGGAAACCATGCATCCCACGACGTTAAAACCGGCAAGGCTTGATAGATGTGGGCGCCATCTATAACATATCTGCTGTTGTACCACATTGCAACTATGGGTGGACCGTGCGGTGAGGTGAAAGTTTGTCATCAAAAAAGCTTTAGGGGGACATTTTATGTCGTTGAAATTAGGTTATGGTGGACTTAATTTTTTCTGATTGTAAACGTTTCCGGGGACATTTCTACGCTGGAAAAACCTATTTATGGTGGACTCTAATTTTCTTACCAAGTACGTTTCCAGGGACATTTAAACGTTCTTAATATTAAGTTATGGTGGACCAAGTTAATATTCTAATCATTGCCAGGGTGGCATGAATTTGTACTGTAATCGGATGGTAGGAGCACCACACTGTTATAAAGGCTTACTTACCTGAAGGTAAGGTAGATAAGGACAAATGTGGCTCTTATCAATGATGTGAGCATGTGAACCAAATGCCGCGTTTCATATGACTGGTCATTTTGTACCTGGCAGACATTTATCAAGTAATTTCGACTGCACAAATCACCGATCTCATGGTAAATTTACACGTGCAATGACGGGGAAGGGCAGGTATCCGCCTTTCCTCGGTTTTTTCGGAGGTATAATAAAACGGCCGCGCGTAGCTCCAGCGTAATTTGTACACCTTCTCGCTGATCATTTGTACAACTTGAACTAGGTGTGCTATGGTACATCTAGTGCTGCGGTATAGTAAGGTGCAGTGAGTGCTGGTTTGGGTAGACACGTGCTTTTATTTTTTAACCCTCGCCCCACAGGGGGCCATCGATGTCCCCCTAAGGTTTTTTTCCGGGATAGCAGGAAAATGACGAAGTGCAGCACCTCGGTCGATAGCTTTACCTCTCACCCCATCATTTTCCCACCATCCCTGAAATTTTTTACCCCGGGACACCCAAGATCAGGTCACTAGGCGAGGTCAACCAAGGTCACCTCACTTCAAATTCTGAGCTCTATAAGAGCTACAGTTCGAACTCGATAGATTTGAAACTTCCTACACTTTGTGACCCCTTCAGGGTCTACAAGATGTATGTCCGGGATTTTTTGATTTTGTGACCTGAGGCCAGGTCACGAGGTGACCTCTCCCATTGAAAAAAACGTGGGGAAAAGCTATCTTATGATCTAAAAGTCACAAAAAACGATTGAAAATATTCGGATTGCTCAGAAAAGCATTCTTGAACACCTTTTCACGGATCCCAGGGGCCATATTTGCCCTTTGACCTCTCTAAGGTCATCAAAGGTCACCAGGGTCAAAAACAGTATTTTGAAAACAACTTTTGATCTAATTAAGCTAGAGCGCTGAATCAAACACCATTGTGTATGTCACATCACTGGCTTTCATTTGATATACGGCAAGGTCACTTTTAAGCTTTCGTGGCCTTAGGTCATATTAGGTCACGAGGTGACCTCTGGTGGTCAAACCAGTGACAGAAGGCCATTACGTTTCACATAGCAGAAAAAGTTCTGGCATTTTTCTACCAAATATACTTTAGCAGATATCAATAGCTCTAATGGCGTAAGAGTTATGCTCAGATTTCTTAAGCATTGCATATTTGAGTGAAAATAGCCTAATGTGACCTAACTTGACCTCTGGAGGTCAAACCATTGACCTGAGTGCTTAAAAATGCAACAAATGAACTCTAGCTTTCCCTGACACAGAGATTGTTAGGAATGCCGAAGTTAAATTCAAAGTATATCGAAAGCCAACGAACAAGGAATGCTATGTATGTACATTATTACTCAGGTCACAGTGATAGGCCTTCCGTATTTGTACTGATGAATACCTGCAAGAAGAGATAGAACATATTATGACCTCGTTCACGAAACGAAAATATCCAAGAGGATTTCTGATAAATATGAAGAAGAAAGCTTTAGATATAAGAAAACGATCCGCGAAATCCAACAAAAAGAACAGATACGATGTGTTACGATACCTTACTCCAAACCAGCTGAAATTATTGCAAACAAACTTGAAGAAACGGGTTGCAAAAGAAGCATTTTGTTCCGGTAAAAAACTTAGCAGCATCTTAGCGAAAAAAAGAAAGATCCGATGACCCAGAACCAAAAAGTGTAGTGTATCAGTTGCCGTGCGGGTCGTGCACGAAATCGTACATAGGTGAAACAGGAAGGGGTCTAAAAACAAGATTAAAATAACATAGAAGAGACCTTCGAAACAAAACAGGAAGGGATCTAAAAACAAGATTAAAATAACATAGAAGAGACCTTCGAAACAAAACAGGAAGGGGTCTAAAAAACAAGATTAAAATAACATAGAAGAGACCTTCGAAACAATCCAGAATTCAGTGCATTTGTCATACATTCCATGAAAACAAATCATCTACCAAACTGGGATAGAGCTAAAATTATAGCAGTTTGTAAAAACAGATAATAGGAGAGCTACTGAAGCAGCACATATAGCTAAAAATGATACTTTTGACCTTAGGCCAGGCTTCATGAAAGGGGCAAAATCTGCGGCTGTATTAGGAGTTGGTTAAGCAAAGAGAGAGAAATAATAATAGTTTACATAATAATAACAAAAACAATAATGATGATAAAACAAAAATAGAACATTATTTAGAACAGTGATAAGTCTAGAATGTCTTGAAGCTTCCTTGTATACATTATAGAATAATTCAAGAAGCGTTATTAAAATATCCTCAAAAATGGTGCCTTTATAGTTCTGTCGCACGATAATTTTGCACAAAAATATAAACGATGAAACTGCTGCATGTCTTGATGGCGGGTTCCTTATCCCTCCTTATACCATAGATGGTGAAGAATACATTTTTTGTCGAAACGCGTTCATCTGCCTGCTGTGTTGGTTTAAGTATTAATAGCGGTCAACCACAGTTATACACTGAAAAAAGTACACCAGAAATTGGATTTTTCTACGGTGCCAAAATCCACTCTTCTTTCCGTGAATATGTTACACCCGATATTTTTAGATTGAGAAGCGTAAAATGCCATGAAACAAGAATAATACAACCCCAACCCGTGGGGTGTGAAAATATCAACTACCAAAAAGTACGCCACTTTTAGTATTATTTCTACGGTGCCAAAATCAACTCCTCTTTCCAGCATTATTCCGCAACCCATTTTACACCGGTGTAATGCAAAAATGCATGTGTTTTGAGGGAATATTATTATACCACTGGAGTAAAAAATTGTCAGATAAACCGCAAGTGTGTAAACTGGAAGTGAGGGGGTAAAAATAGATTAAAATGTGAAATTCCTGGCGTAGAAAAGTATTTGCAGGGTGCAAAATGAGCCTGCGTTCAATATTACGTTGCTGCGGAAAAGAAACACCGATTAAAAAAAACGACCCAGTTTATTCTCATGGAGCGTTTGAGGTCAGTTTAGTCTGATTAGGCTGATTAATATACACTCTGATAAACATACACAACGCAACGGAGAGTTTAAATCATTTGTTTTCATACCCACTTCTAATAATCTACATAAATACCTCTAATTTGCACTATAATCTGGAACAGTATTTAAATCGACCTTCAATCACTAAAATTATTTAGTTCCTCTTTGCACAAACATCACTAGGTATATGGTTTTTGTCTTAGGCTTCTGCTTTTTCCACTGCCCAAATTTTCCTCTTTTATATCCGCTTATCACTACATCATTTTCGCTCATCACCGCAAATCACCTCTGAAGCGCTGCACAGCGTTCTTAACACGCGCACTGAAGGGGGTCTCCGAGGCCAGCCCCACCTTTTTCCGAGGTGGCCGGAGAACCGTTCATGGCCAAAAACAATAACTTTACCTAGGTAATGGCCTCTGTGACCTGTTACTAAATCTGATTTAAACATAGGTCACCCACCATTGGTTAGCTTATACCCTGAGGAGCATCCAGTGAAAAATCGGAATATGATTCTTTTTTAATTTTATATCTAAAGAGGAGTTCACAAGGTCACGAGGTCAAAACCTGACCTGAAGTCAAAGTTTTTAGTTTTCTTATCTGAACCCTTGTATCTTCTATCCAGCAATATTCATAGAAATTAATTCAGATCAGCCACTTTTAAGATACAAAAATTATTTCTGATTCAATGTTCGTGTTAGCCTTGGAAATTTCATGACCTCTATCTGGTGACCTCTTTCACCTTTGGTCCTGAAAATGGGCCCAACTTGTTATTTTGTATGGAGAGCCTTGGGTAAAAGTTTGGTGGAAATCCGAGAAGTGGGTCATGTTGGACTTTTTCGTGCCTACCTGGACGATTTTTCCTAGAATGACTCATCTATGTCCCGAGAGTGGCTAACAAAAGCATCACTATTGGGGGGGGTTGAAACCACTATACTGTTCGGAAACGGATACATTTGATATCTTTGCTGGAATATTATTGGATATGCTTAATTCAAGTGAAAATATAGGTTATCACTCGCTCACCACTGTGGATCCGGGCCTCTTGTAGAAAATCCTTGACGACGTCCTGGATGCCAGACAAAGATATGTATATAAACGATTCATTCAGGCCCATTGAGGCAAATTCAACAGCTCTTTGCTATTTTCTGCACTTAGCTAGAATGATTTAGTCTTCGTTTCTTCTCCACGGCTAGACTAACCTCCACGCGTCAAGATCAACACTTTATGGGATGCAGAACTGCAATGCGGTGATTCAAGCTCAGAACTGAAGCGAGAACAAAATGGCAGCATTCCACCCACGTGTCAACTGTAGTAAACAATACCTTCTTATATCATAGAAACACACTCAAATGAAGATAAGAAAGAATTAAAACATTCATTAAGCGTAGTTAAATCAGCAAATATCTCGTTTTAATCTATTGGCAGAATTGTTTCACCACAGGAGAGTAAGACTATTCTTGAGGCAGTTTGCGAGTTCCATAGAAATACTATACAGAGTACATGTACGGATAAATTTACCCCTTTGCATTTTCAGCACGAATGGACAGATTGAAATTCTACGCGCCAGGCGTTGTTTTTTTCAGTGTACACTCCTCAATCTTACAGTCAGAGTTCGAAAAATCTTCCAACTTGCCAACAATGTTGGTGACACTAGTCGATCACGTCGGTGAAAAAATGTAGGCAAGCTTGTGCACACATCAGCGTCAAAAAGTTAACGCTTAGTCTGCCGATATGCTATTTAAGATTCAAAAGGACTCAGTGCTTCTGGAAAATAATTGCCCGTTGGTGCCAAGTCCCAATATTCCTGGTTAAACAAGTTTGGTTTGAAATTCCTATGGTAAGGCTGGAAAAATTCTGCTTGCAGTTCCCACCCAGACTTTTGCGGGTCTTTTGAAATGATTGATATGTTTTTTAACTCCTAGGCTGCATAGGTCCCCGTTGTGTGCCGCCCTGATAGGGTACGGGCCCCATCTGAAGTTGTGCGGGTCCCTATATTTTTCATACGCCCAACTACAAGATGGAGAGTTGCGGGAGGTGTGTGAGGGCGGTTCACGTTGGAGTGGGGAGCCCCAGGACTGCAAAAGAGCGGCCAATATTTGGGACGAACCATCATGCAGAAGAGGGCGGCCAAAAGTAGACGAGTGCGGTCCATGTTGTAGTGGGGCGTCGATGAGTGCTCACCTCTTCTCCATTATCAGCCGCCCTTTTCCATCCCTAACTCTCCCCACTTCGACGTGAGCGACCCTCACTCACCTTCAGTCGCCCTCGGTTTTGGGGTTGGGTGCCCATATTTCATGTTTGGCCACCATTTTCAGGCCTTGGACACCCCACTGTAATATACACCGCCCTCGTGTACTTTTAGCCGCCCCTTTTATGATTTTTCGTCCCTTCTCTACCACTGGCCACTCTTTTGCAGCCCTTGGACTCCCCACTTCATGGTGGATGCCGTTACCCACCTCCGGTTGGTCTCTATTTTGTGGTTCGGAGCCTTCTATTTCAAGATTGACCACCCCTTTCAGCCCTTGGGCGGGCTACTTTTGTGTCTCTCCAGTGCATGACTGAGCCCTCCTTCTTCACCCTTCACCGCTATTTGACAGCCCTAGGCCGCCCCACTTCAACATCGACCGCGCTCACCTCTGTCTGTCCTCAACTTCGCAGTTGGGCGCCCGGTTTTGACAATTTTCCGACCCTTTTCAGCCCTAAGGTGCTCCATTGTACAAAAGATCGCACTCATCCACTCTAAGCCGCCCTCTTATGCATGATTTGGCGCACCTTTTCCAGCAGTTGTTGCTCTTTAGAACCATTTGTTACTTTTGAACACCTCTACTTGTTAACCCGCGCCCCACTGGGGGTCCGGCGCCACCTGCGCCCCATCGATCGGGGGCCATCGATGCCAACAATAACTTCGAAAATATGGTGGTTAGCGCAAATCTGCAAAGTGCATAAGAAAGCTCGCGTGAATTCAGTAAGAAATTACTTCACATGTTTAAGCCCTGAGGTCAATGGTTTGACCTCCAGAGGTCAAGTTAGGTCACGATAGGCTATTTTCACTCAAATATGCAATGCTTTAGAAAACTGGGCGTAACTCTTATGCCATTAGAGCTATTGAGATCTGGTTAACTACATTGGATAGCAAAATGCCAGAACTTTTCCCGCTTTCCGGAACGTAATGACCTCCCGCCAGTGGTTTGACCTCCAGAGGTCACCGCGTGACCTCATATGACCCTAGGTCACTTAAAGTCAGAAAGTGACCTTGCCGTATATCAAATGGATTCTAAGGATGAGACATACACGATGGTGTTTGATTCAGTGCTCTAGTTTGATCAGGTCAAAAGTTATTGCTGAAATACTGTTTTTGACCCTGGTTGACCTTGAATGACCTCAGAGAGATCAAAGGGCAAATATGACCCCCGGGATCCGTGAAAGGGTGTCCAAGCTTTTCTGAGCAAGCCAAGCATTTGCAATCGCTTTTGTGGCTTTTAGATCATAAGACAGCTTTTTCCCATGTTTTTTTTTAATGGGAGAAGTCACCACGTGACCTGATCTCAGGTCACGAAATCGAAAAAATTCCAGATATACACCTTGTAGACCCTGGCGTGGCCATGAAGTGTAGGAAGTTTCAAATCGATCGACTGAGAAACGTAACTCCTGGTGACCTGACCGTGGGTGACCCGGGGTAAAAAATATCAGGGATGGTGGGAAAATGATAGGGTAAGAGATTGAGACCTCAACCACGGTCCTGCGTCTCGTCGTTTTCCTTCTATCCTGAAAAAACCTTAGGGGGCATCGATGGCCCCGGTGGGGCGAGGGTTAATACAATTTTTTCAAGTCGTTTCAAGTTCGGTTCTTGGAGCCGGAATCTCCCTTAAATCATCAATGGACTTGTCACGGAGACCTCGACCCCAACATCATAACGAGCAACTCCCACAATGAATGATTAATTAGAAGCCAAATTTTGACGTTCCCCAAAGCACAGGGACAGCTGCCCTGCTAAGGTCATCTTATCACCAGTTAGCTGCCAGCCGACCTGCGTCGGGTAAACATAGAGCGCCGGAGCGTCTGAGGGAAACCGATCCCAAACCTGCACATTTACTGTCTCTGCATGTTCCTGAGCAGTGGGGTGGAGCACAACACTCTACCAACTGAGCTATCGGTGTGGCACTTCGACGTGAACCGTCCTCATCCCCCTCCGGTCGCCCTCTGGTTTGTGGTTGGCGCCATTATTTCATAATCAATCGATCATTTTCAGCCCTCGAGCGGCCCACCACAAACTGCATCCTTCTCATCCTCTCTGGACGGTCCTCCATGATTGCCCGCCCCCTTTCCACCATTGTCAGGGGATGCGTGGCTCGGTGGATAGCGTACTTGTACTGTGAGCCATGGATCCTGGGTTCAAGTCCCGGTGGGACCTCTGGATAAGTTTTTATAGTCCCCCAAATGGCTCGCAACAGGATAAGAGTTGGTGACGCGTATATCCCTGGTGGTTTTTGCATCGTTAAAACCGAACACTTGTTATCATTCCACCATTTTCTGCTCTTTAAGGCATTCACCTCCGGATGTCCTCTACTTTGTGGTTGGGTGCCCCTATTTCACCCTTTTAGCCTTAGATCGCTCCACTGCAACATAGACCGCCCTCAGCTTTCAGTGGTAAAAGTTCCTCGAGTGCATTTAGTGTATGCCTTGTATATCGATCGGTGTTATATTTTGCCCAGATCTTCAGATATCACTCAGGATCTCCCATGCCACACCTATGCCCGCCACATATATGGTTGTGTGCTCGCCCAATATGTGGCTTTGGTATCTATTGAAACGACAACATGCTACGATGCAGTATAGCGAGCTGGTAATATCACGTTTCCTATGGAGCAGAGTTTGAGCACGATTACAAATATCCCTTTTTTTAAATAAATATTCCGAATCTATTGATAGCTCTGTATGATGTATTAAGCCTTGCATCATTTACTAGTCTTGCGGATGCCTTTTTCGCTTTGCAACTAAAGAAATGTTGGGTCCAGAATAAAATTGAAAATTCCTACGTTATCTGTGAGAAAAATATTGAACGCTCGGCAGGAAATTTCCCAACATGATTTTGCTTGCGTCCCCTGCAAATGGTTCATAAAGTCCAACAAATTCTCCCTCACATATAATATTGTGGATGTATCACTATTCAATCGGCGCAGATCGGCCGAATTGGGGAGAGAAAGTGGTCCTGAAAATAACCAGTGGCCGTCCTTGCGCGAGTTCAATTGCCAAAAGTAGTCCATAGAAGGACGCCCTGTATCATTAGGATTTGTTTTAACAGAAACAACGTCAGAAACTCTGCCCTTCCCTGGCTTTTTTGTCAGCGCTGTTTGAAATGACATCGGCAACAGGAAAATTAGTGTCACAAAAGCACCCTTTATAAAACTCCAAGGGCCACCCCTCAGCTGGTCAACTGGCCACTCCCCGAGTCTTTGCCCCCCCATAGGCGGATCCACAGGGGCAAAGGGGGAGGTGCTCCTCCCGATCAAGCCTTGGCACGTCTTAAAATAGTCACGGCGCTCCTTTGAAGGATCGATAGCGCCCCTGAAATGTAGTTTTCCACCACCCCCCCCGAGGATGCTAAAATCGGCGCCCTGGGGTAGAATTTGGCGGACACCTGATAGAGTTTGCCGGTCGAAAATGGCACCCCATAGGACGGATCCTTGGTCCTCCACAGCAATGTGCCACCCCCCCCCCCGATCGGTGACCCTGGATCCGTCTATGCCCCCTAGCAAAATCCTGGATCCGCCCCTGCTTCAGATGCCATACAACGACTGAAACAACATTTTCCCACATTCAAGAACGCTGCGCTCGTGCGGCGCGCGCGCACCGTCAGCTGATTTTTCGATTGCATCGCCACGTGGTGGCACCGATCGGTACTAAATTCCGTCAAAAATTTTTGATGGAAATTCCGGCTGTTTCGGGGGACGTATTTTGATGTCCACCCTAACGCCATCTCTTGGTATATGAATAAGCATCCCCAGAAACGTGGATAGCTGCCTTTTGTTTAGGTGGACAAGAAATGTCCACCTAATCCCCGGTGTCCACCAATGTCCAAAAAGTTTCCTGAAATGTCCACCCAAACCCGAATTTGGAAACCGTGTGCTTCCGAAGGGCCTTACTTGGAACCACAAGAGCCTAGTTTGAAATCATGATACTAGATGTCGACGCTAGCGTGAAGCCTCAGGGCTCGAGCCCGGCTCGCAAGCATATTGGGCAACGGGACTGCACTAACGCACGAAGGAACCAAGCAGTCGCGTTGATGGTGCGGTAGGCTGATCTCATCTTAGACAAAAGAGATCCGCCGCAGAGTGAATAGGCGAGACGTCCAGAAGGCGGGAGTGCGGAGGGGCGATTGTTTGAGGTGACCTTGAACAGCTGCAGCACTTTTATCTGTGTTTTCCTGTGCGGCGCAGGCGACAGAGGATGCCACAGGGAACACCGATCGCCTACCTGACCCGAGTGCAGAGCTTCAGCGCCTGTCACCGACTGCACAGGTCAGTGGATACTCACATTCCTCAGACTCTCCGGATCCTCAGACCTCGCTGCCGCGGATGGGACGGGGGCGCCAGCGGACGGATAAACAGACGCTGGGACGTAGCGCCGGTGTCGTGGTTTGCAGGGTAGCGATCAGCTCCAAACGACTTGGTGGTAAGATGACATAATCATGTGCACTGTAGGTCATGCGTTCATCTTATAATGTTCCAATTCTGAACTAATGAGTGATTGTTTTGTATCGTGGTATATTCGAGACCAAATGCATACTAAAAGAAAGTACGAGAAAGTTTCATTTAATGATGACTTGCGCGTATATGTATTTACCATGCACGCATGCAGTGGCGGCTGATAAAGGGGGCAAGGGGGCAATTGCCTCCCCAAAAATTATCAGAGGGGCCCCTGAAAAAATACGCAATTTTAGCTTGGTTCTTTTCTGAAAGTTTATGAACGACCTGACTGAGCCCTCAACAGTTTCTCGGTTTGGACAGTTCCCGAGCTTTATCTCAGGGGCCCTGAGCTCGGGCTTGGGGGCCCCTCTAGCTTGGGCTCGGGGACCCTCTAGCTTGGCCTTTAGGGGCCCCCAAGCTTAGCCTAAAGGGGCCCCCGAGCCTGGTCTCAGCGGGCCCAGAACTTGGTATAAAGGACCCCCGAGCCTGGTATCAGGGCCCCCACTCTGTTTCAGAGGCTCCCGAGCTGTTCCTCGCCCCCCCCGAGCTTCGTCTCAGGGCACCCAAGCTTAGCCTTAAGGGAGCCCCCTGGGCTAGGTCTCAGGGGCCCCGAGATTGTCTAAGGGGCTCCGGAGTTTGTCTAAGGGGGCCCCCGAGCTTGGTCTCAGGGGCCCTCCAAACTTAGTCTCAGGGGGCTCCCGAACGTGACCTCATGGGGGTTCCGAGATTGGTCTAAAGGGGCCTCCAAACTTGGTTTCAGAGGCCGCCAAGCTTGGTCTCAGGGGCCCCCGAGCTTGGTCTCAGGGCCCCCTGAGCTTGGGCTCGGGGGCATTCGAGCTTGATCTCTAGGAGCCCCCAAGCTTGGTCTCAGGGGCCCCCGAGCTGTGTCGCAGGGCTCCGAGCTTGGTCTCAGGGGCCTCTGAGATTGGTCTAAGGGGCTCCCGAGATTGGTCTTAGGGGCTTTGAGCTTGGTTTCAGGGGCCTCCAAGCTTTGTTTCAGAAGCCACCAAACTTGGTCTCAGGGGCCCCGAGCTTGGTCTCAGGGGCCCTGAGCTTGGGCTCGGGGGCCTACGAGTTTGATCTATAGGAGCCCCCAAGCTCCGTCTCAAGGAGCCCCGAGCTGTGTCTCAGGGCCCCGAGCTTGGTCTTGTGTGTGCTCAAGTCAGTATGCCTGTCATTTGCGTTTTTTTTCTGTGCCGATATAGACGACAGCATCAAAGCACCCCAGTTCTCATTCTGCGGGAGACGGAATTTTCCGAAAAACTCAGTCTATAATAATTCGTGTTACCTACCATGTTTTATTATTTAGATGCATACGAACAAACAGCGTTCACTTTTTAAAAGAAGAACTATTTGCCTCGGAAGGCCGTTGTTGTACCGTTATTATAATTTTGCTAAACTCCTAACGTGACGCTAGAGCTTAAAGCTTTGACTTTCAATGTCCGAGGCTTACGTGAACCTATAAAACGCAGATCCATATTTCGACATCGACATGTTAAATACGCTGCTTACTTTGTTGTACTACAGGAAACATATTCCAGCTGGGGCATTCCAGGACAGATCGACCAAGGCTTGAAACCACCATATCTAGAAAAAATCTGAAACTTTGTCTCCGGGGTAGTTTTGGGCCAGAAACACGCCTGTGAGAATCTTAGCCCCCTCCGACCAATGGTGACCGAGTTATAGCCCGAGACATTTTCTGGACGTCACCTTGTAGACTCATCTCTGATGCTTCATAGCTCAAGAACGCTTAGCCTGATTAACAACTTTTGTATATCATTGAACTCGTCTTGAACTATACTTTATTTTGAAAAAAGAAAATTTGAAAATTTGAAATTTTTTTACTTTTAATTTGTTTGACCTTTTCTTTTTAGACCTAGCTTGACCTTTTCGCAGTTGAAATTGTCCTTTAAGCCACCTACAAAAATTTTCGTCATAAAATATCTTTCGACAGAAAAAATATAAAAAATGCGTTTTTGCTATAAGTTCCAAATATTTAGCACCTAAGGTAGGTATGTAGACGGCTTTTGACCACTGCGGTAGTACAGCCTTATGTTTAACGCCCCAAACAAAGCGATTGCTTTTGTAATTGGTTGCTTGCAATCATATGGCATTGTCTTTAAGAAATTTTCATCGTGCAAGTGTCAAAATATATGAGAATTAACACGCGCCCACACAAGGGGGTGGGCAACCGGCCTCTTCAGGTTTCCACAGGTAGTAAGAAAAAAACACCTTCGCGCAGCGCCACCGTACTTCATGTACCTCCAACTCAAATTTTTGCAGCTTCTGGCAAAATTTTAGGTCTGGGTCATACCAGGTCAGACCGCCAACCCAGGTCAAGAGACCTAACCTCGAAAAAACTTTGGGAGGTGCATCAATAATATCAAATTTAGCCTATCGTGGTTAGATTCACATTACATAGTAAGGTCGCCGTGCAAGATCATTTTTCGTAGCAGGATTTCTATATCGATAACCGGGAGCAGGGTCAGGGTCATGATCTTTCCATTAGAAATGCATGGGACAATTGGTAAATTTTGATAACTTGCAAGAATTGAGAATTGCTGAGAATTGCGATTTAGGTTTTATTTTTACGTTGTCGTGTCTGACTTGCCACTGCAGTTTGATTAATATTCTTTTTACCATGCAGACCTAAGCCTGGCTCTAGGTCAAAGCAGGTTAATTTTGACATTTGATGAGGCAATATTATAAGATACATAATCCGTTTGGGCTTAACAAGAGTGCTCCAATGGGGCTGAACACTTCTTTCTACGGCTCTCCTCTGTCACCTATTATGCCACAAAATTTAGGTTTCCACTTAGTTCCTGTAAGAAATACTGTGACCTCGAGCAACCTCAAAGGTGACACGACCAAACGATTGTATGTAACATATTCGGTAGTGATTAAAACTGGCTATTTAGCGGCATCACTCCCAGTGCACTGTGTCATTATTCATCTGGGATTCTGGGATCCGTGTCAGCTATGAAATGATCACCTTGTAAACATATCATGAGGCAACCTATTCAAATTACTTTTTGGGAATGAAAGCCTTTGAGACACGTTTGTTTCCATTGCATGAATCCTCTCAAACGTATGTTGTGCTGCACTGGGTCACCTTGTATCCATACTATTTTTCCATCTCAGGGAACGATGTAATTATGTGAGTTAGTGGTGCTCATAGGCTAAGTTATACTTGTTTCAATTATGGATAAAGTCGCGACATCTTTGTAAATTTTAGTTTAAGGCTAAAAGGTCCGTTATTAATAAGTTCATTTGCCCTCGTCTCTCTCGAAACAATGGATCCCTTTCTATCACTTTTAATGGCTGCAATTTGTATTTTTATAAATATTGTCCAAGTTGTTGCCAGTTCAGTTTTAGGAGTAGGTGACTCACTAGAGTCATCAAGGGACTTTTTACAGAGACCCCGACCCCACCACCCAAACAAGCAACTCTCACGATGAAGTGTTAATCAAGGAACCAAAGTTGAAAGTTCCACAAGGCATAACGATGACCGTCTACCTCAGGTCACCCCCCTCACCAGTCAGTTGCCAGTTGGCCTTCAGTATTTACGGTACCTACCACCTTCCAGTTCACCTAAATTATTTTTCCAGAAGTTGCAAAATGTTGTGTTAGAGGTAGATGGTGTACGGTGGACCTGCGCGAAGGTGTTTTTTTACTACCTGTAGAGACCTGAGGAGGCCGGTTGCCCACCCCCTCGGGTGTTAATTGTCATTAATTCTGACACTCGCACGATGCAAATTTCGTAAAGACAAAGAAATATGATTGCCAGCAACCTATTACAAAAGTAATCGCTATGTTTGCGGCGTTAAACATAAGGCTGTGCTACCGCAGTGGTCAAAACCCGTCTACATACCTACCTTAGGTGCTAAATATTTGGAACTTATAGCAAGAACGCATTTTTTTCTATAGAAAGATATTTTATGAAGAAAATTTTTTGAAGTGTCTAAAAGGGCAATTTTAACTGCGAAAAGGTCAAGCTAGGTAAAAAAAGAAAGTGTCAAACAAATTAAAAGTAGAAAATTTTCAAATTTTGAAATTTTCTTTTTCAAAATAAAGTACAGTTCAAGACGAGTTCAATAATATACAAAAGTTGTTAATCAGGTTATGCGTTCTTGAGTTATGAAGCATCAAAGATGAGTCTACAAGGTGACCTCCAGAAAATGCCTCGGGCTATAACTCGGTTACCGTTGGTCGGAGGGGGCTAAGATTCTCACAGGCGTGTTTCTGGCCCAAAACTACCCCGGAGATAAAGTTGCAGATTTTTTCTAGACATGGTGGTGTCAAATTGAAATATTTTTGGTCGTTTTGTCCTGGGATGCCCCAGCTTGAAATCTGAGATCGTGTGGAAAATCGAATAGGAAGGCAAAGCCATGTTTTACACGGGCCAGCTAAGCAACAGGGAGGAATAGCCATTTTTGTACTGGGCCAAATACAACTTTTACCATTTGTGACGCTTATGCAGGAGCGGGACTAGGAATTTGCTAGGGGAGTGGCTGAGCTTTGTAAAATGGCGAAAAGGGGGGAATATGGCAAAAAATGGCGAAAATGGGGCAGGGGGCTGAAGCCTCCACAGCTCCCTGGACCCGCCCCTGCACTTATGCCTCTGACCTCAGGAAGCAAGTCCCAACCAATCTATTGCAGTTTTTAAGGGGTCCTTGCTGCCGAGGGGGCCCCATCGTCAAGGGGCCCCTGGAAAAATCATTGCCCCCCCCCATCCGAAAAGAGCATCCGCCGCCACTGCACACATGCCTATGTATTTACACTATTGACAGAACATAAGGCACGCATGACCCTAAAACAAGCCCCAGCTGGAGTGGACAAAGTTAGGCGTAAGGGCGCGGGGCAATTACGTGACGGACGCGTAAGGGCGCGGAGACTTACATGACTTACGCATAAGTGTTCATGAAGTATGGAGTCATTTCCAGGCGTTAACGTATTCGTTGCTTTAACTTGGTTCTATCGACCTCGTTTACCCCAGACCACTTCCTGTTTCAACAGCGTTGTTTACGTAACCGAGCGTGCACACACCTCTTTTGCATATTAGACATGTGCTAGACTCACCAGCAAATCATTATTTAGGAGGGTGGCTATGTGAAATGAACTTGCCGGAGATGAGACACGCCCAAAAATTGAGACAATAAACAGCATGTTGGTAAAGCATGTTGGATACGTTTATTCCATATTCGCTCATTTTCCAACTGCTGTGGGTTTTCCAGTTACGTTTGGATCGTGCTTTTGCCTCACGTGGCTTCCGTGCTGCATGTACGCCCTGGCAGCTAGCTATGACCCCAAAAAGTACACATATTCAGAGGAAAACGCTCAACGGCTATTTAGAAGTGCGTTTTGCCTCCAATGGTAACGTTTAGCGTTAGAGGCTGTTGTCTTACATATCTTATTCGACAACACCAACTCAACCACTCAAACCAACAGTGCAAACACTGGCATCAGTAATGCAGCTGATGCGATAGGGTAACTTTTCTAATTGTTGGGGTTTTACGACGCACAACTGCCAGGGTCATACGGCGTCGCCAACTCTCACCCTGTTGGAAGGGATTTTGGGGATCAGATCGACTTATTCCGAGCCTCCGCCGGGACTTGAACCCGGGACCGGTGGCTTAGAAGACAAGGGTGCTATCCACTAAGCCACCTCATCCCCAGGGTAACTTTTCGACATCTTTCAAATTGCTGGGCAGATTCATGACTCTCTTTATATCTTTAATGCCACCACCCAGCAAGCGATTTGTCCGATGTATTTTCAATTGCTTTCCTGTATCAGAGTGTTAAAATCTGGTTCCCGATGAGCCAACGCGTTCCGAGGAGCCGGTCCGCCCTCAGTGTGTCTATACTATGTTGAGCTGAGGGCCGGGGCGCAGCTGGTGACTGGTATCTGACCCCCGGACCCTCAGCAGGTGTCATGCACAGAATGTCTGATAAAAAGTCGTCAAGTACCCTCAACGAGGCAGCACTAGTAGACGAACTCACAGCTGTACTATCACAACGCGTGTTCCTAACTCACAATGTAGCTGTTAACAGCTAATGTCAAACTTTGCCTCTTCGGCTATTGCAAATCAGACGATTATCACGGAGCCTCAAAATAACGTCATTTATTCGGCCATAAGATGAGCCGACGAAGTCAAGATGTTATAGCCAGAGGTCTAAAATGCACATATTTTTAGGCAACTAGAACTATTATGGGGTATGGACGAGCGAGCATAGCGCGCAGTTCATCTATATACGATACGAAACGCGTATCACGGTCTTCCAGAAAACCCTTTGCTAGTAATAGTGGCGATTGAGCACGGGCGTCGCCACGGAACTTTTACTGGGGCGGGGACGGACCCCGGACTGACGATGCCGGGGGGGTGGCAGGCAAATTCGGAGGATTTTGACCGCATTTGAAACACTAGCGACGATGCACTTCAACACACTTATGTAGATTCACACAAGTAACGGAGAAAATGCAACCAGAAGTAAGCCGAAGTCATTTGGTCACTAGTAAGCCGAATCATACGTATGTACATACATGATTGGGTTTGGCCTGGCCAGTGGCGGCGGATAAGGGGGGCAGGGGGGCAGTTGCCCCCCTCCCCAAATTATCAGATGGGCCCCTGGAAAAGTTTTCCTTGGTTCTGTTCTGAATGTTCATGAACGACCTGGCTGAGCGCTCAACAGTTTCTCAGTTTTTAAGGGGGCCTTTGCTGTCGAGGGGGCCCACATCGTCAATGGGGCCCCCTGGAAAAATTATTGCCCCCATCCGAAAATAGCATCCGCCGCCACTGGGACTGGCCAGACTTTAAGTATTTGCATGGGGTATGGGGAGCGACGCGCGAGAACAAACATGATCCCAACATACCTGGAAAACCTACTTCGCTTGGAAAATGATTTACCACTACATAAACATACATCCTGCGTTGATAGCATGCGGTTGTTTATCTCTTCTTCTTCTTCTATGGCGATTTGTGTCCCCCGAAGATTCATTGTGTACGTCCACTCGCCTAGTTCTGATTGTGGGACTGATGTGCCGCTGATGGTGCAGTTGCATTGCTCTGATGGTGTAATAGATATGCCTGATGGTGTAGTAGATATGTCTGGTGTAGTAGATATGCCTGATGGTGTAGAAGATATGCCTGACGGTGTAGTAGATATGCATGATGGTGTAGTAGATATGCCTCATGGTGTAGTAGATATACCTGACGGTGTAGTATATATGCCTGATGGTGTAGTAGATATGTCTGATGATGTAGTAGATACATGCTCTACTGGTGCCCCGTTTCTGTTGCAGCCTAGCGCTGAGCGACAAACAGAACAGAGCGGTGTTCGGCAAGTGCAACCACGCGAATGGACACGGACACAACTACAAGGGTGAGGCCACGCAACACTCGCGTTCACGGTGTTTACATTCGTCCCAGTGGGTCGGGCGACATGGGCCCAGGCCAGGGCATTTTTAAGGAAAAATCAGTAGGGGACATTTCTTGTGCTGGCCATTATAGTGTCTTTAGGGGATCATTTGGAGGCGGGGGGGGTGGTAATAAAAGTTAGAAGCGTCAGTGTTCAAAAATGTTTCCCAATTTTCGTGTTCTTCCATATTCTAGAGATAATAGATGCTGCCCACGTCTGCCAGTTTTTTTCGGCGGAGAAAGGCCAAACTGAGTTAGAAAAATTTTAAAGGGGCAATTTTTCACAAAATGGCCAAATAAATACCACAAAATCCAGATTTGATGCTAAAACGACCAGAAAAGCTACCTGTATCACTGTTTAACCCGCGCCCCACCGGGGGTCCGGCGCCACCTTCGCCCCACCGGGAGCCATCGATGGCCCCCCTGTAACTCCGAAAGTATGGGCGTTAGCGCAAATCTGCAAAGTGCATTAGAAAGCCCGCGTGAATTCAATAAGAAAATACTTTACATGTTTTAGCGCTCAGGTCAATGGTTTGACCTCCAGAGGTCAAATTAGGTCAAGATCGGCTATTTTCACTCAAATATGCAATGCTTAAGCCAACTGGGCATAACTCTTGTGCCATTAGAGCTATTGAGATCTGGTAAAGTACATTGGATAGGAAAATGTCAGACCTTTTCCCGCTATGTGGAACGTAATGGCCTCCCGCCAGTGGTTTAACATCCAGAGGTCACATCGTGACCTAAGATGACCTGAGGTGACGAAAGGTCAGAAAGTGACCTTGTCGTATATCAAACGAAAGCCAGTGACGAGACATACACGATGGTGTTTGATTCAGCGCTCTAGCTTATATAGGTCAAAATTTATTTCCAAAATACTGTTTTTGACCCCTGGTGACCTTGGATGACCTTGGAGAGGTCAAAGGGCAAATGTGGCTACTGGAATCCGTGAAAGGGTGTCCAAGAACGCTTTTCTCACGAAGCCGAGAATTTTCACTCGTTTTTGTGACTTTTAGATCATAATACAGCTTTTCCCCATGCTTTGTCAATGGGAGAGGTCACCTCGTGACATGACCTCAGGTCAAGAAATCGAAAAATCCCGGATATACACCTTGTAGACCCTGGAGGGGTCATGAAGTGTGGGAAGTTTCAAATCGATCCACTTCGAAATGTAGCTCTTACAGAGGTCTAAAGTTGAAGTGAGGTGACCTTGGTTGACCTCGCCTGGTGACCTGACCTTGGGTGACCCGGGGTAGAAAATTTGAGGGATGGTGGGAAAATGATGCAGTAAGAGGTAGAGCCCTCAACCGCGGTGCTGCGCCTCGTCGTGTTTCTGCTATCCCGGAAAAACCTTAGAGGGGCCATCGATGGCCCCCGGTGGGGCAAGGGTTAAAACTAATTGTTAAAGGTTTGATATTGACTTGACGCAGTCTTTTTTTAGCACACTACCCATTTAACAGGAAGCCAGGAGTGCCCTTCCAAATCCGCGAGGCCATCAAATGATTTTATCCACAGAGCCAGAAAATGTTTTAGCATAATCAATTATTTTGGTCACAACACTCCCCGCTAACATTTAATATTTTTCATGTTTTTCCAACTGTGAATTTTTTCTCTTGAACAGTGGTGGATCTAGGATTTTGATAATTGGGGGAGCGCGGAGCCTCAGAGGATGCACTTCAACAGCAACTTTTCACCCAAAGGGCGCCTATAGTATCGCATGCCTTGCATCCGGTTTTCGGTGGCCGTCATTTTTGTGGATCGTATTTTTTACAAAGTTATGTCCCTCTTTCTCACCACCATACTAGTTTTTCTGCTGTTATTTTTCTTTTTTGGTGTCGGAACATCTTTTCAAGAGCAAAAAGGCCAAAAGAAGTCATATTTATACTAGGGACAAACCCAAAATAACATAGATGCCAGCTAGGGTAGAGATGGTAAGACGGGCATGGTAGGTAAGACGGGCACAGGCTCTGTGGACCAAACCAGCAATGGTATCGATATCCCATTACTTGCATAAGTATGTGTTTGGGTGCCTGATCATGAGCCAAAAAAGAATTCCTAACCTTTATCGTTTTTCCAAAATTTTGGGAAAACAATATTGACGGCTCAATCTACTATGATAGTAGTTTTGTTTCTAGCGTTCTGTCAGTGTCTGTTCATATTTTGAAAGTCAAATATGCAAAATCTGTCAGGGGAGAGCGTTAGCATGCATTAGGTGATTGAATTTTTATATTATTCTTGCATGATGATCGCCAACAATGAAATTTTCTAGAATATTGATATGGGGCAAGACGGTCACGAAAGAAAATATTACATTACCATAAAGTATATAATATTTATCGCTGCTGTCTTTACATGAATAAAAGGAATCAGTACCAGAAGGTCCTGCAAACTGGATTAGGAGCTGTACATTATTGATTGTTTGAATCCACTGAAAAAATTATCATTTCATGGAATTTCCGCAAAATAATTGTCTGCCGGCTGTATTATCAAAACAATGCCTTGCAAAATGTTTCAGACCTCATTTTTGCTCCATATGGTATGGTTTTTGAAAAAATTCCTAGCATATGATGAATTATTTTCAAAAGCCCGTCTTACCCCACCTGTTGGGGTAAGACGGACTTTTGCAGCATTCTACGGTAAACGTTACTGCTCAAAGGAATAAGCACGGATTTTAGTATGGTTAAGCCCAGGGTCAAACAAATGTTTGCTGAAGCTGTTTGCGAAATCTCATCACCATTATATGAAAAGTGAGTGAGACACACAGCCTCAAACACAACTATGTCCGTCTTACCACCCTCTCCCCTACTAGAAAAAGGGCCAAAAAGGCCAGATTCCAAGAAAGGACCAAAAGGGAAAATCGCGGGGCCAAACACGACAATAAAAAAGAAATAGTGAGATATTTGGCGACAAACTATTTTCTTATTTTTCTTAATGATTGTGGCAAGGTAAGTAAATTCCTAAAATGTCGAACGCAAGTGGTTTATAGTCTAAATTGAGACAAGCTTTTACGTGCATACATTCCTACTATGAGGTGTGGATGTCATCATCATCTTTTTATTTCATTTTACATAATGATAGGGAACAGAAGTAAGGGAACAGAACAGCAAAAGATGACATGAGCAGAGCAAAGCAGTAAGGAGCAACAAAAGGAAGACATAGGTATACAGCATCGAACAAAAGGAAGCAGGCGAGCACGTAGTTAGGTTAAGAAAATGAGAAGAGCCGATAAAAAACAAACGAAAACAGAGCAAACAAACTGAGGAGAAAACATAATGCCAAAACACACTTGCAAGCAAGTGAAAGTAGAGCGCAAACAAAACAGAACAGACAGGAACAAATACAGATCAACGTAGTTAAATTATTAATAGACAAGTAGATAAGTAGCGGACCCACATATGTTGAGTTGTTTAGTCTAACGAAACCATTACTAAGCGAAAATAAGGAGGAACAAACCGAAGCCAATACAAATACAAAACAAAAACAAAACGAAAACAAGGAGAAGACATATCTCAGCAAGTAAGCAGGACGAAAAGGTGTTCGGCGAGATCAAGAATAAGACACTAATCAAATCAGACCAACGAACAGATCAAAAAACAAAAAAGCTGCAGACAGAAGAGAACAAAAAGAAACGCGCGGAAAACAAAACGAGCCCGCAAAACATGTTGCTGTCAAAATCATCTTGGGAATGTCGTGCAAAAACCAGTTAATAATTTTTGGGGCTTATCGACGCACCATCTGTCAGGGTCATATGGCGTCTCTAACTCTTTCCCTATTGGAAATGTTTATCGGGAGCCAGTTTGATGATTCTAACGAAGGAGTGTGGCCGAAAATATGATTTATCCCAATTTTCAACATCAATGAATCGGTGAGAAAGGCCAAGTAACAACTTATCAACTTTACAGAAAAAGAATGAATGTAGTAATCTCACTATAGAGCTTACGTATGCTCCCACCACAATAATAGATAAATAGGCTGAGCACTTCACATCGACACACCAGCAACCAGTCTGACGCGCTTTGGCTACACTGTGTTCTGCCTAATCCACGAACGAGCACCGACAACTCACCACTGGCCACGCATGAAATAAAAGCATCGTCGTCATCATCATAGTTGGGGTTTAGGGGCGCGCCGACATCATAGGTCATATGGTGCCCATGAGAGCATCATGCAATCCCACGGTTCTGGCTGGGACGTGGGCTTCCGGACGGAGATGGAACACGATCTTCGATTGGTTGTAGGCTATCTCCAGCGTTTGGGATTAGTTGGGGCTGCTTTGCCGGGATTTCCCGCAACTACGCACTTTGTTTCGTTTTTACACGATGGAGTAGACAGATACTGGTGGAAGTATGTTGGCAAAATTTTGGACTGTCAATTTGGGACGAGCGATAGAACAAAATCATTGTTATTAGGCGGTGTTTTCTTGTTTTCGTTAGGCGAGTTTGCGTTTGCTCAATTTTAAAGCATCTCTTGTCTATCAGAAGCCGTTTCACTGGGGGGGCAATTTCCGGGCACTGGGGGCATTTCGGCCGACTGGGGGGCAAATGCCCCCCAGTTAACATGTTAAAAAATGGCCTGGCCCAGGCACATGAACGGTGAGATCTGGTGTCAACGCGCAATAGGGGAGGGGGTCTTAAAGAGCACCCCTCACGCTCCCTGACATCTAAAAACCAAGAGGGTAAGGAAAATGCCCGTTTGGGGTTTTGTGAGCGGGGGAGGGGGCTGTAGTGGTCTACAATATAACACTTTCTTTGACCTAGTTTAGTATTTTAAGGGTCAAGTCTGACCCGTGCTGGAGACCTATTATTGGAAAATGATGCAATTATACGGAAAAAAGCCGGGAATAAAGCCGAGAAAATAATCTAGAAACGGACTAATGCCATGTGGGGAAGTTCCCATGCAGTGCTCCATAAAACTGCGGGGTCAAGGACATTCACTTTCATTACCTATACCGTCACAAGTTATCCACAATGTACAGTCCAACTAGCACTATAGCAGCCGTTGAGCAGGAAATGCGGCGTTCGCCTTTATCCATGACCTCTGACGTTAGGGTATGAGCGGCATTAACTATGACATAATGTAAATAAGTCAGATTGGTTGACGTCATCTGGCCGGAAGCACTCAGGTAAATTGCCTTGAAAATGTTGATATAACCTTGAAATTAGACCTTCGACCTTGACCTCCATTTCAGATGACTCGAAAATAATCCCGATTGTATAGCATTATAGCGTCACCGCTTGGTGTACATATACATAGTGAAAATTGGTAAAAAAATGTTTACTTATAGGCTTTCAAAGTCAGACTTATATTTTGAAACCATCGTAACCGTGCGGTTGCACTGGTTCCCCCTGCACTGTACACCGAGTGGTGACGTAATCACGTCATATTATCAGGTTACAGGCCAAGGTCATCCCAAATACGGTCTTTGACCCCACATGAGGTCACGGTCATTGACCCCAGTATTCCGGTCAGATGACATTATTCCGCACGACCTACCTATGTTATGCTATGACTTCATAGCTAGTTGGCAGGCAGGTTTTTCAGGGGGGTCTAACCAAGAAAAATTCGTCCGCGTAGCGGCGGTTGGGCATAACGTCGCTTTCCCGGTCTCACCTCATACTACGTGGCCACCCAAGGAGGAAGGGGTCGATGGGGGGGGGTGAATTTTTGCTTTTACCCCGAACGGTAAGTTTTGGTCGATCAAGTGGTTTCTCGGCATGCTCTATCAAAAGGTCGTCTAAGCTCAAATCTCATTATGACTGTGTCACATTCCCTTCAACTCAACATCCCCAATAGTCCCTTTAAATATCTTACCGATATTTGATGATCCACATTTAACGATCGTGCCCAATCATATATCTTACGGAATACTATGAGCAGCGTATTCATATATTTTTTAATCACTCAGTGCAAGTTCTACCCATTCTAGTTCTCGCCATAAACGAGGTTTTCTATAACTTCGTTTTTTTATCACGCATGATGTTCGATAACCATTATACCTGAATGCTGTACTGATAAAAGATAGTCTTACCGTTGACCTAAAATTCAGCCTCATTCCCGACAAGCTCTTAACTGTGTTGAACCGCAATCTGGTAGCCTCCTAATCTTCAGGTAAGAAGGGCACCAGGTTGACCACCAGCCGGGCTCATCTGGGCTGACGAGGCTGGTTGTGTCGCAGTGGAGACGACGGTACGCGGCCCCGTTGATCCCAACACCGGGATGGTGGTCAACATAGCTGACATGAAGGTGTGGATAGAAGAGGCCATCATGTCCACCATGGACCTCAGGAACATCGACATGGACGTGCCCTTCTTCCGGTAACTAGGAGGATAGTTATTGCTAACTTCTGATCTTCAAGCACGGATTGAACTTACACTGGTGGCGATCTTATGATTCGTGGGTTGTATTTGAAAATAAATTTGAATCACAATATGATAGACATGTACATACGTATGCAACAGCAATAGATATAAAGAAATGACTTAAGTGGGCCGAGTCAATAAATATTTTTAGCATCGGGTCCTTTCCATGGTTAACAACCAGAAGACTCATATTTTCACCACACATCACTTACCTCAGAAGTGTCAGAACAAGAGTTGTGTATATTTCATGTCAGCAACTCCAGTCAAGCACGTGGTAATTTTCTGACAGAGCTTTTACCTCCAGGGAGACGGTATCTACCGCCGAGAATATCGCCATCTTCATATGGGAGGGCATACAGAAGCATCTACCAGACGGCGTCTCCATGTATGAAATCAAACTGGACGAAACAGAGAAGAACATCACTGTTTTCCGAGGCGAGTACCAGTGATGTCATCTGAGACGTACCAGTGACGTCATCTGAGACGTACCAGTGACATCATCTGGAAAGTCCCGTTGATGTCATCTGCGAAGTCCCAGCGAGGTGGAGTGTTCTTTCCAGCTATATTTATCCTCGAGGCAAAGGTGACTTACAAGTCTTGGTTAAGGTATTTCTATTTATGGCTCCTTATCACACTGCTCATACCCGGGGGGCAAAGTGCCAAAAGCTGTCCGGCGTGTTGTAAAAGGTTGTTGCACAGAAATGAAATCCCTGAATATTCAGGATCATGACCTTGGGTGGACAACCGATACAGCGCCTACTCGTTGTCCGCAGGAGGTGCATTTGTCAAAGGATGCACGCGCAAAATCGGCCCTTGCCTCTTGGACTTAAACGGCTTATAAGTAAGCTAAAAAGACCGTTGGTGGCAGAAAACATAATTTAATTTTCAAGCTCAAAATACACGGCTTCTACACATGTCGGTTTCTGTATTCTTGTTTGGTCCTATCACGTCATTTTTGGCACGTGCAGCTCCGCGAAAGGGGCGTACGTCAATACCTTTTCTGGCTCAAAACCTGTATCTCTGTATGGGTTAAACGAACAGCCGTGAAACTTTGCACACATGTTGCTTAACATGTTCAGTATAATTTCTTCAAAAATTGTTTAGACACCTAGAAGAGTTATTGAGATATTACGTCATATCTGAGTGCGTGCAAATGCACTGTTTTCAAGCCAATTGGGGAACTTTGTCCGGGATGTTAGTTTCTTGCTTCAGTGCTGGTAGCAACTGATTGGATAAGCAAATAGTTTCAAATGGTATCTTCCTGATTGAAATCAACCATTTTTCTCCATATTAGATAGGAAATTGCGCAATGGGTGTTCTGCCCAATACTCCAGCACGTGCAACATCGCCTGAGGGACATCATTACACCCCTTTCAGTTAAACTCAAGTAGATTAAACTCAGTTCCGTTAACAAACACTAAATTTTGCAGATGTAATGCTGCACATGTTTGATATATTAACACAAAGTTTTGTGAGACTATAATGACTATTGCAAAAATTATGGCCTTTCATCAAAACACATGTATATGCGTGGTCCAATGCAAAATGTAGCGCACTGCAGTACCCTTATGGGCAGTGATGTTTGGGAGTAA
Source organism: Lepas anatifera (assembly GCA_034440635.1). Taxonomy (NCBI): domain Eukaryota; kingdom Metazoa; phylum Arthropoda; class Thecostraca; family Lepadidae; genus Lepas; species Lepas anatifera. The sequence continues at coordinate 1,372,871 of JAOTON010000193.1, read as the reverse complement.
TTTTGTCCGCCTGTAGTTATTATGTGCTGCATTGCAGCTCCCGTCTGAAAACTGAAGAGGTATGCTGTGCGCCTAAACATATGTTCCCTGGTATGAACGGTAGCGCAGGGTACCCCCGTGTTTTCCCAGTCTCTTCCATTGTAGCACCAAACCCTGGGAGTTGAGATCAAAAGATCATTACCCACATTTGATCTTCATAGCCCACGTGCAAAGATATATTACATGCAAATGCCAGACCATGCTTGCTTCTGTCGCTAACTAAGGTGGACTTTGAACTTGTTTTTCCAAAAAAAGATTACCAAAAGAAGTAGCGCGGGAAGCTTGCAAATGGAAAATCACTAACAAACACGAGAAAGACGCCAGCGGACAATACCGACATTGACAATCTCGTCAGTTAGGAAGTGAGAGGTTAGGCTTAGAAATGTTGAAATATATTATTTTCTAGGTCATCTCCAATGGGGTTGTTAATGAGGCACCGCAAAAAAAGTGAATCCACGTGCACAGAGTTGATGTATTGTATACAAGTCTTACACGTGTAGCTCGAGGTTAGAATGAATTTGAAGTGATGGAATGGTGTGTTTGCTGGTAGACTTTGGGTCCTGAAAGATATTACATTGCAGGACCTGATTAAAAAATCATGATCTATTATGCTTTAACTGCGTTTTTTGTAGAAAGAGTCTTGGAACCAAGATGCATAGCCTTAACAAATAATGTTTATGTTCTAGCAGCTCTGATGAGCGCAAAAATGCGACAAAAATGTCACTATTACCCGAGAAACGTAAGACAGTTGCTCAGCACGCCAGCAAAAAAAGGTCTCGCAGTGATTTGAGTACAGAATATGCAGGGCGCATCATTTTCCAAGATAGTATTGCAGACAATTAATGCTAAGTTGAATGGGAGATCAGATCAAATTTCACAAAGGTTCGCCACGGTGAAGTTTTTCGAACAGTCTGCAAGGGTGCATTATCAGAAAATTGTCAGTCAGAGAAATAAGTGGCATCCCTGATATCAGAATCGGTATTTTCACGAAAAGAGCTGTCATTATGCTGACAGGAAGCGTCTCTCTGATAATAAAAAAGCAAGTAGATACGCAAGTAAGCTAATATGAGTCTCCCGAGTTGATAACGTGATTTCCTGAGCAGCACTGGGGCCCTCAGCTGAGCTGGGCCCGCCGAGGCTGATGAGGACCCCTGAGCTGGTATGGGGCTCCTCAGCTAATTAAGTGCTTCCTTACTTGATCTGGTACCCCTGAGCTGGTCGGGACCACTGAGCTAATTCCTTGTCCCCTGAGCTGATAAGGTGCTCCCTGAGCTGATCTAGGCCCCTTCTCTGGTCTAGGGGATAGGAGCTGATCTGGGCCCCCGAGCTGATAGATATGGTGCCCCCTGAACAGATATGTTGCCGCCTGAGCTGAAACAATGCACCCTGAGTCGATCTCCTGAGCCCTTATTGTGCCTCCTGAACTCATATTATGCCCTCTGAGCTGGTCGGGTGCCCCCTGAGCTAATCAGGTGCCCTTTAAGCTGATCTGAGACTCCTGGGTTGATAAAATGATATTCTGAGAAGGTCTGGGCCCCTGAGCTAGTATGGAGCTCCTGAGCTGATTGACACGCGTATTGACGGGGGGCGGGTACCCGCCCCCCTCGGGTTTTTTCGGAGAGAGTAGTAAAACGGCGGCGCGTAGCGCCGCCGTACTTTTGATACCTTTTCTCTCATCATTTTTACAACTTCTGTGAAAATTTTAAGGTTAGGTCATCTCAGGTCATGTCACAAGTACAGGTCAAGTGACCTGACCTCAAAAAAAGTTTAAGATAGCATAAGTCTGAGCAGGGTGAACTTATCCGATTGAAACTCATATCAAATAATGCACCCACCGAGTTCTCTCAAACATGTTCCGGTATTTTTGATATCGATGACCTACGGTCAGGTACGAGGCATGACCTCTCCATTGGAAATACATGGGAAAAATGGCTTTCACTGTATAACTCAGTAACGGATAGTGATAGGGCGTTTATTTTAGCTGCATTAGACTCGCCTTGGCTTCGCAGTTCTAATGACATTCATTTTTTGTAGTTTGACCCTGAACTGACCTCAGGTCAGGTCAAATCCTTGATTTGACCTAGCAAGGTCGAGTTATATATTATTCGATTCGGATTGCTGCGAGGATTCATATAGTTTAAGTTGTTTTGCTCTATCTTTACTTATTCAGATGAAATGGCCGAAAAACTTAATTAACATGTTATCCCTATTGCATATTTTGACCTCTCGTGACCTTAAATGTGACCTGACAAAAAATGGTCCAAATATTTTCGATGGAAAAGTGGATGGGCTACCCAACGCCGTTTACTGTTTTTCGCTACCTACCGTGGTTCTCGAGATCTTAAGGGGGCGGGTACCCGCCCCCTCGTCAAAGTGAAGGTGGCTCAGACCCCCGTCAATGCGCGTGTTAAGTGCCTCCTGACCTGATCTGGTACCCCGAGCTAATCTGGGCAACTTCTTGGTCGAGGATCACTTAGCTGAACTACTGCTCCCGGATTCGATCTGGTGCCTCCTGAACCATAATTTTTCCTCCTGGGCCCAATGCACCCTGGGTCGATCTTGGGACTCCTGAGCCATTATTCTGCCTCCTGAACCCATCTGATGCCGTCCTAGCTAGCCGGGTGCCACCTTTTTATCGCCACTCCCTAGAATCCACCAGTATAGTAGTCAATGTATATAATTAAAGGTGCCTAAGCATCACAAGACGTTTTAGCGATGGCTGATTCCTCCTAAGCTCCATTTTACAAGGGGAGTTTGCATTGTGTTCTTATTCCCCATCTATTCAAGATCAGTTCAAGGGCACCCTAGTGTGGATCAGAGCCCTCCAGAGCAGCTGCCCCCCCCCCAGTTGTGCCTCCAGGGACTAGACTAGCTCAGTGGCATCCCGAGATTATGGGAGTTGGCCTTGTATTCTTATTCTCTGCCTATTTAAGATCAGCTCAGGAACCTCTGATGTGGACCAGAGCTCCCCATCACAGCTCATGCTTCGCCCAGAGACTAGACAAGCTCAATGGTCCCTAGAGATGGGGTTATCAGACTAGCTTAATGAGCCCCAGGTAGGCTCATAGGGCCTTGAACCAGCTCAATGAGCCCCGTAACACTTTAAGGCGCCCGATCACCTCAAGGGGCCTCAGGCCAACTTAGAGAACTCTAACAGGCTCAGTGCCCAGACCAGCTCAGGGTACCCCCAAGCCCCATACCAGCTCAGGGTACCCCCAGGAGCCAGATCTGATCTTGGGCCTCCAATCCGTTCAGGGGCTATAAGTCAGGTCAGGGGACAATATCAAGTAAGGGACACTAAATCAGCTTAGGAACATTTTATCAGCTCAGGGATCCCGATCAGCTCAGTCAGGAGCCCAGAGCTGCTCAGGAAATCACGTAATCAACTCAGGAGGCCCAGGTGAGCTCAAAGGGTACCAGATTAGCTCAAAGGGCACCATATTAGCTCAAGAGGGATCAGAATAGTTCGGATGGCATCATATGGGCTCAGGAGGAACAATTATGGTTCACGAGGCACCAGAACGACCAAGACGTTGCCCAGATTAGCTCGGGGTACCAGATCAAGTCAGGAGGATCTTAATCAGCTCAGGAGCTCCATACTAGCTCAGGGGCCCAGACCTTCTCAGGATATCATTTTATCAACCCAGGAGTCTCAGATCAGCTTAAAGGGCACCTGATTAGCTCAGGGGGCACCCGACCAGCTCAGAGGGCATAATATGAGTTCAGGAGGCACAATAAGGGCTCAGAAGATCGACTCAGGGTGCATTATTTCAGCTCAGGCGGCAACATATCAGTTCAGGGGGCACCAGATCTATCAGCTCGGGGGCCCAGATCAGCTCCTATCCCCTAGACCAGAGAAGGGGCCTAGATCAGCTCAGGGAGCACCTTATCAGCTCAGGGGACAAGGAATTAGCTCAGTGGTCCCGACCAGCTCAGGGGTACCAGATCAAGTAAGGAAGCACTTAATTAGCTGAGGAGCCCCATACCAGCTCAGGGGTCCTCATCAGCCTCGGCGGGCCCAGCTCAGCTGAGAGCCCCAGAGCTGCTCAGGAAATCACGTTATCAACTCGGGAGGCTCAGATTAGCTTACTTGCGTATCTACTTGCTTATTTGTTATCAGAGAAACGTTTCCTGTCAGCATAATGTCAGCTCTTTTCGTGAAAATACCGATTCTGATATCAGAGATGCCACTTATTTCTCTGACTGACAATTTTCTGATAATGCACCCTTGCAGACTGTTCGAAAAACTTCACCGTGGCGAACCTTTGTGAAATTTGATCTTATCTCCCATTCAACTTAGCATAAATTGTCTGCAATACTATCTTGGAAAATAATGCGCCCTGCATATTCTGTACTCAAATCACTGCGAGTCCTTTTTTGTAGCGGTTTACCCGCGTTTGCCCGCGTTTGCCTCCTAAATTCTCTCCTCAATTTTCTCAATTATTTTCTACTCAGTTCTCAACTAATGTCGCTCTGTCACGCGAGCATGCAGTTATATGGTTGCGTGAGTCATTACCGATGTGTAAGCGTTCGATGTAATGAGGCGCGCTGGCCTTCACAAGACCGCGGCAGATTGATTTGCGGGTTTTTGTACATATGCTTTTTGGTATCCGGCTTTATTACCTATCGACTGTTAATCGCTCACCTTGGTTTCCAGTGCTGTACTGTGAGCCGACAACCAGTTTTTGTGCGCGTAGCGTCGGTATCGTCCGCACCCAACTGATGTTTATGTAACGAGCGTTGGAGGCTGGGGGCAGGGTCGTCCTGGTATATAAACCAGACCCCCGATACCTCAGGAGGCAGAACTAGCTATCACACGCCAGTCTGTACATTAAAACGCGAGGTCCGCTTGAAACAACTTTAATACATCTGTAAGTTAACCGACAGACTCTGCCTCAGTGACCGCCGCAAGACTAGACTATCACGTAATATAACGTTTTCAGAACTTCATACCACCACCGAAGTCGAAACGTTACAATGGTGCCGGGTGACCTGCGGATGAACTACAACCGCTGAGGTGAGCCAAAAGACCAACTACTACCTGAGGTGAGAAGGGAATAGAAGACTAGAAGAATACTGACATATAAGGGAGATATTTATCGGCAAGCTGGCGAGCCAACAAGTTTTTGAGATCCCCTTATTTCCCATTCACGATAAGCCAGTATTGGTTTCACCAAGCGACTTGGACGCTTTGGAACACGGTCCCTGCATTTGTTGGGACATCCTCAGGACGGTTCTCACCCTCAAGAAGGATTTTGAGGAAATCCGCTTTTTACTCTGCTACCAACACGTTGAGTGGTATTTCAGCCAGAGGAACTTGGATCACGAGTGCAATTGTCACACTAAGCCTCGTACCAAGTGCTGCAAGGGGTGTGGTGCTTGCCACGATTGTGGGTGCCAGCTCGCCACCACTTCCGTTGTAGGTTTGCACCGCTGTTGTTGTCCAGTGTGCCTACACCGTTGCTGTGGACCAGAGGCCGTAGCAATTTCCCTCGATTTCGCAAGGGCACAGCACGATTCAGCAATTACCGCTGAGAGCTACACCTGCAGACCAAATCGCCCCAGCTTAATACCTCCTCTCTGTAAAGATCAAGCCGTCCAAACAGCCACAGTACCGGAAGTAGTGACGCCAAAGAAAAGGAGACAACGAGGTAAGCTACTTGCACCACCACAAAACCTTCCACCGGACTTCCGCACAAGGGACATCGCTTCGTACTTCTCTAAAATCGAAGGAGGCGTACCCGTTGCTCAGCACCCCATCGCGTCAGCACGCATCTGCAATAGATATCCCCCGTTACCACGACTCTCGCAAGAAGAGCTCGCTAAAAGTCCTCGCTTCGTCCAATACAAATATAAAGAAGCACTCTCCCGTCGAGCAGGCGTACCCGTTGCTCAGCACCCCATCGCGTCAGCACGCATCTGCAATAGATATCCCCCGTTACCACGACTCTCGCAAGAAGAGCTCGCTAAAAGTCCTCGCTTCGTCCAATACAAATATAAAGAAGCACTCTCCCGTCGAGCACTCGAAATTGTTCGCGTAAATACGAGTTTCTCAGACACAGAAGAGGAGCAGGAGGCACGAGATCTAGACGCCATCATAGCAGAGGAAGCCCGTTTAGCAAAGGAACTCCCTGCCACCGCTGAAACTGGAGCAGTCTCATCCACCGCTGGAGCAGGAGCCGTCGCAGGAACAGCCGCAGGAACGTTCCCCAGGACAGTTGCAGAAGCTGTTACAGGAGGAGCACTCGGACCTGTCACTGTCGGAGCCGTCGGAGCAACAGCTTTAGAGGAAGAGGAAAACTGGGATTGAAACCAAAGGTACATAGTGTGTAAATTTGTGTGTATTGTATTATGAACCCCGATTTTGACATGGCTTTGGGACATCGTGCCGAGCAGGTAATGCCACCCCTACCTCCCGACTCTCTTGACACAGAGACAGTAATTGAAATAGGCCGACAACTATTGTATAGTAGACGAGCTGAAACCTATCTGAAAAACCTAAAATCTTTTGACGGACTGACAGCCAAAGGACTGACCGAGTGGATAGAGACGATCGATAAGGTCCACCAAAATTGTAATGAAGACGATCAGACAACCTTGGTAGCCGCCAGCCAGTACCTGACTGGAACGGCTGAGCGATTCTACTATAATTGGACGCGGAACATCAGGCCCACCGATCGGAAATGGTATGACTTCAAACGACTACTCATTGAAGAATATTCAAAATTGAAAGACGCAAATAGTTTGCGCATCCAGCTGTCTCATTCCAAGCAGAAGGCGCATGAATTACTCGAACAGTACGGAAACAGGTTCATGACAAACGTTTTCGAAGCCTACGGGCACCATGCAGATGACCTCCCTGACATGATCAAAGAACAACTCATTAGGCATTTTGCGGATGGTCTAAAAGATCAAAGAATCCGCATCACGCTCATCCAAAAGGAGCCCAGAACCATGGCTCACACAATTGAGAACGCTTTGGAAGCAAAGCGAAAGAATCTGATAATCGACCAAAAAGGTGTATACGCAGATCCCCACCTGCCCGCAGAGGAACCCATGGATGTCAATGCGATCCAGGACATCAAGAAAGAAATCAAAAATGAGGTAATGTCTGTTCTGAAATCCGCTTTAGACGAACTAAAACCCAAAGTAACGACAACACCATACCCTCAGGCGAACCAGGTGCCAGAACCATCCAACCCGTCCTACGTCCCGTCCTACGCTCCGCAACCACAGGTAAGAACACCGCCCGATCGGTATCAGGAAAGACCGCCCCGACAATATGAACGTAACCGTCAGACAACTGACCAAAGAAGGCATCAATACACAGACACAGGTACCCCCATTTGCAGTTTCTGCCATATTGTGGGACACATTCAAAAGAAATGTCGTAAACGAACGTACTGGTTGCAGAACAATCAGCCACAACAGCAGCAGCCCAGAGGCCAACAGGCACAGGTACCGCAGGGAAACTAGAGTCGCCTCACAGCGAACGAGTGCAGAAGGCACGCATCAACGAGGTAAGTCCCGATTGCCCATATGTCGACATTCACATAGGTAAAAACCCGTTTAGATCATTGTTGGATACTGGAGCGCATTTCTCACTTATCAATGAAGAATTCCTTGAATTATGTGACGAGAAATACATAAAACCCGTGAAAAAACGAAAGGAACCTGGAACTAGTGTCTGCTACAGGACATAAGCTAAAAATAACCAAACAAGTTCAGATCAGAATCACCCTTGGCAAAGTGCCCATGTATCATGATTTTGTCGTAATCAAGGACCTGAGCCGTGACATGATTCTCGGTATAGATTTGTTATCATCCCGCAAAGCCCAATTGGATTTCGAAAACCTCACAATGACCATAGGGAAGGCTGTCTTTTCATTGAAAAAGAAGAATGACTCAGACTCAGAAAGCGTAAATCTAGTACGACTATCGGAAACAGTGAACGTGTATCCCCGATCAAACGTCCAAGTCAAATGTTCAATCACAAGGCAAAAGAAGCCAGGAGATCAGTTTGAGATCTCTCAACTACATTCCTCCCCATGTTTGGCTGACGAACCAGGCATCTTGTTGCCCAATGCTATTGTGAAAATAGCCAAAAATAAGCACATTCCGTGGGAGATCGTGAATGAAACAGGACGATTTGTTTCCTTTAAAGCAGGACAAGTTCTTGGTGTTGCTCGGTCATATGCATCAAAAAAAAAAAAAAAAAAAAAAAAAAAATTTAAAATTTAAATTTTTTTTTTTAAAAAAAAATTTTGTTGATTTTTTATTTTAAATTTAAAATTTTATTTTTTTTTTTTTTGTTTTTTTTTTTTAAAAAAAATTTTTAATTTAAATAAAATTCTCCTTCCCAAAAAAAAAAAAAAACTCCAAAAAAAAGAAAAAGGAGGGGTTATTATAAAAAAAAAAAAAATTTTTTTTTTATATTTTTTTTTTTTTTTTTTTTTTTTTTTTTTTTTTTTAAAAAAAAAAAAAATTTTTTTTTTTAAAAAATAAAAACCCCAACCTAGTACCCCAATACAGAGGACATTTTGTATGCGTTAGGCAAATCTAAGTACCGTAGCTGCTTAGATCTCAAGTCAGGTTTTTGGCAAGTTAGAGTAAAGGATAAAGATGTTCCAAAAACGGCTTTCTCGACCGGAAATCAATCTTACGAGTTTATTTCCATGCCATTTGGTTTGGCAGGTGCGCCCGCCTACTTTAACAACCTCATGAACAAGGTACTAGGTGAAATAAGTTCCTTTTGTAGAGTTTTCATTGATGACATCATCATTTTCAGCGAGACATTTGAACAACACCTCCAACATATCCAAATCGTTTGTGACAAATTGAGGAAGGCAAATCTGAAACTAAAGATCTCAAAATGTGACATTTTGCGTAAATAATTGAATTATCTAGGTCACGTCGTTTCAGACGAAGGAATCTCCGTAGATCCCAACAAAATAGCAGTTATCAAAAACATGCAACCGCCCGCTTCAGTGAAAGAAGTAAGAAGTTTCCTAGGAATGGCATCTTACTACAGAAAGTACGTTTCCGAGTTCAGTAAAATAGCTCGACCCCTCACGATCCTGACAAAGAAAAATGCTAAATTTAAATGGAACAAGGAAGCACAAGCTGCATTTGAAACGCTCAAACAGTGTGTGACCGAGGCACCTATCTTGGCATTTCCCGACATTTCTCAGCCCTTCCAACTGTACACGGACGCAAGTCAGTTTGCAATTGGAACAGTCTTGATGCAACGTATAGAGGATAAACCAAGGGTCATACAATATGTTTCCCATCAATTTACTGAGGCTCAGCAAAAATGGCCAACAATTGAAAGAGAAGCGTATGCTATCATTTACAGCCTACAAAAATTAAGACCCATTGTGCTAGGAACAGATATCACAATTTTTACAGATCACAAACCTCTGAAACATCTGTTCACCAGTGAAATGAAAAATCCTCGCATTCAACGTTGGGCAATCATGCTTGGTGAATTCGGTTGCAAAATTGAGTATATCTCCGGACCGCAGAATATCACTGCTGATACGCTTTCTCGATTGCGAAATGGAACACAGGGCGAAGTTCACTTAGAAACAGACAACTTTGATTGGAAAGGCGATGCCAACGTGATAGATACAGCATATTTTGCAACCGACCGTCCAGAATCTTGCAGCGAACCAGAAATTGCAACAGACGATCTGCTAAAGTCCAACGCATTTGAGCACGCCGAGCTGTCAGACTTACAAAGGAAAAATAAACAGATTAGCGATTTAATCCAGGCCTGCACCGACAAAAACGTCGCGTCCAGCCCTCGTGAGCAATTCTGTTTACAAGATGACCTCTTGTACCACGTCAGTCCAGGGACAAAAACCAGACCCCATACCCGGTTGCAGCTGGTACTGCCGCGCATATTGCGTAAACAAGTGCTTGCAGAGCTGCACGATGGATTCTTTGGAGGCCATTAAGGAATCGAGAAGACAGTAGACAAAGTACAAAAGTCATACTTCTGGCCGGGAATGTTAAAAGATATCAAAGAATATGTCTTGACTTGTGAAACATGCAATCGAAAGAAATTAAAGAAGGAACGCAGGCCCATCCTTGACATGCAGATGCCGAGATTTCCGATGGAGATAATAGGCATTGATACTTGTGGTCCCTATCCTACATCGTCGCGAGGCAACCAATATGTTTGCACATTGGTTGATCATTTCAGTGGTTGGCCAGAGGCTTACGCAATCCCCAACAAACAGGCCGATACAATCGCACGAATCATACTTGAAGAATTCTTACCGAGACATGGATGTCCCCGTCTGATCATTAGTGACTAAGGAACCGAATACTGCAATGCTGTATTAGATACAGTAATAAAAGAACTTGGTATTGCTAGAATTCATACCTCTAGTTATCATGCAGCTTCCAATGGAAAGGTAGAACGGTTCCATCGAGTCATGAATGAAATGATTGCAAAGAAAATTAATGAGGAACAAGACAATTGGGATCAGGTACTCGATGCTTGTTTAGCTGCCTATCGGACCAGCAAACAGGAGTCAACAAATTACTCCCCTTTCTTCATTCTTCACGGTCGAGATCCAGTTTTAGGCATAGATGGATTACTAAAAGTAAGAGAACATTACACAGGAGAGGATTACGTGCCAATCATGTTCGAAAGGTTACACGACGCCTATCAACAGGTAACCGAAAACTTAGAAGAAGCTAGAGAAAGAAACAAAGAACTGATAGCCAAACGATCCACTCCATCAAAATTCCTCCTCGGAGACGCCGTTTATTATTACGATCCAACCGTAAAGCCTGGTCAATCTACAAAATTAACAACACATTGGAAACCACAGTATCGCATATTGGCTCAAAAAGGTCCAGAAAACTATGAAATCAAAAATATGATCACAAACAAAACAAAACTAGTACACTCTGAAAATCTGAGACATAGAGACACAAACGATATTTGGAGACGGACATATGAAAAGGTGAGCCCTCCCGTACACGTACCCAACAGAGTAAGTAGACCGGAGGAGCCGACCAGAGTTCAGCCAATGAGAGCGGTAAGATTACGCTTCGTTGACAGGACTTGGTACGAACAACGAGAGCAGAACCAACAGGATCCAGAACCACTGTCTGACATTATTGTTCCCTTACCCCCGTTACCGGACGAAGGTAAGAATGAAAGACAGCAGTTACATCTAGGATTTCGGAGCTACCCTAATCCTTTGAAGCGTCCTTGTGACGACTCTGATTTACATACCCATAGGTATAATCTGAGATCCCGACACAAGCCTGACAACGGATCCGAACCTCCACAGGTTTCCCGCAGACCCCTATCGTTATAGAGGTGCCAAACGCCCTGGTTCTAACGAGGACGAAGGTGCTGTAGAAAAACGACAACGTACCCTTTCGGAATTTTCACAGATGGATCTTGCACATGCAGAAATCATCTCTACAAAGCATCAAGAAGATGGTGCTTTGTCCAATTGGAATACGTTTGTCAGGAATGCTGCTCTCTTTGTACTAGATGTCTTACCACATCTCTACGTCTAGTAACGGAACACTTCTGTGTTACAGGCGGAATGGCATTCATCAGTCAAATCTCTGTCTGGCTCTGCTGCATCGGTCTCGGTGTCATGGCCTCAACCGGCACACCAACGGATCCACAAGATCCCGGCCATCTGTTTATACCGCTCGGAAAGGTCTACCCCAGCTACAGCTCTTGAGCAATAACGATTTCCGTGAGAACAGTTCCGTACCGTAAACAGTTGAACCATATCTCCTCAATGGCTAAAAACGTACAATATATCTTGGGCAAATTAGAACAAAATTACGCATCAAGCGAAAACGGCTCTGAAACACTGATGTTGGAACACGGCATGAACGTAACGCGTCAATCACTTACGCAGCTCATGCACGAGCATTCGTCCATCAGACGCTTTTATGGTCCGCTCCTGGGAATACCTTCGAAGACCCGTGTAAAACGTGGCATTATTAATGGAATAGGAATAGGGTTACGACCAAAACGAACCGTAAGGCATACCGAACCCTACGAGACCAAGTAAACGCTTTAGAAGACACTTGCCGCAATCTGTACTATAGCCTACGCAACGCTACGGCTATCAAAATTCTATATGCGCTGACCGAACTGGGAGAAGATCTACATTTAGTTACCAGGTGTATGCAAACACTACACATTGAACTCCAAGACCTCTCTCACAAAATTTCCCTCGGTCATGCTGGAATTATCCACCCAAGCCTTCTGCCACCCAGATTCTTCAAAAGAACTCTGAGACAAATCAAAAAGGAATTACCTAGCAATTTTGCTTTACCATATGATACAGTAGATCAATATGTAGAGATGGCAAAGGCTAAGGTAGTCTCCACATGAGATGGATATCACTTCATGTTCTACATTCCACTCCTGCATACTTTGTATGCCTTTGATATTTTTTCGATTCTACCCATACGAGGTACCACATGGTAACCACAACGTGTCCATCCACTATTTGCCGAATGAGCCAAAATACCTCCTAATCTCAGAAAACCGCCAGTTTTACATTCAACCCATTGAAAATGAAATTGAGCCGTGGGTGTTGACAAAAACACCGTATTGCCAGCTCAATGAGCCGGCATACGCAACCACTTCATCTACATCATTTGCGATAGCCCTTTCACGGATCGATGTTGATCAATACTGTGCAACCCGAATAAAGATCACGCGTAATGCTCCTCAAGCACACTATTTGACACAAGGTCAATGGCTTGTGGTGACACCACGACCATTCACCTTGACTATTGTCTGTCAAACAGCCCCAGCGGAACCAACCAAACGTATTGAGAAAACGGTTTCTATTATCACACTTCAACCGGAATGTTCAGCATCAGGAGACTCGTTTTACCTGCCGCCGTATTATGCCCAAGAATCAATTTTAACGTTACCTTCTTTTTCGGCCCAAAACCTCATTGATGAACACCCGCTGCCCATTTGGAAACCCCAATGGTCTCGATCTATTCAAAAGGCGAACGAACCTTAAACGGTACGGAAGTCCCTCAATTACCGGACATCAAGTCACAGGGTGTCTCGGCTCCGGAATACTTTGATCAGATCGAAAACAAGCCATTGCAGCAAGTACTAACGGACTCTAGCACTACCACTTGGCTGGCAACGGCAGTGATGGTAATCATATCAATACTGATAGTGTACTTTGCCCTAAAGTTTTGCCGCCCGTGCTATAAGCTGTGTCGGTCCTTCTGTAGACGTCAATCAAGAGATCTAGTGCAACGCAGACGTCAGTTCACGTCAGAGCCAGACACCGAGCTGGCTATGATACCACCGCCGCCGCCTCCGTCCGGCACCGTCACGTTCTGTGACGCTGCACATGTCGCTCCGGAACGCGAACGTATCTCCCCTGCTGACGTTGCCGCACACTGCGATGACGTTGCCGCTCACCGCGACAACGTTCGTAACGCCGACATTGCCGCTCATCGCGACAACGTACGCAACGAGGCTTACGTGACCGACGCTGTTCGCCCAGTTCCCATGAACCATTCGGTCATAGAATCGGTCATGGCAGAACCCACGACACATCTCGATCTAGGGACGTACGTGGAACCCAAACCTCCCGGTGGTGCGCCTGCTCATCGTGCACACGCACCCAAACCCCGTGTCGCTCGCCGACAAGCGGCCCTGTGAGGCAATGCGGTTTGGCCAACCGTCTGTATGATTGCGTGTGATTGAGCCACTCGTGGTTTATTATCGTGACATGTTCGTACAATTATCGTGATATACCTGTATCGTGTTTTCTCTGCATTCTTGCTTATCGGCACTTACGCCCTTGGCTTCTGTGCACACATTTTTTCGATGTAAAAATGTTATTTTATTAGGGGAGGTATTGTAGCGGTTTACCCGCGTTTGCCCGCGTTTGCCTCCTAAATTCTCTCCTCAATTTTCTCAATTATTTTCTACTCAGTTCTCAACTAATGTCGCTCTGTCACGCGAGCATGCAGTTATATGGTTGCGTGAGTCATTACCGATGTGTAAGCGTTCGATGTAATGAGGCGCGCTGGCCTTCACAAGACCGCGGCAGATTGATTTGCGGGTTTTTGTACATATGCTTTTTGGTATCCGGCTTTATTACCTATCGACTGTTAATCGCTCACCTTGGTTTCCAGTGCTGTACTGTGAGCCGACAACCAGTTTTTGTGCGCGTAGCGTCGGTATCGTCCGCACCCAACTGATGTTTATGTAACGAGCGTTGGAGGCTGGGGGCAGGGTCGTCCTGGTATATAAACCAGACCCCCGATACCTCAGGAGGCAGAACTAGCTATCACACGCCAGTCTGTACATTAAAACGCGAGGTCCGATTGAAACAACTTTAATACATCTGTAAGTTAACCCGCCCCCACCGGGGTCGGCGCCACCTTCGCCCCACCGGGGGCCATCGATGGCGCCCCCTCTAACTCCGAAAATATGGGCGTTAGCGCAAATCTGCAAAGTGCAACAGAAAGCTCGCGTGAATTCAGTAAGAAATTACTTCGCATGTTTTAGTGCTCAGGTCAATGGTTTGACCTCCAGAGGTCAAATTAGGTCAAGATCGGCTATTTTCACTCAAATATGCAATGATTAAGCAAACTGGTCATAACTCTTATGTCATTAGAGGTATTGAGGCCTGGTAAAGTTCATTTGATAGGAAATTGCCAGTACTTTTTCCGCTATGTGAAATGTAAAGACCTCCCGCCAGTGGTTTGACCTCCAGAGGTCACCTCATGACCTAATATGACCTGAGGTCACGAAAGGTCACAAAGTGACCTTGCCGTATATCAAATGAAAGCCAGTGACAAGACAAACACGATGGTGTTTGTTTCACCGCTCTAGCTTAATTAGGTCAAAAGTTATTGTCAAAATACTGTTTTTGACCTCTGGTGACCTTGGATGACCTTGGAAAAGTCAAAGGGTAAATATGACCCCTGGGATCTGTGAAAGGGTGTCCAAAAACGCTGTTCTGAGCAGTCTGAGTATTTGCAATCATTTGTGTGGCTTTTATATCATGAAACAGGTTTTCCCCATGCTTTTCCAATGGGAGAGGTCGCCTCGTGACCTGACCTCAGGGCACGAAATCGAAAAATTCCGGATATACACCTTGTAGACCCTGGAGGGGTCATGAAGTGTAGGAAGTTTCAAATCGATCGACTTTGAAATGTAACTCTTACAGAGCTCTAAATTGAAGTGAGGTGACCTTGGTTGACCTCGTCTGGTGACCTGACCTTGGGTGACCCGGGAAAAAAATTTCAGGGATGATGGGAAAATGATGCAGTGAGAGGTAGAGCTCTCAACCGCGGTGCTGCGCCTCGTCGTTTTTCTGCTATCCCGGAAAAACCTTAGGGGGCCATCGATGGCCCCCGGTGGGGCGAGGGTTAACCGACAGACTCTGCCTCAGTGACCGCCACAAGACTAGACTATCACGTAATATAATGTTTTCAGAACTTCATACCACCACCGAAGTCCAAACGTTACATTTTTGTTGGCGTGCTGAGCAACTGTCTTGCGTTTCTCGGTTAATAGTGACATTTTTGTCGCATTTTTGCGCTCATCAGAGCTGCTAGAACATAAACATTATTTGTTAAGGCTATGTATCTTGATTCCAGGACTCTTCCTACAAAAAACGCAGTTAAAATATAATAGATCATGATTTTTTAATCAGGTCCTGCAATGTAATATCTTTCAGGACCCAAAGTCTACCAGCAAACACACCATTCCATCGCTTCAAATTCATTCTAACCTCGAGCTACACGTGTAAGACTTGTATACAATACATCAACTCTGTGCACGTGGATTCACTTTTTTGCGGTGCCTCATTAACAACCCCATTGGAGATGACCTAGAAAATAATATATTTCAACATTTCTAAGCCTAACCTCTCACTTCCTAACTGACGAGATGGTCAATGTCGGCATTGTCCGCTGGCGTCTTTCTCGTGTTTGTTAGTGATTTTCCATTTGCAAGCTTCCCGCGCTATTTCTTTTGGTAATCTTTTTTTGGAAAAACAAGTTCAAAGTCCACCTTAGTTAGCGACAGAAGCAAGCATGGTCTTGCATTTGCATGTAATATATCTTTGCACGTGGGCTATGAAGATTAAATGTGGGTAATGATCTTTTGATCTCAACTCCCAGGGTTTGGTGCTACAATGGAAGAGACTGGGAAAACACGGGGGTACCCTGCACTACCGTTCATACCAGGGAACATATGTTTAGGCGCACAGCATACCTCTTCAGTTTTCAGACGGGAGCTGCAATGCAGCACATAACTACAGGTGGACAAAATTACTCCCAAACATCACTGCCAATAAGGGTACTGCAGTGCGCTACATTTTGCATTGGACCACGCACATACATGTGTTTTGATGAAAGGCCATAACTTTTGCAATAGTCGTTATAGTCTCACAAAACTTTGTGTTAATATATCAAACATGTGCAGCATTACATCTGCAAAATTTAGTGTTTGTTAACTGAACTGAGTTTAATCTACTTGAGTTTAACTGAAAGGGGTGTAACGATGTCCCTCAGGCGATGTTGCACGTGCTGGAGTATTTGGCAGAACACCCATTGCGCAATTTCCTATCTAATATGGAGAAAAATGGTTGATTTCAATCAGGAAGATACCATTTGAAACTATTTGCTTATCCAATCAGTTGCTACCAGCACTGAAGCAAGAAGCTAACATCCCGGACAAAGTTCCCCAATTGGCTTGAAAACAGTGCATTTGCACGCGCTCAGATATGACGTCATATCTCAATAACTCTTCTAGGTGTCTAAACAATTTTTGAAGAAATTATACTGAACATGTTAAGCAACATGTGTGCAAAGTTTCACGGCTGTTCGTTTAACCCATACAGAGATACAGGTTTTGAGCCAGAAGAGGTATTGACGTACGCCCCTTTCGCGGAGCTGCACGTGCCAAAAATGACGTGATAGGACCAAACAAGAATACAGAAACCGACATGTGTAGAAGCCGTGTATTTTGAGCTTGAAAATTAAATTATGTTTTCTGCCACCAACTGTCTTTTTAGCTTACTTATAAGCCGTTTAAGTCCAAGAGGCAAGTGCCGATTTTGCGCGTGCATCCTTTGACAAATGCACCTCCTGCGGACAAGGAGTAGGCGCTGTATCGGTTGTCCACCCAAGGTCATGATCCTGAATATTCAGGGATTTCATTTCTGTGCAACAACCTTTTACAACACGCCGGACAGCTTTTGGCACTTTGCCCCCCGGGTATCACGAGCATTGGCCGGATCAACCAGCCCCGAGCGTGAACGAGCTTATATCTAAGCATAGCCCATGGATGGTCTATATCATATGTTTACACACATACAATGTCATTATATATTTGGTGGTTTTCAAAGGGTTTTGCGACACGTTAGGAGGCTCCAACATGAACATGCAGGTTTATTAGTTGTAAACACAACATTCATCCGGAGTGCCAACTGGTGTATTTGGCAGGTCATACGGCTTTCGCTGCGCTGTGTTTCATATCTAACCTCCTTAAGGAAGTTTAAGAAATAATACCACCTATTGGAAGAATATCCTGGCTCTCGTTGCTAGGTACAACAATCGTGCTATCAGCGAACTATTTAAATGCAGCCTGCCCGTAACGTATCTACCTCGCTTGCTTCTGCGCAGAAGAGTTAAATCCTTACTACCGCGGCATCCACGCGACAAAAAGTAATGCAGAAGATGGTACCCGAAAATGTACTCAGCCTCCAAGAGCTTTCAGGGTGCTCCGAAACCAACCACCAATTGTATGGGAAGGTACCGAAAGGTGCCAAAGAGTGTGATGACATAGATTTTACGCATTTTGTGAGGGATCAATACATTGTTACCCAGTTTGCATGCAGTGTTTTAGCAGCGTTTGACAGACGGAATAAAGCGGTACAGAGCCGCAGACGCGGGTAGTTCGGCGGCGCGAAGGGTTCTTGCAATGGGTGTTGCCATCGGCAGTGAGCAGGCAAAAGCTGCTCTCCTGGTAATCGCTTGTAGTTATATTACAAATAAAAACACTGCAATATTTTCAAGTGAAAGACTTAAGACGTGCCCTTTGCCTTGTTCCTGACCAGTGTGGGAATGTTTGTAGCGTACCTCCGAGTTGCCTGTTTCGCATGCTTGCGTCAACGAAACGCTAAAAGATGTTAACAGATATTAGGCGGAAATCTGGCCAAAACAACAGCTTAGGCTAAGATGTACCTGAGTGTTGTTTATATCATCAACTATGGGGATCCCACCATCACCAAAATGTAATTTAGGAGGCTGCCTCGGGTGCCAATTACCAGTAAAACACCATTTCTGGCGGCAGCCGAAAAAGTGCCTCAATTGCTGTCAGACAGCGCTTGGCTGAGAAAAAAGAGTCTTAATTTGCTAAACCCGTAGAACTCCGCCATTATCTATGAAGCTTCTTGGGCCATACCACATTCATTTTCGAGTTCCGTGATCTACGCCGTTCAGTTCGGCCGCGATAAGAAATACCTTGCTTACAGGCAGCTGACATCGAGCACACTAGAGAGATACACGCGATTAGAATTGCAAAGAAAATTAATGATTTTGCAATTCGGACTTTTAAAGAAACTATTCGGATTAGTCGTCCACAACTTCAGTCAAAGAACTCTTCAGAAACGCAGGCCTTTCTCTCAAACCTGGCGCGCATTCCGACTGAAAACATTTCGATTTTTCGAGCGCTGAAGCTCTCAAAAACCTTCGTCCAGACGTGCAAGGTCTTGGTGGAAACACCCCCCCCACACAGTATGTAGGGTAAAGGTCTTGCCTGAAAATTTAATTCATTGAATTGAAGAACAATAATAATTGTTGAGGCTTATCGACGCACCAACTTCCAGGGTCATATGGCGTCGCCAACACTTTCCCTGTTGGAAGGGTTTCTCGGGAGCCAGTTTGCTCCTTGTTCAGGGAAGCCGCAGGGCCTTGAACCCGGGTCGGTTGCATGGAAGCCAGCTGCGCCGACCACTCCACTACCACTTCCTTTAATTCCATTGAAATGAGGCAGCTCTCTGACAGCATCAATTTCGTTTCCTTGTCACAGTTTCTCGTAGAATCATAAGC
Source organism: Lepas anatifera (assembly GCA_034440635.1). NCBI lineage: Eukaryota > Metazoa > Arthropoda > Thecostraca > Lepadidae > Lepas > Lepas anatifera. Next base: position 1,353,731 of record JAOTON010000193.1, on the reverse strand, counting down.
TCGCCAGCAGCCTTAGTACGAGAAAGCCTGAGGTTCTACTTGCCATTGAGTGTCGGTGGGGAGGCTGTCTCAGGTCGATACTCCGGACCCACCTCCGACAAATCTCTGACTAATTCGCCAACATTGTTCATTCAAAGACAATAATTGGAGCGGAGCCAGGAACGCAGTGATATTCATGTGAACGATGCGACAAATAATGATGGTATGAAGTCCAATATCATAACGCAATATTTGTTCCTTACGGCACGAAGCGCCTCCGCCAAAATATCCCCCCCCCCCAAAAAACAGCAGTCAGTCGTCATATCCAGGCAACAATAAAGTACAGACGTTATTCGAACAGGGAAGCTACGGGTGTCCAAGTTCAACACGGTTCATACCCTTGACATCTCTCAGTAAGGCAAGTTACATAAGAAAAGAAGTAGCAAAGCAAACTTACCAAGCAAACACGCCAATCACTTCATCGCTCATCACAGCTCGCGAAACATCAACCAATCACTGACACCTGCCGCTCGAATAAAGATACTACCCCGCCCCCTCCAAAAAACACGCGCACACTCTCTGATAACCTCACGTATGACTGGCTATAACATTGAAGAAGTGATACACCTCGTCTCCGTCGTAGACGGCCACCTCGGTTTTACAGGTGGTGCACTTGGTCGGGTGGTACACCTCGGCGGCGTGGTCGCCGGGGGCGGGGTGGCATCCGGTGCCGCGGCGACGCGGCTTCTGCTTGTACCGCAGCGCCTGGCCGCGGTCCACCTCACAGTTGAAGACAAACATGGCGCGGTACTGGTTGTTGTACAACTCGTGACTGCGAGCAGGCCGGATGTACTGTCAGTGGTGAGCGGATGAAGGAGATGAGAGTGAGGACGTGGTGTTCTGTCAGTGGTGAACGGATGACGGCGAGGGTTGAGGACGCGGCGCCGCCGAGGTGGACGTGGGTCGCACTGAGAGGGTGGAGGTCATTGGGTGAAAAGGTGGCGGCGCCGCGTGGGGAATTATTAGGTTGTTGGTCATTCGACTTATGTGGTAGTCATACACAGCGTTCTTGTAAACTTAATTGTATACGAACAGTAGTCATGTCAATTTTACAAACACGGACAAAAAATAGTTCAAAATGGGTCATTTGAGAGCTTATCTGCAAGGTTGCCATTGGAGCAACATACCCCTCCACCCGAAATTAAATTTGTGTCGTTGTCCATGGATGTTCGTGCATCGACTCGAATGTGCTCCGCGACAAGAAATGATATACCCAAAATATGTCGTAACACGACTGACGTTCATGTAGCAAGGTGAAGTGTGCCACACGTGAACCCCAAAATCCGGATAGCAGACTGATGGCCCACAGTAAGGCGAGGCGCATTTTCAGAGGTGACCGGGTATATTCAGAGGTAGTTTTCTCAATCAGAGCGGAAAAAATCACCCGACAAATGATTCAACCTTGTCATCAATACAGAAGAAAAACACCAGCAATAGGATTCTTCACAAGTATTGTGCACTCAGTGAAGCATTGTCTGTGCTTCATTGTTACGTTCTGAGCCAGGGACCGAATGAGTTGGATTCATAAACAACGGGACACCTTCTTCCCTAAAATTACTCAGAAACCGAGCTGGACATCGTCAACACATTGCAAACACGACGGCTAAACTGATTCCACAAAAAGCAAGAGTGGTGTTCCAAAATTTACTTAAGCTATGTTTCAAATAAAAAAATTAGCCCGAGCTCATCGTCACTGCAAATGAAAATAAACAATTATCATACTGTCCAGGATGTGTAACCAATAGCATATTCAACACATAGTTTCCCATCATTGTTGCAGCAAACTTTTACAAAGTGGGGAATACTTTTCCAACAGAAATAAGTCTTTGTTATCGTTGAACCGTTATATGAAACTGCATGAGAGTAGGAACATCCTGAATATTGTAAAGTCAACGACAACATGTAAGTCAATGATTGATCTGTAACACCAAGCAGTTCAATAAAAAGACCTCATTCGAGGGACATGGCTTCCTGTCTCTCTCCCTTTTCCCACACCAACATGCTGGATGAATGGCACAAACCTGTCGTCACTGTCGATTGGGCGGAGGTCGCAGTCATCGTCACTGTCCAGCTGATATGCATCGTGCAATGTCTCTAGAGGCTCCATGGATGATCTGCAATTGCTCTGCTCCCCACAATCTGAATCAACAGCACACAATTCAGGTACAAAAATGAAAGATAAACATAAAAGAGCTGCTACATGGTTGTAAAACACCTGTGCATGCATTACAACTATTATATACCAGTCTGCAAAGTATGGCAGCAGGCCAGACAAGTCGCACCAGCCATCTAAAATTCTTGCACCGCCAGCCACCAAAAATTCGCACCAATATGCCATTTACCAAGGAGAAAAACACACCCATTCCTACCCACACCATGCAATGCTACCTCTCTTATTAGTTATTTAGTTGATAATTTTTATAAGGCCCACTCACTTTATGGATGAAATAACTTTTAACAATGGCTGTTTTCTTGAACCGTTCGGGAAATCCAGACCCACATCCCTTGAAAATGGAACCAGAGAACTGTGGGGGGTTACATTTCCAAGACAGTCGCATTCCTACATCTGCGAGAACCAAAACTAGCCCACAGCGCGGTCAATCGATTATGTGTAAAGTGTGGCGTCGCCATCCCTAATTTTACAGGAATTGCCTCGCCAAAGACGGAACAAGACTGTCAATCAGTGAGAGGGGGAGAAGGCTTCAGTAGAGCATGTGCACGCCGTGATCCGTGCTTCTGCACAACCCTGGTTCTGGAATACAGCCAAACGCGAGATCAGAATTCCTCTTGAACATCTTTCAGATTTGTATCAAACGACCTTTTACATTTTAACCAGACTCTTCCCCGCGTTTTTCACACTTTCACGTGAGAAGCGCCAACTCACAAGTGCTTGGCACGAACAAATCGCAGCACATGTTATAACCAAGTGCTTTCTTTCATTACCAGGTGAAGGAAAGCGAGCTCTAGCGCTGGCTCGGAGCTGAGGTGGGGTGCACGTGCGTGTGGATCACCGCTGCCCAGGCCCACCGGCCGGCCCTTTCGACCATCACGTACGAAAGCCAAGCGGTAATGGGCCCTGCGGAGTTTATAGGCGTTCTATAAAAGCGTCTCAAACACAACAGGCTGCACAAAAACTACTCTCATGTATCTAGTCTAGCATCACATGACACATTGTTGAGTCAGCACGGTTAATATGAATATCGGAACAGGTGACTTTAGCAAGCAGGCGTATCACACGCGTTCTGACATGGAACATCCTGGTGGCGAGACTGAGACGTCCAATCTGATTCTCCAGTTAAAAAGAGGCCAACAGCAGTTAGCTACCAGCAAACGCACGCACCGTTAGCACCCAGCCCTATGGACCCTGTTTGTCTGTGGAGCCGGTCGCCCCGGCAGGACCTGCCACACATCGCAAAACACGCCGCCAACGCTGCCGACGGCTCCCTTCCACGCAGGTTATCAAAACACACCCAGGACAGCCATCGCACCAAAAGCATGCCAAATACCTAAACCAGTCGGCCTATCGCGGCCAGACCTCACCAGCGACATCTAGCCTACGGCGGCCTCACTAGCGCCATCTTTGCGGTAGTGAAGTGAAGCAGTCAGGCCCGGCATCAGGCACGCCACTCGACGAGATCGGTGAGACGGGCTCAGGGCCCCTGTATGGCACACACACAGGCACAGAGTTGATATACAGGGCCGCCGCCTACCCCGCCCTAAGCTCTGGAAAACCGCTGACGTCACTGGTGCACTGGCTTCTGACGTCACTGGAGCAGCCAGTGCGCTGCGGCGGGGCCAAAACGTCGTCGCACAGTCGCTTCCACACGAGAACGCATCCGAACAAGTCAAAAGGAAACTTACAAAATTGATGCACGCATAACATGAGAAAATAAGAAAAACAAGCAATTAACTATTTGTTAAACTTATAAAACAGTTTATCGCAATCATTCTTACAATCTGTGACAAATGAGAGTTACTGCATACCCCAATAAAACATTTGACAGTTGAAAACCCACACTATTGGATTCAGCATCCAGAAAATATCACGCTAACAAGCCCGATGGCATTCAACATCACATGCAGTGATACTGAATAAGATGGCGTTTCAACATAACACGCGGTGTCAAACTCACCACCTTTTCCAAAGATGGAGCACTTCCAATGCACAAAACTAGTGCCAATGCCAATCAACCTTGTAAATATTTGTCAATCTACCTTGTAAATAGAGAAGACTGCCTCGTGCAACAGAAGACAAAATTAATCTGGCCCCGAAAACCCATCAAAACCTGCAAATAAGTTCGACCGATTTCGCTCCATCCGCACCAATCCAGTCCACCCACACCAACCAGCCCGGATTTGTACTTGTCAATCGCTACTGGAGGGAGAGTTTTGATTTGGTACGCAGCCAGCGCGCGTCGAGGGTCGGCCAGGCAGCCCTCCGACTGGTGAAAACCAGAGATGGTCAGAAACCGCAGCTCCAATACAACTGCGCCCAGCCCGGGAAGACTGACGATGAGATTTTCTGGCGCGCTGTCTCGTCCTCTGACTAGCCCCAGACTGGAGTTAGCTCCCATGGATCGGAGTTAAATCCAGCGGAAAATTGGCGGGCCACCTGCAATCCGTTCGTAATAAAACAGCGCGAATTTCACTGAATTTCACCGTTAAATATCTATCAGCATTAAATATTGTCCAAAACGAGACTAGAACTGACTCGGGGTGACGCCGGGCCTTCAACCCGGGTCGGCTGCGTGGCAGCCAGCTGTGCTGACCACTTCACTGCCGCGCCCCCGGGCCTGCTGATTGTCTGTGCTAACGCAGGTAAGGAGGAAATGCTTCACAGAAAATCATGGCGCATCTACAATGGTTGTTGAGTGGGGAGGGGGAGGAAGCAGCGGGACAAAAAACGAGGAACATATCAGTTTTTAGAAAAAAATCGGGGAAAAATCATTAGTTGGGGGAATGCCTTCTTGCCGCTCCATCCCCTGGTCCCCCGATGAAGACGTTCACGCGGGCATCTCCACGAGCACTGGGAACATGGCGCGCCAACAAACACCCGGGACACAGTCTGTTAGCTCTTGCCGTTTGGCTAAGCGATAGATCTCTCTCGCGAACCTCTGAGCACAGGTCACCCAATATTAGTTACAAGGGGGTGCAAATACCTAAATCACATCAAAAGCGACTCCCAGGAAGGGGAACAGCACGGCTGGAATCGACGATTCCGAAGTATGGCTGTAGAGATGACCTCATTCAGGTAAACGCATTTTAGAGCCGCCATTAACACACTTTAGAGTGACTAAAAAGCGAACTATGCCTCGCTACAGTGACTTTAGATGACCTGCGCCAAAGCCACCATTTGAACAGGCACATTCCCACGCATTCTGGGTGACTGGGCTCTGGCGACAGTTGGCTCCGCTCAGACTGGCCTCATTTGATGCTCACAAGGAACCGCAGAGGAGATTGGCGACCCCACACAGCCCGACAGCGACGTGCCAGGATGTCCGTATACCGCAAAACCGTCTCGGAACAACGCCCCTTCATCCACACACCAAGCGTCCTAGACCACTAACCAGAAAGCCCAGTCCGTGAGACTGCCCGGGGCGGCAGTCAGAGGGGTCCACTGACCGGGGTACAGGAGGGCGCCGCTCCCCGTTTGGGGGAGCCCAGTTTGGGGGTACGGGGGCGCAACCCTGACAGGACCAGCCAGCAGGCGGCGGGTGGGTGAGCAGGCGGCACCGCGCGCTGGCGAGGACAGTCGCGGCGGCGGCGGCGGCGGCGACGCCAGGAAGCGCGCCAGAGCCGGCGAGGTGACGCGGCCCGGGCCGGGCCGGTGTGCTGGCGACATCACCGGCAGTCTGCAGCCCGGCTCCGGCGACGTCGGCGGCGGCTCCGGTGACGTCACCAGCGGCTGCGGCTCCGGTGACGTCACCAGCGGCGACGACTCCGGCGCCGAGCTTGACGGGGAGGCAGCGCAGCCGGCCGGCCCTGGTCGGCTCCCGCGGGACGGCTGCCGGTCACACAGCCGGCGTCAGCCCACACAGACTGCGGAACACTCCTGAGTACAGCCCACAGATCACAGTCTGAACACTTCTGAGCACAGCCCACACAGACTGCGGAACACTCCTGAGTACAGCCCACAGAACTGCGGAACACTCCTGAGTACAGCCCAAAGAACTGCGGAACACTTCTGAGCACAGCCCACAGAACTGTGGAACACTTCTGAGCACAGCCCACAGAACTGTGGAACACTTCTGAGTACAGCCCACAGAACTGCGGAACACTTCCTGAGTACAGCCCACAGAACTGTGGAACACTTCTGAGCACAGCCCACAGAACTGCGGAACACTCCTGAGTACAGCCCACAGAACTGCGGAACACTCCTGAGAACAGCCCACAGAACTGTGGAACACTCCTGAGCACAGCCCACAGAACTGCGGAACACTCCTGAGCACAGCCCACCCAGATAACCTCGCACACCAAACGGGGTAACAGGGTGCTGCTAGCTCGACGCGAGCTTCTGGTGGGGATATGCCACCCAGCGACCAGTGCCGACGTAAGGACCCAACCGGGCATGCCTCACGCGGCAGAGCTGCAGTATTCAGGCACAACCGGGACAGTAACTGGGGCCTCTCACCTGGGCCGAGTGACGCTCCACGATCTGCAGCATCTGCTGCTCTAGCCGCTTCAGCTTGGCCTGGTACTTGCGCTTGGTCTTCTCCAGAGCGTCAGCCAGCGCCCTGCCGAGTATGTATCGTTGCAAAGGACCGTCCACATTCCTAAAGGCCGCCCATACTGCCACAAACCGTCCACACCGCCGGGCCAAAAGCCGTCCACACAGTCACACTATTTTCCCCGCCACAAATGTCCATATTTCAAGGGAGCACCCCAGCTACCAAGTGCAGAATGCTGCAGATCATGTACCCTGCCAATAACCAACTAACCTTCAACAGACTGCCCACACTAACATTCTGATGTTACAGACACCCCTAGAAGACGCTTAACTGCATTGGGAAGTCTCACAAACCTACCAGCCAAGGAATTATTCTGACAATTCAACGCAATAATACCGGCTCTAATCAGGATTCTGCACGTTTACCGTTGATTCCACTCGAAGGGAATGGACCACTTCGTCACAATTCTAAAAAGATAAGAACGAGAGGTTTGAAATAAGGAAAAAACATGTTTTACCCACTTCATGCGTTAAAAACAGAAACATGTCCTCTTTCTAATATGTCAAAATAACACTTAATAATCAGTCAAGTCCCAAATCTTGATCATATAGCCCACTGCAAAGGCCTATTCACAGCGTTTCCGCACAACAAAAATTGCACGCAGGGGCTATTCAAATACACTGTGAAAAACTCGCAGGAACCGCAACCAATTTTCCGCTGAAAACGCCTGCTCTCATCATCAGCATCATATTTGCTCAATTGCCACGGCAATCATGCTCTCAGTCCACCCGTCCATTCTCGGTCTTGTTAAGCACTGGTGCAAAAATTTATCCGGCCTTTGGGGGATAAAAGATAGTTTAGCCCCTTCCAGCGCTTTGGGAGGCATGGCTGGAATGCCCCCCTGCGTCCGCCAATGGGGAGGATGTGGTATGTGTTGCAGCCATTGGGCTCATTTCGCCCCAATGACGCTCTGCAATGGACGATTACTCACCCTAGCTTTTCGGTCGACAGGCGTGTTGCCTGCTGGTTCACTCGCTAGCATGTTACTTTCAGCGAGTGGGCAAGGCTTAGGACTTACGACCGATCAGATGACTGCAACCATATCGAAGGTATTCCTTCCGGGTTTGAATCGAGGCAACAAGCCTTTACTTTGAACTTTAAAGCTGACGGGAATATTATACCGAGAGCTTTGGGTGAAATTAAATATGCCAATAGTGGTTTCTCAACACGCCCTATAAAACTGATATCTCAGTTCGAACCCCATTATAAAAGTGAGACACTCCCTTTCAGGACTCGGTACATTCCCAGCATCAACCACCTCCCCTCCCTCACCAATATGAGCACATGCATTCAACCAAAAGTTGTTGAAGTCCTTATGTGGCAATAACAGAAGGGCTCAGCCATAAACGTCGCCACCGGAAAAAAGTGGGGGGGGCACCCAAACCTCAAAATGATGCTGACAAAAAACTTTCCACGTTAGGACCAAAAACTGTTCGAATTTGGACTCCTCGTTGCCTTCCGCAGCGGCTGGTTATAAGAATGTCCGGATTTCTCCCGGTGTGTGTATTGGGGGTTTATAGGGCGCTTTCAGCATCTAAGCTATATCGCTCCGGATTTCTCTCATTTTGACTGAGATCAGGAAATTTTTGGCCAAAAAGTTAGGTTGCCAGCCCCCCTAGCCCCCCCTTCCGACGCGTATGGGCTCAGCATCATGTACAGCGCACGGCATGGAATCCCACAAGTCGCAGCGGCAGCATCGTGACCAAGCTCATTGAAAAATGTTCTCTGTCTTATTCTATTTGTTAAAAACATTGGTGGACAACGTCGAAATTGACTCGCTTACAAGCTGTGGTACTCTAACATTTGGCAGCTTTTAGTGAAGCCAGCGAGCCCTCCCACACCCGCATCGCGAGAGTGACTGACCCGTTGGCGCGCTTCAGTTCGGCGATGAACTCATCAGAGTGCTGCTGGCGCGCCTCAGCCGTTCTCGTGACGTCATCCAGTCCAGCGGTTAGCTGGCGCAGCCGCGACCGCAGCACCATCTCTCGGCGAGACGGCGAACCCGAGCTTCCGGAGCCGACCGATTCGGCTAGATCGCTCTCAGACGGCTGGGAGGGACGTTGTTAGTGGCGGGTCAGATACGGAGGTTGGTAAGAATGAACATATCAACTTTTCAATGACGCAAGCTTCTATGAGTCGAAAATATTCTGATTCGACGTTCTCTCCAAGTGAATATACCATAGTTCTGACAGGAGAGGATGAGTCAATGAGTCAGGCAATGACACAAATTGTACTCAAGTTCTGAGTCGACTCAACTCTGACTGAAGTGTTCAAATAGTTCTAACTTGACAAAATGGCCAAAAGGGTCGATCCTGATCCACCCTGAATACAAGTGATTTTACAGGACCATTTTTCAGGCGACTACGCTGCTGTTTTATCTCAGGGATGGGGAGGGATGGGGTATTAGCACGCACATTGGGGGGGGTACCCACGCCCTCGGGTTTTTTGGAGGCAATAAAAACGTGCCCGCCGTACCTAGTATACATTTTCTCTGATCATTTTTACAACTTATGACAAAATTCTAAGGTTGAGTAATCTAAGGTCAGGTCACCAGTGCAGGTGAAGTGAACTCACCTAAAAAAGTTTAAGATAGCATAAGTCAGAAGGGGGTGAACCTATCCGATTGGAACTCATATCACGTGATGGGCCCATCAAGTTCTAAAAAACATATTCCGGTATTTTTTATATTGATGACCTAAAGTTAGGTTCAAACTCTAAATTCCCGAAAAGGGCAAGCCACGGTAAGAAGTAAAGGTAGAAAGCGTGGGATGAGGCAAACGCAACGCTTCGGTCTTTGGCCGTCGTCAGGCGAGGAGTGTAAGATTGAGGTGGCTAGAGGCCTGAGGTCAACTTTTGCTAAACACCGAGTGGCTGGAGGCCTAGGGTAAACTTTTAGTTGGTACGAAAAATTCCGACAGATTCATGAAGATTCGTCAACTCAAGGACCATGAAGATAATGGCCAGTGGGGGAGCTACTCTGGTTCCCATAGCGATACCTTGCGTCTGTCTATAAACACCACCGCCAAACCTGAGGTAGTTATTGGTGAGGCAACGGTCAAGCAGAACGCGGATGTCTGGGATACTCAGCCCGTATGTGTTAATGCTCCCATGTCTCTCCAGGAGACTCTCAATCGCATCCAAAGACTCCCCAACAGGCATGTTTCCATACATGCTGGTGACATCCACACTAAAGACGATTGTTCCTGCAGGGAAGCCCGAGGAGAACGCATTGCGAAGGCGGTACGGGTACTCATCTGCATTTTTCAGATGTGTCGGGACAAAGGGGAAAAGTTGCGACGTGATTCCCTCCAGGACCCAGGTAAGCTTGTCCAACGGACTCACGGCAGAGACAATAGTACGAAGAGGTACATCTGGCTTGTGGTCCTTTGGCAACCCATACAGTTTGGTTGTGCGGGAACATTTTGGAATTACAGTGTTCTCAAAACGCCGTTTGGTTGAGTGTCGTCCAAAACAGCGTGCAGAAGGCGCTTAGTTTAGCTCCCCCACTGGCTCTGGTGCTACCATTCGTTGATGACGCTCTCGGTGACCAGGTCCGGAGGATCGTGAAAAACTCTGGCCTTTCCATGCGAGTGGCGTGGAGAAAGCTATCCATGAGAGTAGTCTGTGTTCTATTAGTATGGGCATATGTTTTACGTCTATACATATTTTTCACTTTAAGTATTATCTATTGATACATTTTAGACGTTTTATATCATCCAATCCTTTTAGGTTTCTTATCTTTGTTAGTATATTTTCACATTTTTACATTGTTCACTTTATTTTTATATTTCATTTATACCTCAGCGTATCTTTACAAATTCAATTTTTACACGCTCAACTTCATCACTTTTAGTGGAATCATCGTCAGTGTCATGATGGAGATTGTATTCTATATGTCCACCTGCTTTTTAGGTTTTTAGAGTGCCTTTTAAGCCATAGAGGCCTGATCATTGCCGTCTAAAAGAAAACATGTAGGTGATTGAGGATGTATGCGTGAATTGTGTGGTCTGTGAGTTGGTAAGGAATACTAAACGATTTTAATCAATGACCTCAGCCGTAACTAGGCCCTGGCCGGTGGATGTTCGCGAATAATAAAAATAAACATAAACACGTGCTCAGTTTTCTGCTCCTTCCCTCGCCAGCCTCCCGGTGCCGGTCTCACCTGCTCGGCGTCGGCCGACGGCTCGTCCCTGAGCTGCTGCAGCTGCAGCCGGTGGGCGCGCTCGGCGGCCACGCAGGCGGCCAGCTTCAGCTCCAAACCAGCTCGCTCGCGCTCGGCCAGGAAGAGTCGCGAGCGTAGCTCGGCCCGGTCCTCCCGCAGAGCCGTCAGCTCCTGCATAGAAACACGCGCACCTGCTTAACGCCGAGTCACAGATTCACCGACAACTCATCAGTCACCTATCCGGACAGCAAATCTCCCTTATACAGATTAGACGAGCTTTACGACCGGTAAACAGAGCCCACGTAGATAATACGAATAAACTCGCTGCAGTAAATCCCAGCAAAAGATGGCGTCAGCATAATAAAATACAACATGCTATCAATCAAGCATTGATGTTGAGTCCTTGGAGCGTCTTTGACCCCCAACTTAAACCAATAACAAAGCTTCATTTTAATAAAACAAGAAAAGCAGGAAGAGAGCACGGATATTCAGCCCGTCCGCGTGACATTCCCTGCAACACGACATATGAACTAAAGTCTCCATGTGCGCCGTCGGTGAATCGCCTGACGCTGGAGAGGAGCGCTGGCCCACCTGCATCAGGACGGCGTGCTCCAGGTCCAGCCGCTGAACAGCGGCCGGCGGCAGCGGCGGCGGCGCCGGCGGCTGGTGGCAGGTACTCTCCAGCTGGACGGCGGTGCGGGCCACCAGCGCACGTGCCACCTGCCGACCCCACCGCAGCCCAGGTCACACACACCGCTCTCCTACAATCCACGCTGCGGTGGAAATACAGAGAGCCGCTACATTCTAAAACAGAGAAATAAATAAGTCAAATCCTTAGCCCAACATAATGCACGAAAGTGACTCCTTAAGTCAGTTTTCTTTAAATAAAATGCACTACAAATATACCAGTACATGCCTATATCACTGGTTATACCCTGATTCTAAATGGTTCAATTGTCTTTGGGACACCCGCAGTTGGCACTATCCATTTGTTTACAACAAATAATTCCGATGTATTAAAAACATTTGATAAAAACTTTAAAGACGCTGGGCGTGCTAAAGTGGGGGCTGGTGAAAGTGCTGTTGGAGGCGGGTGCCACCTTCAGCCGCAGGACGTGGTGTTTCTCCTATTTCGAGCCGTGGTACGTGGTGTTTCACTGACATTGAGCCACTGGACGTGGTCATTGTCGTCGTACGTCGTTGGACATGGTGGCATATTGGCCTTTGAGTCGATTGACGTGGTAGTATACTAGTCTTCAGTCGTTTGACGTGGTGTTTCGCCTACCTCGAGCCGTTGGACGTGGTGTTTCGCCTACCTCGAGTCGTTTGACGTGGTGTTTCACCCACCTAGAGTCGTTGGACGTGGTGGTATACTAGCCTTGAGTCGTTGGACGTGGTAGTATACTAACTTTGATTCGGTGGACGTGGTGTTTCGCCCACCTTAACACGCGCATTGACGGGGACCTGAGCCACCTTCGCCTTGACGGGGAGGGGGGTGGGTACCCCCAAAGATCTCAAGAACCGCGATATGTAGCGAAAAACGGTACACGGTGTTGGATAGCCCATCCACTTCTCCATCGAAAATATTTCAACCATTTTTTTGTCAGGTCATATTTAAGTTCACTAGAGGTCAAAACATGCCGTCATAGGGTTAACATGTAAATTAAGTTTTTTCGGCCATTACATCTGAACAAGTTAAGATAGAGCAAAACGATTTAAACTATATGAATCCTCGCAGCAAGCCAAATCGGATGATATATAATATGACCTAGATAGGTCAAATCAAGGATTTGACCTGACCTCAGGTCAGGTCAAGGTCAAATTGGGCAAAATGCACATCATTAGAACCGCAATGACGAGGAAAATCGAATGCAGTTGATACAAACCCTGTATCTCTATTCATTACTAAGTTATTCAGTTAAAACAAATTTCCCATGCATTTCCAATGGAGAGGTCATGGCTCGTACCTGACCTTTGGTCATCGATATCAAAAATAGCGAAACATATTTTACAGAACTCGGTGGGGCCATTGTGTGATATGAGTTTCAATCGGATAAGTTCACCCTGTTCCGACTTATGCTATCTTAAATTTTTTTGAGGTCAGGTCACTTGACCTGTACTGACCTGACCTGAGATGACCTAACCATAAAATTTTGACAAAAATTGTAAAAATGATGAGGAAAAAGGTATGCCAAGTACGGCGGCGCTACGCGCCGCTGTTTTTATGCTATCTCCGAAAAACCCGAGGGGGTGGGTACCCGACCCCCCGTCAATGCGCGTGTTAAGTCGTTGGACGTGGTGTTATACTAGCCTTGATTCGTTTGACGTGGTGTTTCACCTACCTCGAGTCGTTGGACGTGGTGTTTCGCCCACCTTGTATCGTTGGACGTGGTGGTATACTAGCCTTGATTCGTTGGACGTGGTGTTTAACCTACCTTGAGTTGTTGGACGTGGTGTTTCGCCCACCTTGAGTCGCTGGGCGTGGTGGTATACCAGCTTTGATTCGTTCGAAGTGGTGGTATATTAGCCTTGAGTCGTTGGACGTGGTGTTTAACCTACCTTGAGTCGTTGGACGTGGTGTTTCGCCCACCTTGAGTCGCTGGGCGTGGTGGTATACCAGCTTTGATTCGTTCGAAGTGGTGGTATATTAGCCTTGAGTCGTTGGACGTGGCATTTAACCTACCTTGAGTCTTTGGACGTGGTGTTTAACCTACCTTGAGTCGTTGGACGTGGTGTTTCGCCCACCTTGAGTCGCTGGGCGCGGTGGTATACCAGCTTTGATTCGTTCGAAGTGGTGGTATATTAGCCTTGAGTCGTTGGACGTGGTGTTTAACCTACCTTGAATCGTTGGACGTGGTGTTTAACCTACCTTGAGTCGTTGGACGTGGTGTTTCGCCCACCTTGAGTCGCTGGGCGTGGTGGTATACCAGCTTTGATTCGTTGGAAGTGGTGGTATATTAGCCTTGAGTCGTTGGACGTGGTGTTTAACCTACCTTGAGTCGTTGGACGTGGTGTTTAACCTACCTTGAGTCGCTGGACGTGGTGTTTAACCTACCTTGAGTCGCTGGACGTGGTGTTTAACCTACCTTGAGTCGCTGGACGTGGTGTTTAACCTACCTTGAGTCGCTGGACGAGGTGTTTAACCTACCTTGAGTCGCTGGACGTGGTGTTTAACCTACCTTGAGTCGCTGGACGTGGTGTTTAACCTACCTTGAGTCGCTGGACGTGGTGTTTAACCTACCTTGAGTCGCTGGACGTGTTGCCTGAGCCGGGTCTCGTCCGACTTGGCCGAGTCCACGTCCACACCGCTGGAGGAGGAGGATGTTGTGCTGCCGGGGCAAGGCACAATCACCGTCTGGATTTAACGCAATCATCATCGATGGAATGTATCGGTTAACACAATCTGGGCTCAGCAAACCGGTAGACATAGGTACAGTAGTATTCGGAAACATCTCGGTACTCGTGCCGCGCTTTCAGTGTACAGGCCACGTTGTCAATCACAGCATTACATTCTACACTGTCAAAGGCGAGGTGAGGATGGAAAACGCCGGATAACACAAAACATGACGTCCTGAACAAATTAAGTCGATTTAGGGGAAGGCAAAGCCAAGCTTTTCTTTTCTGCTCCTCTGGATCCATCATTGTTCACTGCAATATTCTCTGTTCACGAGTGCCTCAGATTGGATTACATTACACCGGAAAGAGCGCAAAGGAAACAGGTTCTCACAACGGAAAAACGTTCTCAGAAACTCGGTATGGCTACAGACAAAATTATTCGACCGATACGAAACTTGCCGTGGGGACGATACAGGTGGACCGTGCAGTGGACGAGGCCAAGTCCCGGCCGTCGTGCTGTTGAATTTCTCCCAATGTGTGTGTGTGCTCAACCATGATAAATTATTGGAAAAATTGAAGCTGTTCGGGGTAGATAATCATCGTTTTATAGACTATCTCAGATATTGTCAACGGCATGTCAAAATCACCTCAGACGGATACACAACTTGTCCAAGCCTCCCCAGACACAACGGGCATATTTCAAGGCGGACCTCTCATGTAAAGTTGTTTTTACTCAGCTACGAAATTAGTCTACATGCAGATAAATTTCCAACCTTCAAGCTGCTCGACACACAAGTCCTGATTTCGGCATACAAATCAACCAACCAGAGGATGGCTGCGTCTTTTATAAAAGGTACACAATGACAATTTTAATATATATATATGTACTTCAAATCATGCGATCGCGTTTCGTTTTATACTTCGTCAGTGCAAGCTACGATTGTACATAATGATACAAGTACAAAGTTTTTTCCCCTTCTCAAGTTCACGTGATGTTGCTGACAATTTCAGCTAAAAGTTTTGAAACAGTGAAATCACCGCGTTGGGATTTAACATTCGGGTAGGTCTCAATCGTCCCAGATTCCATGAGCTTGCTTCTCTCTGTGACGCCGATGTGTAAGGTTGCCGCGTTTCTCCCATCCGACAGACGTTTGTATTGTTTCAAATATACAACAAAAGAGCTTGTTGTCTTGTGTTTTCTTAATACGATCGGTGTTCATTTATTCTAATTTGTGGGTCGCGATAAGTTTCCCCATAATAAGATCTGGTACAATTGCTGCAAGGAATTTTGTGGACGATACTGTCTTTTGTGATTGCTTGTTGAGGCCGGATTCTTTCTTGTGATGTCTTCTATTTCTAGTCTGTGTTATCGATGACTCCAAAGTCTGCCTGTTTATGTACTTTTTCTAAAACTTGATGCTGGGACGCATTGGACCAACGATAGTTATCAGTGGGCTCGATTTTTTCTTAGAGTTTCTCATATTGGTTCCCTTCAGAGGGCATCTGACACTGGATGCTTTTGGATAATTCAGTTTCTGCAATGCTATGAATACGTGGTCGATCTCCTCCCAGATACTCGGCGCTCCACACACGGAACGTACGCAGGACAGAAATCCGATGATGACCCCGATTAAACTCGCTCACTGTGTGGCGTCCCAAACCTGATTTCGCACTAGGGTGCAGAGTGTCAGAGCCAAACTGGAAAATGCAGCTGGCGAGTGGAAAATGTAAAAGTTAAAATATTTCCAAACTCAATTAAAGTCCTTATCTAAACCTGTCTTTCAAGTTTTAGAAGAACTTTTCATCAAAGGTTTCTTACAACCACACCTTTAATGAGTCCATATGCAACCTGATTACTGTCATGTAATGAAAAAGCTCTACTTCATAATCGGGCGGAGAACACGAGTCAAGTAAAAATAACACCGACGTGAGTGGGGAAATTCAGCTTGGCTGGGCGTCTCTCTTTACCCAGTACCCTGGGATTTCGAACACTGTACCGTGCTAACAAATAAGGTATGATTTTTATTTGATGTAATGTGATGTACATTTGTAACGACGCAATGTTAACTTGTCATTTAACCTTCATAGGTCAAAAGTCTGCAGGTTATGGACAAAATGTGACCCGCATCTAGTAGAGTGGTCGATTCGCTATATTTTCTCACGAGCCGCACTGCTCTGCCGTGATTCAAACTAGACTTACATACGCTTTAAGATGGTACTGTCGGCAAATAACCTAAGATGACTTCTAGCTCAGACCTCAGAGGCCACATACGACGAAAATCTTCAGGGTAATGATACCTATATGAGTACCGTCAGGTTTCCAAATTTTGCAAAAATCAGAGACTACAGCCGCACTTTTTGAACGATTTGACATGGAATAACCGATCTGTATGGCGATTTTAATGCGTTTTAGATATTACCTGGGGTGCCACCCAGAATTAAAGTCTTATTTTTCTCGGTGTTTGCGGAGATTTTATTCATCGTAAGAATCTACTCCTTTTGGAATCAGATCCAACAGTAATAAATTCATGTTGCATGTACCCAAAAGCAGAAACATGACAAACTTCTGTGCATTTCGGACACCTTCTGGAGGTGCATTCTAGCGACCAATTTCCCATTTCCGTCCTTTCATATTTTGGATTGACTGCAGAAATCTCTTCCCTTTAAAATTGTACTCAATTATATTTACACAGCATTGTTTCAGTCTCAAAGCACCCACAAAGCATATCACGGATGTTTTGGAAAAAGCTAAGGGTGCCTAATAGCAACGAGAGCAGCTACAGCCTATTTAGGGTTTCCATATCTGTATGAACAACTGGGGTATTCCAGGACAAAACGACCAAAAATATTTCAATTTGACACCACCATGTCTAGAAAAAATCTGAAACTTTGTCTCCGGGGTAGTTTTGGGCCAGAAACACGCCTGTGAGAATCTTAGCCCCCTCCGACCAACGGTGACCGAGTTATAGCCCGAGGCATTTTCGGGAGGTCACGTTGTAGACTCATGTTTGATGCTTCATAACTCAACAACGCATCACCTGATTAACAAGTTTTGTATATCGTTGAACTCGTCTTGAATTATAGTTTATTTTGAAAAAAGAAAATGTTAAAATTTGAAAATTTTGGACTTTTAATTTGTTTGACCTTTTCCTTTTTGACCTAGCTTGACCTTTTCCCAGTTGAAATTGCCCTTTTAGACACCTCAAAAATGTTTCTTCATAAAATATCTTTCGATAGCAAAAATAAAAAAAATGCGTTCTTGCTATAAGTTCCGAATATTTAGCACCTAAGGTAGGTATGTACACGTTTTTTTACCATTGCGGTAGTACAGCCTTATGTTTAACGCCGCAAATATAGCGATTGCTTTTGTAATCGGTCGCTGGAAATCATACTCCATTGTCTTTACGAAATTTTAATCGTACAAGTATCCGAATTTATGACAATTAACACGCGCCCACCCGAGGGGTGGGCAACCGGCCTCCTCAGGTCTCTACAGGTAGTAAAAAAATACCTTCGCGCAGCGCCACCGTACTCCATCTACCTCTAACACAACATTTTGCGACTTCTGGAAAAATAATTTAGGCAAACTGGGAGGTGGTAGGTACCGTAAATGCTGAAGGCCAGCAGGCAACTCAGTGGTGAGGAGGTGACCTGAGGTAGACGGTCGTCGTTATGCCTTGTGGGACTTTCAACTTTGTTTCCTTGATTAACACTTTATCGTGGGAGTTGCTCGTTTGGGTGGTGGGGTCAGGGTCTCCGTAAAAAAGTCCCTTGATGACTCTAGTGAGACACCTACTCCTAAAACTGCCTCCTTGCCGCCCCGGTAGCTCAGTTGGTAGAACGTTGGGCTCCGGCCCGCGGCTCAGAAGCATGCAGTGGCAGTGTATGTCCAGGCTTGGGGTCGGTTCCGCTGAGACGCTCCGGCGCTCAATAGCTTACCCGACGTACAGGTCGGCTGGCAACTGACTGGTGAGAGGGTGACCTGAGCGGGGCGGCCGTCCCTGTGCTGTGTGGGACGTTAAACGTTGGCTTCTAAAAGCAACCCTTCATTGTGGGAGTTGCTCGTTCGGATGGTGGGGTCGGGGTCTCCGTGACAAGTCCATTGATGACTTTAGTGAGACCCCGACTCCAACAATCGAACTGAAAACAACTTGTACAAAATGTATAAAAAACTTAACTGGCAACAACTTGGGCAATATTTATAAACAGAAAAACTGCAGCCATTAAAAGTGATGAAAAGGGATTCCTTGTTTCGAGGGAGACGAGGGCACATGAACTTATTAATAATGAACCTTTCAGCCTTAAACGAAAATTTACAAAGATGTCGTGACCTTATCAATAATTGAAACAAGTATAACTTATCCTATGAGCACCACTAACTCACACAATTACATCGTTCCCGGAGATGGAAAATAGTATCGATGCAAGCTGATCCAGTTCAGCACAGCATATGTTTGAGAGGATTCATGCAATGTAAACAAACGTGTCTGAAAGGCTTTCATTCCCAAAAAGTAATTTGAATCTGCTCATATATTCGACAAAATGTCCTGAAATTGTAACACATTCTACTTGGTCGCTTGAATAGGTTGCCTCATGATATTTTTACAAGGTGATCATTTCATAGCTGACACGGATCCGAGAATCCCAGATAAATGACACAGTGCACTGGGAGTGATGCCGCTAAATAGCCAGTTTTAATCATTACCGAATATGTTACATACAATCGTTTGGTCGTGTTGCCTTTGAGGTTGCTCAAGGTCACAGTATTTCTTACGGGAACTAAGTGGAAACCTAAATTTTGTGGCATAATAGGTGACAGAGAAGAGCAGTAGAAATAAAAGTTCAGCACCATTGGAACACTCTTGTTGAGCCCAAACGGATTATATATCTTATAATATTGCCTAGTCAAATGTCAAAATTAACCTGCTTTGACCTAGGGCCAGGCTTAGGTCTGTATGGTAAAAAGAATATTAATCAAACTGCAGTGGCAAGTCAGACACGACAATGTAAAAATACAACCTCCATCGCAATTCTCGACAATTCTCAATTCTCGCAAGTTATCAAAATTTACCAATCGCCCCATGCATTTCTAATGGAAAGATCATGACCTTTGCCCTGCTCCCGGTTATCGATATAGAAATCCTGCTACGAAAAATTATCTTGCTAGGCGATCTTACTATGTAATGCGATTCTAACCACGATAGGCTAAATTTGATATGATTTATGCACCTCCCAAAGTTTGAGGTTAGGTCTCTTGACCTGGGTTGGCGGTCTGACCTGGTATGACCCAGACCTAAAATTTTGCCAGAAACTGCAAAAATTTCGAGTTAGAGGTACATGAAGTACGGTGGCGCTGCGCGAAGGTGTTTTTTTACTACCTGTGGAAACCTGAGGAGGCCGGTTGCCCACCCCCTCGGGTGGGCGCGTGTTAATTGTCATAAATTCGGATACTTGTACGATTAAAATTTCGTAAAGACAATGGAGTATGATTTCCAGCGACCGATTACAAAAGCAATCGCTATATTTGCGGCGTTAAACATAAGGCTGTACTACCGCAATGGTAAAAAACCGTGTACATACCTACCTTAGGTGCTAAATATTCGGAACTTATAGCAAGAACGCATTTTTTTTATTTTTGCTATCGAAAGATATTTTATGAAGAAACATTTTTGAGGTGTCTAAAAGGGCAATTTCAACTGGGAAAAGGTCAAGCTAGGTCAAAAAGGAAAAGGTCAAACAAATTAAAAGTCCAAAATTTTCAAATTTTAACATTTTCTTTTTCAAAATAAACTATAATTCAAGACAAGTTCAATGATATACAAAACTTATTAATCAAGTGATGCGTTGTTGAGTTATGAAGCATCAAAGATGAGTCTACAACGTGACCTCCCGAAAGTGCCTCGGGCTATAACTCGGTCACCGTTGGTCGGAGGGGGCTGAGATTCTCACAGGGGTGTTTCTGGCCCAAAACTACCCCGGAGACAAAGTTTCAGATTTTTTCTAGACATGGTGGTGTCAAGCTTTGGTCGATCTGTCCTGGAATGCCCCAACTGTGACAAAATTGGAAATTACGTATGAACTTGTGAATTGCATGGCTGTCCAGCTGTGGGACAGCCTCAGATAGTATCAAATTCAAATGTGTCATGATATTTTCCCACTAAGGCCTTCTAGCGGTGGGTAGCTGAAACCCGTCGTTTGTTTTCCCCCATAATACTACAGTTTTTTGGCGCGGGGGGTTTGGGTTAAGCACTGAATCCACTCCTTCAAACCTGCTGGGACTGCAGCCTGAGAACAATGGCTGACAGGCCATGGAGCCATGCAAGATACCTTTACTTCAGGAGCCATGAACTTAGCATTTTTGCATTTCCAATAAGCGAGGCACGTGACAGAATATGCGGGCAGGACGTCAGCAACACATATCATAGCCTGCAAAGTATGGTACTGTGCGGATGTCGGTATCCCCTGCATTCGGATCACTTGCATACATTTTTTCGGATAAATTAGCTTCCCCGAATTTTCAATCCGATCATTTTTAACCACATCAAAAAGAGAAAAGAGGGCACCCCGTGAAGTGGGAGATCCGTGCCACTTATCTGACGAATATGCGAGTAACGCCGTATTGCAGACATTGGGATGACATCATTGGTAACTGACTACTGAAATGGCTTCTCTGGATTGCTGAGTATCGACACTGAAGTGAACGAGGTAACTTGTTCTTGAAGTCAGTAAGTAATATTGAGTTTTTTGTATTTGTATTTATTTAATTCATTGCCCACGGGATGATCCCAATAAAACGCAAAGAAGAGGAGATAAAACAATGGTACATCGGTATAGAGGGCAATCGACATCATATACACATGATAAGGGCACAAGCGCTGTACAACCGGAGTAATATACCCAAAAGGGCACATGCGTATACAATGCTAAAATGATTAACGTGAAGAATAAAAACATTAATGCGACAAACCTCTAAAAGTCATAAAACACAGTCCCGTAAAACACAGTCCCATACCATGGCTACAAAGCGGCGACGTAGGCCCTGACTTTTACACGAAATGTTCCGTAAAAATCGCCAAAAATGTCTGCAGCAGGGCACATATGTAAAAATGTATTCAGTTGCCTAGGAAGTCGCGTAAAAAGATGAGTCCGGAGCGCCAAACTTCCCCAATATTCTGAGCCAATGGAAGGTAGGCAGAATTGGCTGCACCAGGCTCATTATGCCCATTTCCACCTAGCATAGTCTGCCCAGATTTTTTCCTATCAAATTTACAAAAGCAAGTGAGGACATTGACGACAAAAATATTGTCAGATTCAGTCAGCACGTTCTGCCAAGTGTGAGTGGGCCTATACTCCACTCCCAGATTTCCTACTGGACACGACACTTAGGCAGCTCGACGTGAGCGATTGGCATATTCGTGGGTGCGCGCGTGCGTGCATGCGTGTGCGTGCGTGCGTGCCATTCGATACTTCGCGTGTATGGATGTCACGATGGCCCAAGCAATTGCAGATGCACCACATGTGTGCGTACGTGTGTCTTTATTGTTTTTGGCCCACCCACTGTGAACAAAATAGCCCCGTTCGATAATTTGGGTACCCATCTCCAGGCAGTGGTTAACATTCGGGTACGGCTAGATTCATTTCTTCCCGGCAAGAGTAACAACTACCCCTTACGAAACGCCCTAAACAAGCGGCAGGACAACTCTTAGGCCAATAAGGCGCACTCCAGCTGGTATGTTGGCGTGTCCTGGGTCTCTGCAAAACCCCCTTAGCGGATTCCTATATCCGGCACTGAAATAAAGCCAAAATAATAATAAACAAGTTTCCAACAGCGATAAGAACATACTATTCCCAGAAAATCGCTAAGACAAATTCCGCTCTGCATTCAGCTCTCGCTCTGTATCACACATTACTTATTATTCACATGAACGCATTAGTTACATTTCTCGTATAACTATTGCGATACATAACCAACAAACTCCGCAATTGTACCCAAAACTACCATTTCCGCGAGCGTTGATTACAACTCGGCGAGTGCTCGAGCCTAACTAGACCAGAGACCAGCCGAATGAGCGGCGCCCAAACACCAAAGTTCCCCCCCTCAAATCAGCGTTGCTGCGGGATCAGTTTGTAACCAGCGGGTTTGCGGTTTAAGGCCAGGTCTACGCCCTCCGTCAGGCCGTGTTTGAAGCCTTCTGGCCAGCGGAAGCTGAAGTTCTGCAGCAGGCTGGTGACGAAGAGGAACAGCTCGGCACGCGCCAGCGCCTCGCCCAGACACTGCCGGCGGCCCACGGAGAACGGCATCACGTTGCGGTCGGGCCTGAACTTGCCGTTGCCGTCGATGAACCTCTCCAGCTTGAACTGGTGCGGGTCCGGGAAGAGGGTCTTGTCGTAATGGACGTAGTAGATGTTGGGTAAAACTTGAAGCCCAGCTGGAAGCTGGAAGCCTGCCAGAGTCGTGGGCGCGGTGGTTGCATGAGGCAGTCCCAGCGGGGCGATGGCTGCCATTCGCTGGATTTCCAGGAGAGCAGCTTCGGTGTAGGGCATGTTTACACGATCCGACAGCGCAGGCAGGCGATCGCGACCAACCACGCTGTCAATCTCCTCCTGCAGGCGCCGCTGTGAGTCCGGATACTCGCAGAGCAAGCAGAAGGCCCAGCGCAGCGTAGTTGCTGTGGTGTCGTTTCCTGCAAAAGAAGAGGTCCCCTATGGCCATCGCTATTTGCCAGTTGGTGACCAATTTGGGTCTTCTACTCTGCTCCTGAAGAAAAGCATCGATGAGATCTCTTGGCTCGCTGTTCAAGTCCAATTCTATTCGATCTTAGCAAGGCTGAAAGGCAGTACTCGGCAACGAAAAGAGAGCTTTTAGCCATTGTATGGGCTACTCAGCATTTCCGACATTTTTTCGTGGGCCGTCGCTTCATTCTGCGTACAGATCACTCTGCTTTGCAATGGCTCTTTTCATTTAAAAAAGCAGAGGGCCAGCTTGCCCGATGGATGCTGCAGCTTTCGGAGCTGGACTTTTCCGTCATACACCGAAAGGGGTCTTCCCATGGTGATGCTGATTCACTGTCCCGCTATCCACACGCAGGGGAAGGCAGTGAGGTGACGTTTAAGTGGGTCTGCGTTCCAGTGGGCGCAGACGACATGGACGAGACACCAATCGGTTGTGTATCGGGCGCTGGTACCGCCCGCGGTTCTAGCGCGGAACCGAGTGATGCTGCAGCACCTAAAATGGTACGAGCCCTGATCAGCAACGAGCCCCAGAAAGGCGTGGTGAGTTATGGTGAGAGTGTTTCACAGGCTGATCTTTCGTTGGAACAGGACCGTGACGAGGGAATACGGGAGATAAAGGTTTGGAAATCATCCAGGCTCAAGCCTGAAGCAAAAAACCTGAAAACTGAGGGAGGGCGACGTCTGTTTAGGGACTGGAGGAGTCTGATTTTGAAAGGGGACGAAAAACCGGTTCTATACAGGCGAGTTCAGCCTCATCGTGGTGCTCCTTTCTGCTTGTTATTGGTTTTGCCCTCGCATCTTAGAACTGAGGCACTCGATATGCTGCACACAGGAGTCGGGGGTGGACATCAGGGAGCCGCCAGACTGGAGCGCATGGCCAGGGAGCGCTTTCACTGGCCAGGCCTTCAAAAAGATGTAAAATCTTACTGCCGGGAATGTGCTGTGTGCGATAAACGCCGAGACCCACAAACCAGTCCACGTGCTCCATTGGGCTCACTTCAGGCTGAGGCGTTTCTTGATAGATTAGGTGTTGATTTAGTGTGCGGTCTGCCGGTGACTGAGCCGGAGCAGTTTCGTTACATTCTGACCTGTACTGATGCTTTCACTCGGTTTACATGGGCCATCCCTATTCGTGATCAGGAGGCTGAAACAATTGTGAAGGCCATGATGGATCACGTAATTAGTGTGGTGGGAATACCCAAATGCATTCATAGTGACTTGGGTAGAAACTTGACTGGAAATGTAATGCAACTGTTCTATCAGACCCTGGGAATTCGTCAGTCCACCACTACTCCGTATCACCCTGCTGGTAACGCCTATTCAGAGCGTGGTCATCGTTTCCTCCTGGATGCTGTGGCTAAGCTGTGCGCAGAGCATCCAAAACAATGGTCACGCTACCTCCCAGCTGCTGTTTTGGCATGTAACTGCAACGTCAACCGATCTATTGGCTTCTCTCCTTACGAGTGTGTTTTCGGCAGGCCTCCAACCTTGTCTGCTGATGTCAGGTACGGTGGGAGAGCTCGCGTCCGGCCAGTACTGGCGCGGTGTCTGCGAGCACCCTTGACTATGTCCGAGGTCTGCAGCAAACTCTCAGGGCGACGGGCGAGATGGCCCGACAGGCCAGTATAGCTGCACACGAGCAAAGTAAAACGTTTCATGATGCTCATGTATGCGAGAATGTATACAACTAGGGAGACCGAGTCTGGCTTAAGAAACAAGCGTACAAAAAGGAGAGTGCCGGAAACTGTCACCGGGATGGGAAGGGCCTTTTAAAATCGTACAAAAGTTGACTGACTGGAACTATCGCATCCAACGGGAGGGTGTCAGCCAAACGACAGTACATCATAACCGCTTGAAACCCTGCAACTCTGTACCTGTTTCACACTCTGAGCGACCCTCACGTAAAATGAGCTTCCAGCCTGGTGCTCTTTCTGAGTTTAAATATTCGACTGGGCGACCCTCCCGACTGAGTGTTCAGAACCGCCGCGCTCCACTCAGCTCCCACGCGACACCAGGGGCAGACCTTCCCCCGGATTCTGGTCAAGTGGATTGGTCTCCGTGGGGGGTTCAGACAGCACGGGACCATTTGAATAGAATTTGGACGCAACCAACTCCTTTGTCACCAGCTGTCCATCAGTTTCAGACAGGTTGTAGAGAAGCTCCACTGATTGCAGTGACGGATTCTGAGACCCCACCGCCTGCTCCTGTGCGTAGATCGGAAAGGGTACGGAATAAGCCGAGAAGGCTGGGAGCTGAAGATTTTGTTTAGTGCTGGCTGAAGTCTTCCGCGTGCAGGACATTGCGTTTTTCATGTACAGTCCCCCGCAATTGAAATTGCCATGACTAGGCTCGACCGGCTTAGGATGAATATCTCGCAACCTATGGCGTCTATAGCTTTATAAACGGGTTCTTCTTATGTATTTTTGCAAGAGCTTTCCAGTGGTTACCATTATTTCCCTAATCTGACATATGCGTGAGAAAATATTACACAATTACTGATTTTGCAGCATTCTGACGGGGTAATCTTCGGCTGACTTGCCACCGCCCCTGATAATCCCCGACCCTTCGCTCGGCTGGCACGCATACCTGGGTCACGTGATTACTACGTGTTTACAACGACAGGTGCAAGGTCACACGTAGTAGATAGTGTGTCGCGCGCAGGGGGCACAGTGTTTTGAACCGAAGTGATCAGTACTGTCTCGCAGGTGTCTAGAGCCCCAGGCGGTCTGTCCAGTGACCGAGGCGCCTGGGTACGAGAGTCCAAGACTGGGTATGTCTGAGTTATGGCTTCAAACAATGTTTCCAGCCTCATAAGGCTCACAGGATCACTGCTGAAATATTTATTCGGGGGATTAGAGTTCATGGGTTTTAAAACGGCACCCTGTGGCCGAATTTTTGTTATTTAACACCCGCCCCGGTGGGTCTCCGAGCCATCTTCCGCTGTTGGGGAGAACACTGCCCCTCGAACCCGGCTCCTATGCAGGATAGAGAGAAACGCGAACACTGGTAGATAGCTCATAAGAATTTATCTCGAAACTACATTAGTCACTTTTTGTCTCAGGTCAATAGGGTGTAGAGGAGTCTCTGGGGCCTATCGTCTGACTGAATTCAGTTAGTATAAACTGTATGGCGCCATTCGCCTCCTCTTTTTACATAAAACATAAAAGTAACGCGAACTAAAGTTGGGTCAAGGTCTTCATCTGATCTAGCATAATCAATATGCATATCAATTAACTTGCAATAACAATCCAAACGTAATGGTATCAAAATAAAAACTTTTTCATCATTTCCTGCGAAATTATTGACCTAAGTCTACCTGTTTAACCCTCGCCCCGGTGGAAGGTGTTTAAACACCCCCTCGGGTGTTTTCCGGTGGCACGAAAAAACGGCAGCGCGAAGCGCCGCCGTACTTAGCACACTTTATCCTTGATTGATTCTGCAACTTTTCCCAAAATTTTAAGGTTTGGGTCATTTCAGGTCAGGTCACCTGTGCAGGTGACCTCAGCTCCAAAAATGTTTAAGCGGCATAAGTTAGAAATGGGTGAATTTATCGGCCCACCGAGTGCTACAACATATATTCCGGGATTTTTTCATATCGATGACCTAAGGTCAACTACGGACCATGACCTCGCTATTTTAAATACATGGGAAAACAGAAATTGGGCTGTATTTGTGTACTCAACAGCTGAGAAAACCTCAATATTCCCCAAATCGTAGTATCCTGAGACCCTTTCCAGGCTCCTGTTGCAATTTTTGACCTGTGACCTCTGAGAGGTCATCTGGCGCTATTTAAGCAGTTTTTCAGACTTATGTCAATAACTTTGCATGAAATGATCCAGCTTTTATTTTGATATCATTGCGTTCAGATTGCTATTGCGAGCCGATTGATTGCATATTAACTATGCTAGGTTAAAAAGTGACCCTGAGCTGAGGTCTGGTTATTTTTAGGTTTTGGCCCAGTATGGCTCGTTCGATTTTCCGATTTGATTATCATTCGATTTGCCGCGATGAGAGGAAGCGAATGGTGTCTAAAAATGCTTCTCACTCAACTCTCTCAGACGCTAGATCCCAAAAACTCTACTCAAAATCCCACTTTCTTTGACCTGTCATGACCTCAAATTTGACCTGGGCCAAAAAGTGAGAAATACAATTTCTTCATGAATTTGTATGAACTATCCAACAGCGTTCGCTTTTTTCGCTATCCCACGTAGAGGCCGAGTTCGAGGGGGTGTTCAAACACCCCCTCCCACCAGGGCAAAGATGGCTCGGAGGCCCACTGGGGCGCGGGTTAAGTAATCCAAGATGACCTCTCAGAGATCACAGGTCCAAACTTGCAGCATGAGCCTGGAGAGGGGCTTAAGCTACTACGATTTGAAGAATGTGAAGGTATTCAACTACATATCAACAGAAATAAAACCATTTCCCTCAATTTTCGTTTTCCCATGCATTTCCAATGGAGAGGTCATGATCTGTATTTGATCCTAGGTCATCGATATGTAAAATCCCGGAATATGATTTGCACTATTTGATGGGGCTATTATGTGATATGAGTTCTAAGAAGACAGATTCACACCATTCTTACTCATGAAAACTTAAACTTTTTGGAGTTGAGGTAACTTGACCTGCACTATTGACCTGACCTGAGATGGTGCAAACGTAAAATTCTAGAAAATGTTGAAGAATTAATTAGGGATAGGGCGCGCCAAGTACGGCGGCGCTTCGCGCCGGCATTTTTGTGCACAGTCGGAAAAATCTGAGGGAGGGTGTTCAGACCCCCCCCTCCGGGGCGAGTGTGAAGACGACACCTAGAAATTTTTGATTTGGCTGAATCCAGTCAGGCCTCTTTTTCGCACCCACTACGACGTGGGGCATCAGTCCATCTCCCTTCCCCCTGTTAACTCAGGAGGCAAAGGTGATACGAAAAATAGAAATGGCGCTGGAAGCTCCTTGTCGTCTTGTTCTACAGCTATGAACACAAGCAAGCTCGAAACTATGACCCTCGGTGATCCCTGGTAGCGTCATTACTGACGTGATCTCAAAATAACTAGACGATATCTGGGAAATTTTTATTTAAAAGAGCTTTTGAATGAGGAGGAAACTCGACCTAGGCCTGCTATAGGAGTCGCATTTTTCCCTTGCTTTGTCGTCCTTATCTAAGAATAACAAAATTGCCCCACATGGGCGTGGAAATCACGTTAAAACTCGTTCACCTGACCTGAACTGTTACCAATTTACAGTTATAAGTTGTCAGGTTGATAACCATAAATTGGTGTAAGTCGACTAGTCTCTCATTAAAATCGACTCCGAATAACTCGCCAAAAAATGAGGATGGGGCCCGAGAAGAGCACCAAGGCGATTAAAATTATGTATATGGGCATATGTTTTCCTTTATATTTTCCGCTTAGCTTATCAATGGAATGGCCTGGGGTTGTTGGGTAAGTTTGAATTCAAATTGTTTATCAGGTTAAACATATATGCCTGTTTCATGGGTGTCTGTTCCTGTTGTGAATTATGCTGATAGTATTGTCACCATTGTGCTGCAAAATAAATAAATAAATATATCTTTATTATATGTTAATCAGGACTTATGGACCACAAAATGGTTAAAATGAAAATGATTAACATATTTTGCTACAATTCATGAACCCTAGATCGCTAAAACTCCTTATGAAGAACAAGAAGGGAGCATGAAAAAGTGCCGTTTGGCTAATGGGGTCTCAATCACAAAAAATAGTAGATAAATGCATGAGGTAATGAGTTGAAACCTGCCACTACACTACAAATGACTAAAACTATCGACTTGCAAGAACTGAATCCTCATATTTATTTGAAATGTTTCGAAATTAGGAGCAGATATTCTGCCTGAATTTTATTCCACTGTTTCCTTGTTGCTCATGTGTCCAGAGTGAAATACACACATTCAGGTCTTGCCTGCTTTCGCATTTTTCAGGGACAAAGGAAGAAAATGGGTTCAAAGCAGCTTTGGGGTTTTACACACACCGAATGTTGAGGCTATAGTGTCGCCAACTCTCATGTTGCTGGGAGAGTTTGTAGGCTGCGGGAGTTCTCAAAAACTTATCGAGGCTAAATATTTAAACTCAATGAAATTCCAAAACAATATACTGATAATAATCTCTCGCGCTAAACCCGAATCAGTCCAGCTTAACACTCGTTTCCAGTCCAATTTTAGTCTTGTTGGTAATATACCCTCTCAGATCAAGGGAGCAGCGTAGGCTTCAGGGGCGTACGCAGACCCGAGTTTTGGGGGCAAACCCCAAAACTCGGGGAGCCTGTCCTCCTGGGGGGGGGAGAGAGCGAAGATTTTTGCTCTACATACCTAGTGTAAACACCTTTTTTCAGTGCTCGACAGACCTAGTATAAGCTACCGCTCCAAGTGCATGATCGCTCTCGGGGGGGAGGGTAGGAGCGAAGATTTTTTTGCTCTACAGGCCTAGTGTAAACACCTTTTTCAAAAGTTTCTCCGGCGTTTGGGGGAAAGATAGTTTGGCCCCCCTGCAGCGCTTTGGGGGCCATGGCCGGAAATCCCCCCCCCGCCCTGCGTCCACCAAAGGTAGGCTTTGGTGACAAGGTCCCCCGGGTAATATTCTGGTTTCGACCAACCAGAATATGTAAACAATATTTATCCTAAAATATTTTCATTTCAGCGACACATCGAAAAATTTTACCATCAATAATAGCTGGAACCAATGTCACGCTAAATTTCGAAGAGTAGTAGCCCTCGAGTTGGTGGATTTCATCAGGGAAACATTCACTATTCACTGCCCTTTTACCCTCGGTGGTCGCACGTGGCAACGAGACCCCTCAAACAGCACCTAGTTCTAATTGAGGACCCAAGGGGAGGGGGACAACACGTATTTTCTCCCCGAACGAAAAAGCTCGGAGCAAAACCATAATGTTATCACCCTCCCCCAAGCTGTCGACCTTTTCCCCGGCTCCTTTTAAGTTCATAAGCAAGGTGTTGGTGCTTTAACTGAAGAAATCATTTTCAAACAGAACCAGTCAACTTCAGTGAGAATATTGGAGCCTGGTCCTCTTGATATTTAAAATCATATTTGGGTGAATGGTCCTCACAGAAAGAATTTATTACAAGGTACAAGCTTAAAATTGTGTTTCTACAAGTTTTACCATTGCAGAACAATAGTTGCACCGTAGTTCAATTACCGAAGTAAAACAACCCTGGTTAAGTCACTAGCATAAAGCAATGCAATTACTACGGAATGACAACCTTGCCTTGTGCCACAATAGTGCGCGCATCATTCATACCTGGTTCATACCTTGCTTGCGCACCAGCGCTGCACTAACTGAATACTAGGCGTTGTAGTGGCATTGTAAATAGCTGGTAGGTAAAGCTAGGGCGTTGCTGCACCCTTGCTCGGCCATTGTCGTTTGACTATGGTTTCAAATACCTGCTCGAGTTCCGGTCGCCATCTTGCTTTCTGTTTACCCGTGGCGATACGCAGTGGCCTGGCACGCATGCCGTGTAGGTTAGAATAAATGTGACTTATTTTAATCAATCGTGGAACTTTGGAAGCTGTCTGGAATATCTGTCAGTGATGTGCGAGTGGAAATTATTGTTCTCTGTTCCAATAGTTGAAAAGTGAAGCATTTTGGAATGGTCAATCCAGGTCCAGGTAAGTAGGTATGCGGTTACTTCAGGCATGTATGCCATATTGGTATTAAGGCTCATATTTCGAGCACAGACTATTTGATCATATGGCTTAGGTACCTGCAGTGGGTAGAACCTAATTGTGTTTGCCCTATGGGCCCGTTTGAAAAATAGGGTGAGTTGAGTTCCAATATGATCTTTTTGGTGTCTTCAGATGGATCGGCGCCTGATGAGTGATGCTGTGTTTTACCGATATGGGTAAGACAACGTGCGGGTTATTTTCGTGCTTGAGAGGTGGCTCAATGCTTACCCTTTTTCTACCGATGGTCTTCCGGTTGCATTTGGGGCCAGAAAACGCTTTAGCTTTCGCATAGAGACCGAAAAGTTCCTTTTGAAGCAGAGGTAGGTACAAGGGGAGGGGCTAAGAGGGCTCAAGCCCCCTTCCACATCATGAAATGTCAGAGTGCCTAAAGTAAATGCGTAGTCGGATGCTGTCTAGACACTATGGCGGGGAGGCGCGAACGCCCAAGCTTCCCCCGAAATGAAGTCCTGGATTTGCCGCTGTTGTAAAGACGTAATCCGAGTCTCGTCTTACCCTTGTAATAAGCCTAGCAACACCCTTGTTCCCTCCCCGTTACGCACTGGTAAAGCGGTTGTGCAAGCAAGGTTCTAATCTCGTCACCCTCTTGTAGGAAGGCTGCCGTTGCGTACAAGGCGGACACAAGACTTTGTTCTACCCTTGTTATGGGGTAATCATGACCTAGTAGAGGGCTTGTGGGGACGTTGTCAGTCATTGTCTTTGCCATGTAGGTTAACCATAGTTAAGTTACAAGGTTTGTACAACGTCTTCTAGCTACCATTGTCGTACTATGGTTCTACCATTGTTCTACATGGTTTTTCCTTGTATTTCCCTTGTTTTCGTGGCACGGATTTTGAACGTACAAGCTTTGCGTTTTACCCTAGTAATTTTCCATGTAAACAAAGGTCTGACAAGGTTTGCCCTTGTAAAAATTTCTTTCTGTGCTTGGATATCGAAAGCAAGCATTTTGTGGCCACATATTTCACCCAGTGACGCCTGTTTGTTTTGCTTTTCGACTTATATTTACTCCCCACTCCCTGCCTCCCCAACCTGCCGGCTAGTTAGATTGTTGCAAAAGCTTTCACTGCGTGAAGTTTTTTCTTGCGTTTCGATTTTTGTTTGTCCCATCAAAACTACCGCCTAGATCCATCACTGACCAATTTTACCGCTAATGATACGCACAAAAACGATCACTATCGCCGCTAAAGCTGCTACATAGGCTTCTATACCTTTGTAATACTGCTAAAAATTATCTAATATTTTCAGCAAAAATATGATCATATCCTTCCGACAAGTGAGGGTGCTGCCAAAAGGCCGCAAGAAACCTAGCGCTAATTCCCTGGCTCAACTCCCCCGGGTTCATCTCCTTGGGTTCATGTCCCGGCAGATTCTGTGAATAGGTATACTGATCAGATGCACCAAATCTCTCCTTATTTCATGTATTTCTCACACTTTCACACAAATGAGGTGGCTTTTAAAGTGTCGTCGCAATGAGTATGAAGTGATTATAAACTATGGAAGGAGATGGTAAGGATGAGGAAAGTTGAGGATCAAGAGGATGGGATTCTACCTCTTGATCCTTACATAGATACATAGAGGATACCAATTACAGGGTGAAAGTTGGTAACGCCATATAACTTTAAGAGCTGGAGCGTCGTCTAACCCCAACAATTTTTATTAGAGACTATCGCAAACGATACGCCAAGCTTGCACCGTGTGATGTCAGTCTAGAGGCCAGTTCATGGAAACTCCATCCTCCCCAGTTAAAGCAATGATTGCCGTTCGTTGAGAGGAGATGGCTGCGTGTTTTTAGTCAAGCGAAGGCAGAGTTTTATGCTCCCGAGAAATAGGCTTTACAAAGGTTCTCAAGCTGGAAATTAAAAAAATTTCTGTGGACGGAATTAAGCTCATTTAGTTGGAAGCAATTGTCCCATAATAAATAATCGCCGAGGAAACAGTGATAGAGCCAGTGAATCGTCACCCTTGACAGGAAAATGTCCCTTCTAAAAACAAAAGCTCGTCAGCTTCAGGCTTCTTGTGACCTTCGCAAAATACTGCCCACACAATGTCCGATGTTCCCATTATTTCTTAAATCGGGATGTTTAATGAAAATTGGGGGCCTGCCCCCACCATAGGGGATCCAGGATCGCGGATGGGGGTCACCTTGCCGGGGGGTGGGACGCCATCCGTATCAATTGGGTGGCACTTTTGGCCGGTAAAAGCTTTCAGGTGGGTGCCAAATCCTATGGCGGGGTGCCGATTTTCGCATCCTGGGGGACGGGGTGGAAGTGACATTTCAGGAAGCGCCATCGACCGTTTAGAGCAATGCTGTGATCATTTTAGGGACGCCGAGGGTCAATGAGGGGGACCTGCATTCCTTTACCCTTGGATTCACCTATGGCTCCAACTGTCCCCTCTTCTGACGAGTATCTGAAAATATGATTTTAATGAAACCTCCAAACAAAGTTGTATCACTGTATCAGCCGTTTTACCAGAATCCTCTCTAAATAAACATGCAGGTGAGGGGAGCCCCGGCAGCCAGTGACAGCTTACATGTTTCGCAACCCAAGCACAAGGACGGATATAGGAGGGAAAATTCGTTTGCTTCCCCGCAGCAAAATATATTCCGATGGTTTGCCCCATCTGTGCCCATCTTATTGGATATTGCCCCCCCTCAAAAAACAACTCGTGGTTCTGCCACTGCATTGCCCCAGGTCAGGGACGCCAGTTGTCCAGCACACAGCAACACAGTGGGAGCAATTGCAATACGAGTGCCCCTCAGACACGACAAGATTTGTGAGAGGGATGAATGAGCTGGCACGATGCCAACCGCCCATTCATCTGTGAGATCACGTGGTCCAGGTATGGGCGAGAGGGTCAGGGATTATCAGAGGCGGTGGCAAGTCAGCCGAAGACTACCCCGTCAGAATGCAGCAAAATCAGTAATTGTGTAATATTTTCTCACCCAGACGTCAGATTAGGAAATAATGGTGACCACTGGAAAGCTCTTGAAAAAATACACATGATGAATCCGTTTGTAAACCTATAGGCACCATAGGATGCAAGATATCCATCCTAAACCGGTCGAGCCTAGTTATGGCAATTTCAATTGCGGGGGACTGTACATTGTACGATGATGCTGTGATGTATGTATTCAGCTAGGGTGTAACGGGTGTTTTGGTAATGGTGCGATAGACAACGGTGCACACGTTCTGATGATTATGGAGTGTCGTTTATTGTCGGGGCGACAACTTGTAAAGACGCGGGGTGACCTAGTCAGAGGTCACACCACCGCTGTGCTCGCCCTAATTGGCTGGCCGCCGGTCACCTGACTGGGCGGTGACGGGGAGTCGCTGCGAGGGTGGAACCGGCGGGGAGTTGGAACGAGAGCGCGGTGTCAAGAGGATTAGGCTGTTGTGCGAGAGTTAATACATCAAATGTGGATCTAAGTTGGACTCTTGGCTGTGAGGTCGGACTCATAAGTGAACTTACGAAAGTGGTGGCAGCGGTTCCTCACAGCAAGAATATGTCCGACATTAATTTAGAAAAATTTTCTGGATCATCTTATAGAGAGTGGGAAAACTGGTTTGATGATTACAAGCTGTTCGCCGAGCTGAAGAAGTGGTCTGCTGATAAGAAGGTGAGCTTTCTCAGATTCTTTGTCTCGGGAAATGTAAAGGAGGCGCTCCGCCAGGAAAGTTACGATTCTCTGGAACAAGCCGGCAAGAGTAACAACTACCCCTTACGAAACGCCCTAAACAAGCGGCAGGACAACTCTTAGGCCAATAAGGCGCACTCCAGCTGGTATGTTGGCGTGTCCTGGGTCTCTGCAAAACCCCCATTAGCGGATTCCTATATCCGGCACTGAAATAAAGCCAAAATAACAATAAACAAGTTTCCAACAGCGATAAGAACATACTATTCCCAGAAAATCGCTAAGACAAATTCCGCTCTGCATTCAGCTCTCGCTCTGTATCACACATCACTTATTATTCACATGAACGCATTAGTTACATTTCTCGTATAACTATTGCGATACATAACCAACAAACTCCGCAATTGTACCCAAAACTACCATTTCCGCGAGCGTTGATTACAACTCGGCAAGTGCTCGAGCCTAACTAGACCAGAGACCAGCCGAATGAGCGGCGCCCAAACACCAAAGTTCCCCCTCAAATCAGCGTTGCTGCGGGATCAGTTTGTAACCAGCGGGTTTGCGGTTTAAGGCCAGGTCTACGCCCTCCGTCAGGCCGTGTTTGAAGCCTTCTGGCCAGCGGAAGCTGAAGTTCTGCAGCAGGCTGGTGACGAAGAGGAACAGCTCGGCACGCGCCAGCGCCTCGCCCAGACACTGCCGGCGGCCCACGGAGAACGGCATCACGTTGCGGTCGGGCCTGAACTTGCCGTTACCGTCGATGAACCTCTCCAGCTTGAACTGGTGCGGGTCCGGGAAGAGGGTCTTGTCGTAATGGACGTAGTAGATGTTGGGTAAAACTTGAAGCCCAGCTGGAAGCTGGAAGCCTGCCAGAGTCGTGGGCGCGGTGGTTGCATGAGGCAGTCCCAGCGGGGCGATGGCTGCCATTCGCTGGATTTCCAGGAGAGCAGCTTCGGTGTAGGGCATGTTTACACGATCCGACAGCGCAGGCAGGCGATCGCGACCAACCACGCTGTCAATCTCCTCCTGCAGGCGCCGCTGTGAGTCCGGATACTCGCAGAGCAAGCAGAAGGCCCAGCGCAGCGTAGTTGCTGTGGTGTCGTTTCCTGCAAAGAAGAGGTCCCCTATGGCCATCGCTATTTGCCAGTCGGTGACCAAGTTGGGTCTTCTACTCTGCTCCTGAAGAAAAGCATCGATGAGATCTCTTGGCTCGCTGTTCAAGTCCAATTCTATTCGATGCTGCTCCACGGATGTGAGGAAAGAACTTTGCACCTCCTCTTTGAATCTCTCTTCTGTTTTATCACGATTAAATACACTCTTAGGCAGCAACAAATTTAGCCAAGGGAAACAATCGAGTGTTGCTAGCGTTTCAGCGAACCCAAAAGATTGTCTCATCCAATGCATTATCTCTTCCGTGCGTCCATCGTGCAAACCAACTTCCTCCGAAGCCACCAGTCGCCATATGATGTTGACTATGGCAACATTCAAAGAAGACCCTAGTTCAACTGCCTTTCCACAGTTCTTTGACAGGGTATCTGCCATGAAGTCTTTTATTTGGGCGTGCATAAAGCCTTCCAGTTTGGACTTGCCCATGCCCAGGTTTCGGAGGTTGTGCAACACCAGTCGACGTGACTCCTGCCAGCGTTCCCCACTGGATGCCACGAGTCCCGCGCCGCCGGTGACAAAGCTGAACAGCTCTGTGTTGGGTCGCGCCGTGA
This sequence comes from Lepas anatifera, assembly GCA_034440635.1. Classification (NCBI taxonomy): domain Eukaryota; kingdom Metazoa; phylum Arthropoda; class Thecostraca; family Lepadidae; genus Lepas; species Lepas anatifera. Next base: position 1,317,657 of record JAOTON010000193.1, on the reverse strand, counting down.
TTTCGGCCTTGCTGAATGCTTCCCGGATCAGACTTGGACTGTTCAACACGATCAACTCCTGCGCTCCCAGCCGACAGTGGTAGATGGCTCCAAAGCGTTTCGCCCATAGTTCAAACGTGCGGTGAGGGCGCTTGGAGTCGACGGACAACACATTTCCAAAGAGCGGCAGTAAAAAGGGTCCGCTGGGGCTCCAGGAGGGTCGCCTCGTGTGCATCCATATCCAAAACAGCACCAAAAGCACTACCACCCACACCAGCATGATCACCAGTTGCTCTCCGTGAGGGAACGTGTGCAGCTTTGGGCGGCGTTGGCCTTGACTGTGAGTGTTCGCCGTTGAGTGCGCTGGCACCGTCAAGGCTGCCGTCGCGGAGGCTAAATAACCCCGCCAGTGCCGAGTCACGCGGTGGCGTCAAATCCGGGGCCCTTCTGCACAGCCTTGTAGTGTATTACTGTATATGGTAGAAGCACTGCTTGACGTTTTTTGCATCTTTAAATTTTGACCAACAGTTTCAGATAACCAACATCGTTTATTTAAAATGTAATGTGAAAGGATTCTTTTCCATCTGTATACTGGCTTCATATTCCAAATCGGCACAGAGCGGTGCTGATGATAATCGAGAGCAGACACGTCGCTGATGCAAGCTGCCCCCCCTCCCCGCGGCCAGTCCAGTTTGCGTATCATGCTGATGCGGGTTGCACAATGCCGCTGGCAGAGAAACATCAGTGTGAAGTAACATGATACATTGCAGGTTGTGCTTTTAAGACAGCAATCTTCTTTCAGGTATCAGGATCATTTGACTATCCTGGCCCTCAACGATACACCTGCGGGAGTTTAACAAATAGTTCTATAAACTTTGTTTTTTAAGATAATTTCCAGTAACTTGTGTACTGTTCGCCTGCTCAAAAAACTTTGGATGCATGGTCATATGAAGTAAATCATTTCAGCTATTAAAGTCATGAGTAAAGCCATCATTATTTTGTTTCAAATGTATGTTTACAAAAAAGCCCTTCCGCGGCGGGGCGCGATGTGAATACTGTGGCTCAGCCCTCCAGGCTGAACGCATCGATCATCCCTTCATTCATTCATCCATCCACTCATCGATCCTCACATCAATCATTTACAGTCTGGAGTTCAAAGGTGACGGGCATTCACGAGACATCTTCGGCAGCAGTTCCGGTCACAGTAAAGTCGTGAAAAAGGCCGATTTTAGCCTGACACTCCACACCGCCCGAACATGGCTCCACCACCTCATGTGGTCACCTTTGTGAGTAGAATTATGCTGAATCCTCAGCGCTTTTACAATAGGCGGGTGCAGGACTTCCAACGGGGACACCCGGTCAGGGAACGCCATTCGGACTACTGGAGCGCCTTTATTTGTTTGGAGAACGCAACTTATCAGAAGAAGCTTTGCGGCGGTAAATACCCCTCCCACTTATATCCTAAAATTTCAACACTAATTCTTTCAGGAATAAATCCAAGGGGAACAATAAAGCATTTGTCCCCAGCCCCCCTCATTTCTGCACTTTCTCCTCAGATACATTTTTCACGATGTTGGGCCCAGCTCCTCCCACAAACCACCGGCTCAGACCTCACACTGAACCCTGCAGCGTTGACTGGAATCAAATTGTTTGAAAATCCATCTTGAGGAGCCCCTCCCCCGCAAAAATGACACTTCGCCGCCACTGGCAGCCACACGTGGGATTTGAACACGTGGCAGGTCCGAGGCAGAAAACAGAGCTGGTTTCTTGTCCGAGAAGCATCACAACTTTGGAGACAAAATAGATCATTTGGTAACATACCTCGAGACAAACAAGTTCCCGAACATGCCAATATACTTTACCGAATGAGGTCAAAGATTACAACAAACAAAAATCGGCAACACCCATTCCAAAAAAACAGCCTTTGTATCAGAGTTGAACAAAGGAATCCTTTCAGTCAGAAAAATAGAAGATGTGAGACTACAGATTGCTTGGTAATTTCGAAGGGTTGTCTTTCCTTCCTCGGTGAGGTATGACCCTCCCCTATATTTCGGACGCAGCCTAACCAGACAGTTGTTGGTAGCCGAGACGTTGTGCAAGTGCAGGGTAGCACAGGTGTGGATATGGTGAGGGAGTGGTGCCATCAGTGTTACCCTCAGTGTATTCCTCAGTGTTAATACTCAGTGTATTCCTCAGTGTTACCCTCGGTGTTACCTCAGTGTTACCCTCAGTGTTAATCAGTGTATTCCTCAGTGTATTCCTCAGTGTTACCCTCAGTGTATTCCTCAGTGTTATCCCCAGTTTCGCACCGCTCTCTCGCTCGAGCCACAAGGTGGCGCAGCAAAACTCCAGCTTCGAAGCCAGAGAGGTGAAGTTTGGACAATAGGCATGTAAATGATAAGCCGCAATTCCTCAGGAAATCCTGCGACAATGAGCAACTCCTAAGGCAATCTCAGGACAATCAGCAAGGCATAAAACCACTCAACATGGCGTAAAAGCGAAAAATTAATACAGGACTAGCACGAGTCTGGATCAGCATCAATGCCTGTAATAAAAGTAGAAGCGCCAATGACTAATTTAATTTCAGCTCCCCCAATTTCAGACGGAGCGATGTATATGAAACACAGTCACCAGCAAGTCACTAGACCGGCGTCGACTTCAGCCAGCTGTCGCCTGGCCGACTGCGCCGGCGCCCAGCCCCAGCTGCCCAGTCAACGCAATAAAGCGGCGGCATTTCAACACCCCGGCATTGTCCGCTGGCGTCTTTCTCGTGTTTGTTAGTGGTTCGCCATTTGCAAGCGTCCCGCGCTATTTCTTTCGGTAATCTTTTTTTGGAAAAACAAGTTCAAAGTCCACCTTAGTTAGCGACAGAAGCAAGCATGGTCTGGCATTTGCATGTAATATATCTTTGGACGTGGGCTATGAAGATCAAATGTGGGTAATGATCTTTTGATCTCAACTCCTAGGGTTTGGTGCTACAATGGAAGAGACCGGGCAAACACGGGGTTACCCTGCGCTACCGTTCATACCAGGGAACACATGCTTAGGCGCACAGCATACCTCTTCAGTTTTCAGACGGGAGCTGCAATGCGGCACATAATAGCTACAGGCGGACCAAATTACTCCCAAACATCACTGCCAATAAGGGTATTGCAGTGCGCTACATTTTCCATTGGACCAAGAATATACATGTGTTTTGAGGAATGGTTATGACTTTTGCAATAGTCATTATAGTCTCACAAAACTTTGTGTTAATATATCAAACATGTGCAGCATTACATCTGCAAAATTTAGTGTTTGTTAACTGAACTGAGTTTAATCTACTTGAGTTTAACTGAAAGGGGTGTAACGATGCCCCTCAGGCGATGTTGCACGTGCTGGGGTATTGGGCAGAACACCCATTGCGCAATTTCCTACATAATATGGAGAACAATGGTTGATTTCAATCAGGAAGATACCATTTGAAACTATTTGCTTATCCAATCAGTTGCTACCAGCACTGAAGCAAGAAGCTAACATCTCGGACAAAGTTCCCCAATTGGCTTGAAAACAGTGCATTTGCACGCGCTCAGATATGACGTCATATCTCAATGACTATTCTAGGTGTCTAAACAATTTTTGGAGCAATTATACTGAACATGTTAAGCGACATGTGTGCAAAGTTTCACGGCTGTTCGTTTAACCCATACAGAGATACAGGTTTTGAGCCAGAAGGGGTGTTGACGTACACCCCTTTCGCGGAGCTGCACGTGCCAAAAATGACGTGATAGGACCAAACCAGAATACAGAAACCGACATGTGTAGAAGCCGTGTATTTTGAGCTTGAAAATTAAATTATGTTTTCTTGCCACCAACTGTCTTTTTAGCGTAGTTATAAGCCGTTTAAGTCCAAGAGGCAAGGGCCGATTTTGCGCGTGCATCCTTTGACAAATGCACCTCCTGCGGACAACGAGTAGGCGCTGTATCGGTTGTCCACCCAAGGTCATGATCCTGAATCTTCAGGGATTTCATTTCTGTGCAACAACCTTTTACAACACGCCGGGCAGCTTTTGGCACTTTGCCCCCGGGTATGGACAGAGTTTTAAATTACGTATGAACTTATGTGAATTGCATGGCTGTCCAGCTGTGGGACAGACTCCACTCATATAGTATCAAATTCAAATGTGTCATGATATGTTTCCACAAAGGCCTTCTAGCGGTGGGTAGCTGAAACCCGTCGTTTGTTTTCCCCCATAATACTACAGTTTTTTGGCGCGGGGGTTTGGGTTAAGCACTGAATCCACTCCTTCAAACCTGCTGGGACTGCAGCCTGAGAACAATGGCTGACCGGCCATGGAGCCATGGACTTGGTGTATTTGCATTTCCAATAAGCGAGACACGGAAGCACCTGCCTACACTTCGATGACAGAATATGCGGGCAGGACGTCAGCAACATATATCATAGCCTGCAACGTATGGTACTGTGCAGATGTCGGTATCCCCTGCATTCGGATCACTTGCATACACTTTTTTCAGATAAATTAGCCTGCCCGAATTTTCAATCCGATCATTTTAAACTACATCAATAAGAGAAAAGAGAGCACCCCGTGAAGTGGGAGATCCGAGCCACTTATTTGACGAATTTGCGGGTGACAGCGTGTTGCAGACATTGGGAGGACATCATTGGTAACTCACTACTGAAATGGCTTCTCTGGCTTGCTGAGTATCGACACTGAAGTGAACGAGGTAACTTGTTCTTGAAGTCAGTAGGTAAGTGATATTGAGATTTTTGTATTTGTATTTATTTAATTCATTGCCCACGGGATGACCCCAATAAAAGGCAAAGTAGAGGAGATAAAACAATGATACATCGGTATAGAGGGCAATCGAAATTATATACACATGATAAGGGCACAAGCGCAGTACAACCGGAGTAAGATACCCAAAAGGGCACACGCGTATACAATGCTAAAATGATTAACGTGAAGAATAAAAACATTAATGCGACAAACCTCTAAAAGTCATAAAACACAGTCCCGTAAAACACAGTCCCATACCATGGCTACAAAGCGGCGACGTAGGCCCTGACTTTTACACGAAATGTTCCGTAATTATCGCCAAAAATATCTGCAGCAGGGCAAATATGTAAAAATGTATTCAGTTGCCTAGGAAGTCGCGTAAAAAGATAAGTCCGGAGAGCCAAACTTCCCCAATATTCTGAGCCAATGGAAGGTAGGCAGAATTGGCTGCACCAGGCTCATTATGTCCATTTCCACCTAGCATAGTCTGCCCAGATTTTTTCCGATCAAATTTACAAAAGCAAGTGAGGACATTGACGACAAAAATATTGGCAGATTCGGTCAGCACGATCTGCCAAGTGTGAGTGGGCCTATACTCCACTCCCAGATTTCCTACTGGACACGACACTTAGGCAGCTCGACGTGAGCGATTGGCATATTCGTGGGTGCGGCGCGTGCGTGCATGCGTGTGCGTGCGTGTGTGCCATTCGATACTTCGCGTGTATGGATGTCACGATGGCCCAAGCAATTGCAGATGCACCACATGTGTGCGTACGTGTGTCGTTATTGTTTTTCGCCAACTACTGTGAGCCAAAGAGCACTGCTCGACAATTTGGATACCCATATCCAGGCAGTGGCAACATTCGGGTAAAACTAGATTCATTACTTCCCAGCAAGAGTAACACCCACTCCTTGCGAAAACGCCCTAAACAAATGGCGGGACAATTCTTAGGCCCAAAAGGCGCCCTCCAGCTGGTATTTTGGCGCGTCCTGGGTCTTTGCAAAACCTCCATTAGCGAATTCCTAGATCAGCCACTGAAATAAAGCCAAAATAATAGTAAACAAGTTTCTAACAGCGACAAAAGCATTCTATTCCCAGCAAATCGTTAAGACAAATTCCGCCCTGCATTCAGCTCTCCCTCTGTATCACACATCACTTAATATTCACATGAACGCATTAGTTACATTTCTCGTATAACTACTACGATATATAACCAACAAACTCCGCAATTGTACCCAAGACTACCATTACCGCAAGCGTTGATTACAACTCGGCGAGTGCTCGAGCCTAACTAGACCAGAGACCAGCCGAATCAGCGTTTCTGCGGGATCAGTTTGTAATCGGCGGGTTTGCGGCTGATGGCCAGGTCTCCGCCCTCCGCCAGGCCGTGTTTGAAGCCTTCTGGCCAGCGGAAGCTGAAGTTCTGCAGCAGGCTGGTGACGAAGAGGAACAGCTCGGCACGCGCCAGCGCCTCGCCCAGACACTGGCGGCGGCCCACGGAGAACGGCATCACGTTGCGGTCGGGCCTGAACTTGCCGTTGCCGTCGATGAACCTCTCCAGCTTGAACTGGTGCGGGTCCGGGAAGAGGGTCTTGTCGTAATGGACGTAGTAGATGTTGGGTAAAACTTGAAGCCCAGCTGGAAGCTGGAAGCCTCCCAGCGTCGTGGGCGCGGTGGTTGCATGGGGCAGTCCCAGCGGGGCAATGGCTGCCATTCGCTGGATTTCCAGGAGAGCAGCTTCGGTGTAGGGCATGTTTACACGATCCGACAGCGCGGGCAGGCGATCGCGACCAACCACGCTGTCGATCTCCTCCTGGAGGCGCCGCTGTGAGTCCGGATACTCGCAGAGCAAGCAGAAGGCCCAGCGCAGCGTAGTTGCTGTGGTGTCGTTTCCTGCAAAGAAGAGGTCCCCTATGGCCATCGCTATTTGCCAGTCGGTGACCAAGTTGGGTCTTCTACTCTGCTCCTGAAGAAAAGCATCGATGAGATCTCTTGGCTCGCTGTTCAAGTCCAATTCTATTCGATGCTGCTCCACGGATGTGAGGAAAGAACTTTGCGCCTTCTCTTTGAATCTCTCTTCTGTTTTATCACGATTAAATATACTCTTAGGCAGCAACAAATTTAGCCACGGGAAACAGTCGAGCGTTGCTAGCGTTTCAGCAAACCCAATAGATTGTTCCATCCAATGCATGATCTCTTCCGTGCGTCCATCGTGCAAACCAACTTCCTCCGAAGCCACCAGTCGCCATATGATGTTGACTATGGCAACATTCAAAGAAGACCCTAGTTCAACTGCCTTTCCACAGTTCTTTGACAGGGTATCTGCCATGAAGTCTTTTATTTGGGCGTGCATAAAACCTTCCAGTTTGGACTTGCCCATGCCCAGGTTTCGGAGGTTGTGCAATACCAGTCGACGTGACTCCTGCCAGCGTTCCCCACTGGATGCCACGATTCCCGTCCCGCCGGTGACAAAGCTGAACAGCTCTGTGTTGGGTCGTGCCGTGATTTCGGCCTTGCTGAATGCTTCCCGGATCAGACTTGGACTGTTCAACACGATCAACTCCTGCACTCCCAGCCGACAGTGGTAGATGGCTCCAAAGCGTTTCGCCCATAGTTCAAACGTGCGGTGAGGGCGCTTGGAGTCGACGGACAACACATTTCCAAAGAGCGGCAGTAAAAAGGGTCCGCTGGGGCTCCAGGAGGGTCGCCTCGTGTGCACCCATATCCAAAACAGCACGAAAAGCACCACCACCCACACCAGCATGATCACCAGTTGCTCTCCGTGAGGGAACGTGTGCAGCTTTGGACGGCGTCGGCCTTGACTGTGAGTGTTCGCCGTTGAGTGCGCTGGCACCGTCAAGGCTGCCGTCGCGGAGGCTAAATAACCCCGCCAGTGCCGAGTCACGCAGTGGTGTCAAATTCGGGGCCCCTGCACAGCCTTGTAGTGTATTACTGTATATGATAGAAGCACTGGTTGACGTTTTTTGCATCTTTAAATTTTGACCAACAGTTTCAGATAACCAACATCGTTTATTTAAAATGTAATGTGAAAGGATTCTTTTCCATCTATATACTGGCTTCATATCCCAAATCGGCACAGAGCGGTGCTGATGATAATCGAGAGTAGACACGTCGCTGATGCAAGCTGCCCCCCCTCCCCGCGGCCAGTCCAGTTTGCGTATCATGCTGATGCGGGTTGCACCATGCCGCTGGCAGAGAAACATCAGTGTGAAGTAACATGATCTATTGCAGGTTGTGCTTTTAAGACAGCAATCTTCTTTCAGGTATCAGGATCATTTGACTAGATCATTTGACAAGGTCATTTGACTTCCTCAGTGGTACCATCAGTGTTACCCTCAGTGTATTCCTCAGTGTTAATATCAGTGTATTCCTCAGTGTATTCCTCAGTGTTACCCTCAGTGTTACCCTCAGTGTATTCCTCAGTGTATTCCTCAGTGTTACCCTCAGTGTATTCCTCAGTGTATTCCTCAGTGTTACCCTCAGTGTTACCCTCAGTGTACTCCTCAGTGTATTCCTCAGTGTTACCCTCAGTGTTACCCTCAGTGTTACCCTCAGTGTTACCCTCAGTGTTACCCTCAGTGTACTCCTCAGTGTATTCCTCAGTGTTACCCTCAGTGTTACCCTCAGTGTTACCCTCAGTGTATTCCTCAGTGTATTCCTCAGTGTTACCCTCAGTGTATTCCTCAGTGTTACCCTCAGTGTATTCCTCAGTGTTACCCTCAGTGTATTCCTCAGTGTTACCCTCAGTGTATTCCTGTGTTACCCTCAGTGTATTCCTCAGTGTATTACTCAGTGTTACCCTCAGTGTATTCCTCAGTGTATTCCTCAGTGTTACCCTCAGTGTTACCCTCAGTGTACTCCTCAGTGTATTCCTCAGTGTATTCCTCAGTGTATTCCTCAGTGTTACCCTCAGTGTTACCCTCAGTGTATTCCTCAGTGTATTCCTCAGTGTTACCCTCAGTGTATTCCTCAGTGTTATCCCCAGTTTCGCACCGCTCTCTCGCTTGAGCCACAAGGTGGCGCAGCAAAACTCCAGCTTCGAAGCCAGAGAGGTGAAGTTTGGACAATAGGCATGTAAATGATAAGCCGCAATTCCTCAGGAAATCCTGCGACAATGAGCAACTCCTAAGGCAATCTCAGGACAATCAGCAAGGCATAAAACCACTCAACATGGCGTAAAAGCGAAAAATTAATACAGGACTAGCACGAGTCTGGATCAGCATCAATGCCTGTGATAAAAGTAGAAGCGCCAATGACTAATTTAATTTCAGCTCCCCCAATTTCAGACGGAGCGATGTATATGAAACACAGTCACTAGCAAGTCACTAGACCGGCGTCGACTTCAGCCAGCTGTCGCCTGGCCGACGGCGCCGGCGCCCAGCCCCAGCTGCCCAGTCAACGCAATAAAGCGGCGGCATTTCAACACCCCGGCCCGAGCTTATAGTATTATGGAAATGGCCACACGCCCTGGCGGCTCCGGAGAGCCCTCACGCATTCTAATGAAGTCTCAAGCGTGGTGGATTAAAGTGCCACGACGATAGCGAGCCACTCCAGGATTCTATTCGAGACACGAAGGCCTTAGCAGGCGATTTTCACTGCCTTTGATGCCGTCGAAAACAAGGGAAAAGATTACTGCAGCTTTCTGGCCACAGAACACAAATCTGTTCTCATAAAATGAAAAATGCTGAACCAGCACATTTCCCCTCAGAAACCGAACAGATCAGCCCCTCAGAAGCGCGCGCGTTCGCACTCTCGCTCGCTCTCTCGCTCTCTCGCTCTCTCTCTCTCTCTCTCTCTCTCTCTCTCTCTCTCTCTCTCTCTCTCTCTCTCTCTCTCTCTCTCTCTCTCTCTCTCTCTCTCTCTCTCTCTCTCTCTCTCTCTCTCTCTCTCTCTCTCTCTCTCTCTCTCTCTCTCTCTCTCTCTCTCTCTCTCTCGCTCTCTCTCTCTCTCTCTCTCTCTCTCTCTCTCTCTCTCTCTCTCTCTCTCTCTCTCTCTCATGTTCAGATTAAGCCAGGGGAAAATAATACTTGGGTAAAGCACAAATTCTTACGCAGTGGGCTTTCACATAATTACAAATTTTCCGCCGTGCCCCATACTAGCAAATTTACGCAACGTTAGAAACCCGTGGGACTTTTATGTATTTTAGTAAACATCAAGGCTGCCCCACATTTTTGACGGTGGTGACACTTAACTGTTTGAGTATGTAAATTTGAAACACCCATTATTCATGCCCTGCGTTGTCCTCGCTCAATACAAATTTCCACGACTGCCGATATTTTTAGCCCCTCCATCAGAAAAGCCCGATCCCCTCCCCCTTGTCAGAAAAGTCCGAAAATGCCGAACACTATCCGCCTTCAGTGGTTGGTGTAATATGTAAACAGCCCCTATCATATGGTCATAACTGAGAGACCCATTTAGTAAAAAAAAAACGGGAAAACCCTATACTCAGCAATCGTTTGCCTCAGAACTCTAAATTCTCGTAAAAAGGATAAACCACACCTGAAATCAGAGACCGATCCAGGGGGAGAGGCGAAGGGCGAGGCCACTCCCCTAAAACCCAAGACGCCTTTCTGAGCCTGAAAACGCTCGCCTCGTACTATGTAGTTAACACCATTGGCGGACTCGGGGGGGCATTCCGGCCATGCCCCCCCCAAAGCGCTGGGGGGGGCAAACTATCTTTTGGCCCACCAAAGGCCGGATAATTTTTTTAGAAAAAAGGTGTTTACACTAGGTCTGTGGAGCAGAAAATATTCGCTCCCACCCCCAGGAGAGCGATCATGTACTTAAAGAAGTAGCTTATACTAGGTCTGTCGAGCACCCGAATTGCACGTCCCACCCCCACCCCCGGAGGAGAGGCAGACATGCCCCCCCAACTTGGGTCTGCGTCCGCCCCTAGTTAACACGACGTCCGCGATGCAAAAAAAAATTCGCTTTGGGCGCCCTTTGGGTCAAAAGTGGCGGCCTTTAATGGCAAAGTGCAAAGAGAGGGGACCGAAATCTTACATTCGTCACTGCCTAAAGCAGTCACACAGGGTTTACTACGGTTTTTAAGGCCATTAAATGGTATTCTGCCGTTTGTACGCGATGCTGACATAATGCGAACTTGACGGAGTGATGTGATTTTCTGGCATCATACGCAAAAGCACGTGCTATGAAGGTATCTTGCGTGCTACGTGCAGTAAGTCCACTTCGGGCGATTCATTTATTGTGAGGTTTCGCCATATGCCTTAGGCAGGACTCGCCGATGAAGGCGATGCCACCGTTGAGTTCTGTCCGTAACTTTACGCTTATGTATCCTAGGGTGGAAAACTTACGCATTTGGCCGGCACTTCTCAAATTTTACGCCGTGGTTTCTCGGCGCAAATAAACTTTTTCCCCATGGATTGAGCGGAATACAGGTTTCCACCTCCCCCCCCCAATTTGTTCCTGTGCGGCAGCTCCGTTCCTGGTTTCCAATAAGACAGTATTCTCCGCCCATCAGCGACTCCCACAGCGGCCGACCGGTGGGGGGCCCCGGCAGGGCCGCCGGCTGACCTGGTGTCGTGGCTGCCGGCCTCCTCGCCTCCGCTGCGCTGGCTCCTCTCCAGCCGGCTGAGCGCGTGCCGCGCCACGTTCTCACAGCTCCTGCGCTGCTCGCTGGCAACTCGCAGCGCCGTCTCGGCATCCGCGGGCGGCGGCCTGCCGGCCGGCAGCCCCAGCCCGGCCGCTCGACAGCTGGCCAGCAGCAGCGCCAGCTCCGAGTCCTGCCGCACAGCCAGTCACATTCCGAGTCCTGCCGCACAGCCAGTCACATTCGAGTCCTGCCCGGCACAGCCAGTCACATTCCGAGTCCTGCCGCACAGCCAGTCACATTCCGAGTCCTGCCGCACAGCCAGTCACATTCCGAGTCCTGCCGCACAGCCAGTCACATTCCGAGTCCTGCCGCACAGCCAGTCACATTCCGAGTCCTGCCCGGCACAGCCAGTCACATTCGAGTCCTGCCCGCACAGCCAGTCAAAATCTAAGTCACACCCGGCACAGTCGGTCACAGGGAACGGCGTCGATCAGCGAAGATAGAAAATGAGCGATTGCACTGATTGCTGGTGCAAGAGAAGAACTTAACTGTGGTCACTGAAAAACACAAACACAGACGCACACACACACACACCCAATACCTTTGTTGACAAAGAAGAAGCAGTCCAAATCGCACTCCTGCCGTCTTATGGAGCAACACTGACGACTCGCTTTTCCTCGCACACACTGAAACCGCACGAAATAAATCTCTCCCTTCCCTACACGGACGCAAGACGTGACACAAATGAAATCGCGTCCATAGTGCGCACATAGGACAAACAGTATGGCGATCTACACGTGCCGGGCGCGGGGTCACCCACCTGCAGCGCCACCAGCACGTCGAAGGCCTCGGTCAGCTGGTCAGACTGCTCGTTGGCCAGCTGCAGTGCCACGCAGTTGCTCTCGTACTTGCCGCAGAGAGCCGCCAGGTGGTCGGCCTGAGCACGCGCCGCCTGCCGCGCACGCGCGGATCAGCCTCCGGAACCAACGGTTACAGATCATCAACTGGCCACCGTGGTTTGTTCAACGATTTCACTGACGTTTCTTTTTTATCAGGTAACAATATCAGACCCTCCCAATACGCCAATCAATCAAAACGGCCCTGGCATCGGTCTGGAAACCCGAAACGCGGTACCGCTGACCTGTAGGGCCAGCGCCGAGACGTCAGCTGCCGCCTGCGCGTGGTCCAGCCGCGCCCGCAGCCGGTCGGCCTCCAGCTCGGCCAGCAGTAGCCGGTCCTGCGGCGGTCGCTCCTGCACGGCCGACCAGTCGCGGCTGTAGCCCTCCACCAGCTGTTCTGCCACCCGCGTACTCTGCACCTGTGACAGCGGAGACCAGCGCTCACGCCACGCCAGCCGACAGCAGAGACCAGCGCTGACGCAGCCCACACCTTCACAGTCTACCCCACTGACACAGCTCACACCACCGGCGCAGTCTACCCCGCTGACGCAACCCACAACTACGTCACCGCCTACCCCACAGGCGGAGAGCTCGGAGCCGGTGACCCCGCTGCTGGATTGCCTGAGGCGAACCCGCTCGGCCATGCGCGGCACCGCCGCCTGCCGCGCCGTCGCCGGCGAGGGGGCGCCCCCGCCCCACCGCCGCCGTCCGCTGCATTCTCCGACACCTGCCAAAGAAAGGAAGGTCAGCGGCACACCAGGGGGAACGGGCACTGACCATGGGGCGCTAGCTGCGTGCGCCTATGACGTGCTGCAACTCGGATAGTCGCGTCCCATAGCACTGAATCCAATACCACTGCCCGCTAATGATTTTTTAAATAATTTTTTTAGCCTGCACTTCCTACTTTTGTTTTTAATATGTGCCTCAAGGTCCCATCGAAGACGTAGATTCCTAATTACGTTCCATGGGGCCATGATGATATATTTTAAATCGGGTATAAGTGTTAGTTTTTTATCACAGAAACAAGCAGTACACCTACGATGAAATGGAAAGAGAAAACGCAGGCTTTTGACAAGACCAAATATTTTCCGTCTTCACAACTATGAAACAGACAATGCTATCGAAGTTTCGAACAGTGGAGTTTTGTAATGAATAAAAATCTGCATATTTTTCTACCCGGCATAACAAACAAAGCGTAACACACTATTGACGCAAAACCAAAAGGTTATGCATGACCATCTCTCAAACTGACATGCATTCTACAGTTCAGAATTAAAAACATGAATTGCATCACTAAAAAGGAGCACTAAACCATAAGTGAAGAAGTGTTGGAGGCCATGGCGTGGTGGAGGTCGTGGTGCATATTTGCTGGCTGATAGAACGTGATGGAAGTCGTGGTGCAGGCTTGTGGCTGATACTGCAGGACGTGGTGGAGGTCGTGGCGCAGACTTGTGACTGATACTGCAGGACGTGGTGGATGTCGTGGTGCAGACTTGTGGCTGATACTGCAGGACGTGGTGGAGGTCGTGGTGCAGACCTGTGGCTGATACTGTAGGACGTGGTGGAGGTCGCGGTGCAGACTTGTGGCTGATACTGCAGGACGTGGTGGAGGTCGTGGTGCAGGCTTGTGGCTGATACTGCAGGACGTGGTGGAGGTCGTGGTGCAGGCTTGTGGCTGATACTGCAGGACGTGGTGGAGGTCGTGGTGCAGACCTGTGGCTGATACTGCAGGACGTGGTGGAGGTCGTGGTGCAGACTTGTGGCTGATACTGCAGGACGTGGTGGAGGTCGTGGTGCAGACTTGTGGCTGATACTGCAGGACGTGGTGGAGGTCGTGGTGCAGACTTGTGGCTGATACTGCAGGACGTGGTGGAGGTCGTGGTGCAGACCTGTGGCTGATACTGCAGGACGTGGTGGAGGTCGTGGTGCAGACTTGTGGCTGATACTGCAGGACGTGGTGGAGGTCGTGGTGCAGGCTTGTGGCTGATACTGCAGGACGTGGTGGAGGTCGTGGTGCAGACTTGTGGCTGATACTGCAGGACGTGGTGGAGGTCGTGGTGCAGGCTTGTGGCTGATACTGCAGGACGTGGTGGAGGTCGTGGTGCAGACTTGTGGCTGATACTGTAGGACGTGGTGGAGGTCGTGGTGCAGACCTGTGGCTGATACTGCAGGACGTGGTGGAGGTCGTGGTGCAGACCTGTGGCTGATACTGTAGGACGTGGTGGAGGTCGCGGTGCAGACCTGTGGCTGATACTGCAGGACGTGGTGGAGGTCGCGGTGCAGACTTGTGGCTGATACTGCAGGACGTGGTGGAGGTCGCGGTGCAGACTTGTGGCTGATACTGCAGGACGTGGTGGAGGTCGCGGTGCAGACTTGTGGCTGATACTGCAGGACGTGGTGGAGGTCGTGGTGCAGACCTGTGGCTGATACTGCAGGACGTGGTGGAGGTCGTGGTGCAGACCTGTGGCTGATACTGTAGGACGTGGTGGAGGTCGCGGTGCAGACTTGTGGCTGATACTGCAGGACGTGGTGGAGGTCGTGGTGCAGACCTGTGGCTGATACTGCAGGACGTGGTGGAGGTCGTGGTGCAGACCTGTGGCTGATACTGTAGGACGTGGTGGAGGTCGCGGTGCAGACTTGTGGCTGATACTGCAGGACGTGGTGGAGGTCGTGGTGTATATGTTCTGGCTCATACGACGTGGTGGACGTCGCAGTGGTGGGGATCGTGGTCGCGGTGGTGGTGTTCAGGCACCTTCGGGAAAGGCTCCAGTTTTGGCCGCAGGAGTGAGAAGAACAGCACTGGGTCTGGGGGAGACCAAACGCGATGAAATTATTTGGTGAGCGCAGGCTTGACCGGCTGCAGGACTTCATTAAATAACAAATATTTGTCAGGCATGTGGCGGGGGAGGTGAGCGCGTATTGAAGGAATCGGTAAAAGAAATGCCGATCTCTCCAAAAAAACTATGAATTTCTTTCCTAACGGATCGTTTTCGTGAACGAATGACCACATTGGACCGTTTGGCGGTGGGACGGTCAGGTCTCATTTGGCTCCCATCAGGGGTGTATTTTCTATCTCTTTGGGGTGTTCGAGCACAACGAATCCTAATTTGAATTTCACTGCCACTCCTGGTTCATCACTGCCGTCTCCCGGGACAGCGCACATCCTGGGATATCTGGGCAGTGAGCGTTCTGGGGGAGCATCCTTCTGTGGATGTCACTAACATCATGTCGTATCTGTCTAACAATCAGCATCAGCATGTGGAACAAAGTAAACATGTTTGGCAAAAGCTGTAGAATACCTGCCCAACATTAAAATAGAATGTCGCCTGTGGTATAAAAGGCGCAACAAACGATGAATAACTGACTTGGTGTAATGAAGGTGTGCCGCCCCCGCAACGCCGCCGCCCCTATGGGGTACCGCTTCCCCCCCACCGGCTGAGCGCTCCCAAAGATTTTGGGAAAATTACACCCATGGTTCCCCTGAATGCGAACAGCACATATCGAGCTGTATGCGACATATGTAGACCATATTCGTGCAAAAGTACAACATAAGCTAAACGAAGTATTACATAGATAATAAGAATAAAACAAAACCATTTTGGCAGGGGAAAGAACACCTGGATCCCAAAAAGTCAAGGCATGGTACTGTACAGTGACCCAAAATAGGTTTTGCGCTGGGGTGTCGAGTGGAAAATTCAGCTCGGAATGTATGGCGAGTGAGTGGAAAATTCCCCTCAAAATGTATGGCGGAATAAAAATTTTCCAATTTGGGTACTCAGGTGGGAAACTCTCAAAGCCCTGGTTTGAACTGAGGGATGGATATTTCCTTTAATTTTCCAAAGTAAATATTTTTTAATCATCCCCAAGCAGAATTGTTTAACCATTACCATGTGAAAAAATTTGGGTTAAGCAGGTAAATCTTTACCAACTGAAACCCCTTGATGCAGTTTCCAATTATTTTTTTAAGGAATTGGTGAATTGCCACAAATAAAAAACTTTTTGGGGGCCTCTGAGACCAACCTTTGGGGGAAAGAACCCTGGGAGCTACCAATACTACCATTTGTGGGATGAAGATCAACTCTTGGGGGGCTTCCCTAGACCAACTCTTGTGCCCCTCCTCTCCTCTCCCACACGACCAGCTCTAAAGGGCCCCTGAGACGAAATATCGGGGCCCCCCTTAGACCAACTCTGCAGAGAGGGCCTCTGAGACCGGCAGGTAATGAAAAATGAAAGGGGATTTTTTTCGTGCAATACCTAGTGCCAAAATTAATTATCTAAGCATACACTGTATAGTTTTTTGTCCGGGACAACGCCACTCTTATACCTATACCTATAGTTATCGGAATTTTGGAGGCCACTCCTGACCTCAATCACTGCACCTCGCATACACCTATGCTAGGACCCAGTAGAGCCTTGGTTTACACTTAACTAACCAGACGAAACTACAAACTTTCTATCATGGCAATAAACTCTTCCAGACTCTTGCTAAAAGGTTCTTTTCTTTACCTGTCAATGCCCCTGCTCCTCTTCACATATATACTCACCTTCATATGAAGATGCTGCTTTCTATGAATCTAATCAAAGCTACAGCCTTTTTCTTTCTGCTGCTGTTGTTGTTTCCTCCTTTCGTCTACAATCAGCCAGGCGCGGCGTGTTGCGACAGCGTCAGAGCGACTACTACTTTAAATTTCTGATCGGTTGCCGCTTGCCGGTCGCATGAGCTACATAATTTGCATTTCAAAAATTGCTCTAAATTAATTTTCTAAATCCTTATAGACTAGAAAATTATACAACTAAAAGCACACCAAGAGGAATACTAACAATGTTTTGTCAATAACGAATATGAAACCTGCCTTTCAAAAAGCCTAAAGATGCCGCTTTTATTTACTAGATGTAAAGGCAGCGATTTGGTAAGTCCACGCCGTAGACCGGCCATACAAAGAAGTGCCGATGTTTGAAGGGTAACTGGATGCATTCTTGTTGCCCAAAAAATCATTTAATGAAAATGTAGAGTTGCAATGTATTCAAGTGCCGGACACTTTCAGTTCAACTTAAATATCAGAGTATTTATGTCTAGGGTGTCGTAGGGTGTCGTGAGTGAATTTGGGTGTCACACGACGTGGACGCAGCCATGAAGGGCTGATCTGGATAAAAATTATTTTCTTCCCAATAAATGGTCAATTTTCTACGATACAATGTCAAAAAAATATGCTGCTTAAAATACAAATTTCAAGATAATTGCTTTTAACAACAAGATGACCAAAAATGGTTTTTCACTATTCTGGGTTCCAGAAATACAAAAACAACGTTTAAAGGACGTAAGCCTAGAAATCATGTGCACAGATAAACTGCTTTCCAAAAATATATATTTCAAAGCGGTTAGCTCATTTTTTTGGCTACAAAAGGCTAGGGTGTCTAATTTTCCACTCACCAATTTTGTGAGTGGTGGAATTTAGTTTCGGTGTTCACCCATTGGAACTTTCTCCGGTGGGGCAAGGGGGACTGAGCGTCTTGCCCGCGCCAGAATTTCGATTCAGTTGTTCTACTGAAAGCGGTGGAGATAAGGATGCCAGGTATAATTGGCCAGAAAAATAGAAATCGCCAGATTTTCTTTCAGAAAAGCGAAAGAAGTGCATAAGAGCCGAGTTAATTTGGCGATCTTCTAGTTGATTCTCCTGCTCTCTTTTTCCAGTGGATGTTGGTAGAGGAGGCAATGGAACTGGCCTTTGTAGTAAGTATTGTTGAGTAAAATTCAATTGTAGTAAGTATTGTTACTGTTGGAAGTGAGTGGAAAATTCAGCAAAAAAATATAAAAGTGAGTGGAAAATTTTGCTTGACTAGGTGTCGTTCTGCACCCAGCACCCCAGGTTTTGGGACACTGGTACTGGATATAAAGGGTATTATTTTCTACGGCTCAATGTTTATGGCTTTAAAGAACTTTACAATGCAATCAGCCAGTGAGTCTCAGACGCCGTGGCTGACGATTTATGACTGCACCGCCGATGCAAACGAGACCGACCGTCCGACCCAGCCCCCAACAACCAATCCCCAGTTGCCTTTATTGTAACGTCACGCTGACTATGAAACCTTCCTTCGCCCATAAGTTCCCATGTTAATATTGATCAAATTGAAACGTCTTTGGCAAGTGCAGTATGCCTCAGAAGGATTAAATATGTTTCCCATCACAGTATTACATTCAATTAGTTTTCAGAATCAGATCTGCCGAAGGAGACCTCGTTCCAGTTAGTCAAAAACGTAGGAGTATAAATTCAGTTCTGCAAACTCCATAAAGATTTTGCCTTAGTCATCGCGGCCATACCGGTGCCACATCGCTGTGCCACGTTCAGTTGGCGATGATATTGCTGTACTGGGCCAGCCTTAAGTAAAGTAATATTTGGTGATACCAGCCCAGCGCCCGTCTGCCATCAGCGGCTGTGCGCACCAGCACGCTTCTATCAAAGCGCGCGCCAACGGTGATTTGGTGGGGAATATTGCTGGCAATCGAGCGAGCCGTTGACGGACGGGGCCGACCGCGGAAACCTCTCGGCGCCCCACCGCCACCCCGTCGCCGAACTCTCACATCTCGTCAGAAGCAGGATGATGGAAGTGCTGTCCCCGTGGTTCCCTCTCTCCTCTGAGTTTCCTGCTTCTCCGCCACCAGCAGCCGACCCCACGTTGTCTGTTGTCAGAGTAGGATCACTCTCGCCCCAAAGGTCACATCAGATCCTTTCTCAGATTATATCCGCCACCCCACGGCCGACCATTACGCCTTCTTTAGAAGCCGTCTCTTTACCCTCAGAAATCGGGCGAGCAGTCGCAACAGTACTGTTTCATGAGAAGTTGTGTCGCCGGGTGACAAAGAAATAGCCTCCGCCGCCGTGTGTCAGCACATTGGGGACGGATTCTGGATTTCCTCCGGAGACGAATGGATTTCGGGTCTAAGGCGTCCTTTTGCTACTCCAGCAGCCACGGCCAGCTTTTCTTGTCGTTATGATAAAATAAATCAGGGTCAGAAGGTCCCATTACAGGCCTCAGGTGCATCTTATTTCGTGTATTGGTCTCACCTATCATCAGAGTTTGCATTCGGGTCCCAGGATCTAACCTGTCGGCGGAGTTTGCTCGCGGGTCCCAGGGTTTCACCTGTCGGCGAAGTTTGCTCGCGGGTCCCAGGGTCTCACCTGTCGACAGAGTTTGCTCGCGGGTCCCAGGATCTTACCTGTCGGCGGAGTTTGCCACGTTCGACGGCGCTCTCGGAGGCGATGCGGCTCCGGTTGATCTCGGCCTCCTGGCGACCCACGCGGTCCTGCCGACAGTCACAATCGGTCACAATGGAGCTAGGCGTCATTGTTGTTTCCCCAGGGTTTCAGGGCGTTTCAGCTGGTTGATTTCGCGCTCATCCTTGTTTAAAATGCGCAGGAAGGTCAGTAGTGGTCATTGAAAACATATTTGACAAAAACACTAACTGGATCAGAGAGCAACTTCCAATATAATAGACCTAACTACTCAACACTAACTGGGTCTCCCAGCTCCTGCAGTCACATTTCAACATTTCTGAATATTTCGAAACATGCAAAGCTGTATGCGTGTCACAATCTTCTGGTGGTTTTGAAATTTGTTCCAGGTGTCCCACACCTTTAGGCGGAGAGCGGCGCACGAATGTTGTGCCCTATTCATGCCTAACTGCCGTGCCTCCCTGCCTCCGGCCCGGGATGCCTCCCATCACTAAAGGGAGTTAGGCGCGGCACATCCTGTCAGACGCACTGCACGTTGCTGATACTATAAGAGGAATCAGAGAGCAGCAAAAATTTATTTTTGAACCCTCTGAAATCTGGTATCAGGAATGAAATCGATAGTCGGGAAATGACCCTCACGGCGGCACCAACAGGGGGTCGACCGACGACGACAGCGCGGGTTCAACGGCGGTGCGACGACACCGGCAGCGCCGTGAGGTTGTTTCGACCCACCACCATCCCCATCACCTCCGACGCTATCCTCGAACCCGCGCTATCCAAACACCTCTGTCCTTGCCGATACCGAATTTCCCGTCTCCCTAGATACCCTCAGCCACGGGCGTATAGGAGAGCAGCCCATGCACAGCGCAGTGGCAGGGCACTCGAGGGCATGGCAGAACAGCCAAAAGCGTCAGCATGCCACCATTAACCAGATATGTCAGAAGGCCAGGCACGCTGCTAGCGGAGTGAACACATGGTAATTCTACTTCAAATTTCACGGTACAGGTGCCACATCTCCTTCAGATCATTCTCGATACGTCAGCTGTGTGATATCGTGGCTTATATCATTTTTCCACATGCACGGCGCTAACACAAAATGTTGACTGCAGACCAGCTTCATGTGTAATGCAGCGAGGCCAAAGAAAAATGAAATAGATTGGGAGACAATGCATACAAGTCTCCCGCCTTTATAATGGCCTTTGAACTGAGATAACAGTTTTGTAGAGCGTGTTGAGAAACCACAATTGGCATATCTAGCTTCACCCAAAGCTATCGGTATAAAAATTTCCGCCAACTTGAAGACTCAAAATAAAGGGGCTTATTGCCTCCTTTCAAACCCCGAAGGAAAACCTTCCGTATGGTTGCAGTAATCCGATTGGCTGTAAGCCCATCGACCCGATGAAAATACGATAGCGAGTGAACCAGCATGCAATTTGTCTGTCGACCGAAAACTTCTGGCGAGTAGTTATCCATTGTAGAGTGTCACTGGGCAGAAGTGCGCCCAATGGTCGCAACACACATCAAATCATCCCTCCTCCATACTTGCCAAAACAAATATCCATTCAGTATTTTTTTTTTTGGTAAATACAACTCTGAAATTATGTATTTACATCTGCCATGTGCATCATATTACACGACTGAATAAACACGGACACCGTAACGCCATCTGTCGTTCAGTTTTTGCACCAGCGCTTATGAAGACCGAGAATGGACGGGCGGGCCGAGAGTACAATTGCCGTGGCAAGTGAACAAATATGATACTGATGATGAGAGTGGACGTCCTGAGCGGGAAATCGGCTGAGGGTCCTGCGATTATTTCACCATGTATTTGAATACCAGCTTCATTAGTTTATATATATATATATAATATATATAATATATATATAATATATGTAAATATCATATATATCATATGAATAGCCCCTGAATGCAATTTTGTCATGCAGAAACGCTGTGAATGGGCCTTAACTGCGAGTCTATGATCAAGGTCCATTATGGTTAAGTGTCTTTCTGGGATTTCACTGATTAATTAAAAGTGTTATTTTAAGGACGTCACGTATTGTTAGATAAGAGGAGATATTTCTTATTCTAGCGTATAAAGGTGGGGAAAAATGTCGTTACCTGATTTTCAGAACTCTTTTGTTCTTTAAATATTCTTTTTAGAATTTCGACAACGTGGTCCATTCCCTTTACCAACT
Organism: Lepas anatifera; assembly: GCA_034440635.1. Taxonomy (NCBI): domain Eukaryota; kingdom Metazoa; phylum Arthropoda; class Thecostraca; family Lepadidae; genus Lepas; species Lepas anatifera. Next base: position 1,295,996 of record JAOTON010000193.1, on the reverse strand, counting down.
GTCGCAACAAAATCATACCCACTGCACGCTCTCCAGGGCTAATAACAACCACAACGAGGCCACGAGTCAAACCAGCATTATAAACGGCGTCAATAGATTTGTCAGCCGTCGGACGGGGTGTCGGGTGGGCTGTAGCCCGGGGCCAATTACGGCAGCGCCAGTCAGCGACTCATGCACCAGACCCATCACGGCCGGAGCCCATAAATCGGCGGCCGACAGATTGCAGCGCCTCCGGCAGTACCGGCGGAGACGCTCGGCTCGCCGTCAGCCGCTCATCGCCGCCGACGGCAGCCAGCGCTGACGTACACCTCTAGCAGGCAATTTCACACCCCAGACTATCACATCGAGTGGAATGGCCCAGCTTCAATTTGAACAGAAATGGCCCCTGCTTGTCAGTCGCTGAGCTCTCACGCTGGGCTCATGTGACATGGACTAAGCCGAGATAGGCCTCTTGAGATGACGCGGATTGAGACGGCTTCACCAGCTTTCGGTGAGATGAATGTCGACACTTCGACAATCACTCCTCACGCTCATTCTCAGCTGCCACACCACCCGTGGTCGGGCGCCTGACTCCGCGTAGGCTGCAGCTGGTGGCTCAGTAACACCGAATAACCAACACTTGTCGTGTGCACAGATGGCCGATCCACTCCTGAACTGCCCTCTCCGGCCTGAGGCATTGCTCGGTGTTTTCTACGCCACGCCAGTCCTGGCTCGCACCATCTCCCGTGGCGTTATTACACAGGCCGCATTTACCTTCCATGTACAGTGTGAAACCGAGATGGACATTCCGAAGGTTCTCACTGGGGCCAACTCCCAAACTTCATCCGATTTTGCCACAATGGGCAGCGAACAATAGCGATTCACTTGACTGCACTTCCGCACTTAACTGTGAAAGCAGCCAATAAGTTCTGCGAAATTTCTTACGCGGAGTTATAAGAATAGCTTAAGACGACAGAACGTTGGAACGGTTAAACCAAAGAAAATGCGATCAAGGTAAAAAGCCGGGTCACACTACACAGAACTTCTTGAGGTACACATAAACTTGTGGAAAACTGGGACAACTCTCCAAAAAAAACAGGAGGCATTTGACTCCAAGTCTATATGGATGGTTCAAAAGGAGACACCCCAGCTCGGCCCTTCTGTTACGGATGCTCAAGGGGTCACCAAGAATCCCTTAGTGAAATGAGGGGCAGACCCTCAGCAGGTAACATCAGGCCAATTGCCCATATATCCATTCCTTCAGAAACAGAGGTGTAAATATTTCCTGGATTGCAGGGCGTTGTAAACACATAAAGTATAAAAAAGTCCGTCCTAAAGTACGGCATTTCCTCCGATTTACGTGCAAGGGCATCATGTTAATGCTGAGCATAGAAAAATAGAAGGTAGGGGCCGCCCCACTCTACCAGAGCGGAGCGGGTGAAAGGGTGCGACGAACCCAGCCCCACAATCTCTCCATGCGACAAAGCACCTGTTCATAGCCGAAAACACCAAAATTGCACCACTCATAACTCCATCAGATCTAACAAAGTACAACAGATGCATCTGTGTCCAATCACCGAGTCGCAGCCAGCGTCGTCACTGTGATCTGCCGGCGGTGCCGCCGACCGCTTTCCACCTCCACCATGGCCATGCTCTGATTCCCCTCTCCGAGCCAGCCGTTAGCGGCGTTTCCGCGGGCGCGGCCGCAATCCCCACGGATCCGGACACCAATCCATGCAGATCGGCGAGGATCGGGGCATCGGCACGCCGACAGCCCATCGATCGCCGCCCGATCCAAGCCCTGGACACAGCAGCCGTCTCTGGCGACAGCCTCTCACCGGTCTCTGGCGACAGCCTCTGATGAGTCTCCGAGGACCGCCTCTGATGGCTTCTGATGAATCCCTGACGACGGCCTCTGATGGCGTCTGATGGGCCTCTGACGACGGCCTTTAATGGCCTCTGATGAGCCTCTGACGACGGCCTCTGATGGCGTCTGATGAGTCTCCGAGGACCGCCTCTGATGGCGTCTGATGAACCCCTGGCGACGGCCTCTGATGGCCTCTGATGAGTGTCTGACGACGGCCTCTGATGGCTTCTGATGAGCCTCTGACGACGGCCCTGATGGCGTCTGATGAGTCTCCGAGGACCGCCTCTGATGGCCTCTGATGAGTGTCTGACGACGGCCTCTGATGGCTTCTGATGAGCCTCTGACGACGGCCCTGATGGCGTCTGATGAGTCTCCGAGGACCGCCTCTGATGGCCTCTGATGAGTGTCTGACGACGGCCTCTGATGGCTTCTGATGAGCCTCTGACGACGGCCCTGATGGCGTCTGATGAGTCTCCGAGGACCGCCTCTGATGGCGTCTGATGAATCCTGACGACGGCCTCTGATGGCTTCTGACACCTCTGTGGCCGCCTCTGGCACCAGGTGTGGATGGTGGTACCTGAACCCAAGCTGTGAAAGTGGCCTCTGAGACACAGGCCCAGTCCACACGGAGAACCACCCACAGAGGCCAGGCGGGGCAGTCCCTTGCGTGTCGGCCAGCTGACGGCATTTCTCCCCGGCGCAAGCAACAGCCGTCTGCCGCGACGTCCCAGTGTATTCGAAATGGCAGGCAAAGCTGAGGGCTACAGAGACAACCGACCGGCGTGATTCTCTCCGCCCATACTGCCACTGCAGGCATCCCCCATTAACTGAGCACGGTGAGATGGTGCTGCAGTGCATCAGGATGGACACAGATCAGACCGGGGATGCAATGTGTCGGTGTGTAAGCGGTTATCGTTTGATTGGTATCCGCTGTTACCCGTTGGTTTGTCATCCGCTGGAACTGGGGCAATAAGCAGCGGACCAAACGAGATATATAAACTAGGAGCATTCTTTCCGGACAAGCGGCAGCTCCCCCCCCGACCATAAAGGCACTCTGCAGTACACCAGCGTCCACCTTTCGGGGTTTAACTGGAATATAAAAGAAATAACTTTGCTTCCCAAAGAGCTCCACTAGAATTCAGTATTGGTTCCTCGATTAGAAGGCAATGTTTCAATTTGTGTTTCCTTTTTATGTATATTGTGAAAGGCACGCGGCAACTGCAAGAGCCTTCCATCATCGCCTCTCAATATAAGATTTCTAATGAGCTTTTCATCTGTAAACAAGTTCGGGAGATAAGAGGATAAAGAGCGTTGAGTTGAACTTGGTAATAAACGTGCAGAAAGAAACAAAACCAACTCGAAGACGGGTGACCTCGCTATTCTCCTAGCAGTAGGAATGAAAGTTCAATAACACAAAATTATTGGTTTTGAAGTTATTTCTTTAGTGTAGAAATACCATCGCACTCACGTCAAATTTCCAGTAATCAGTGTAAGAGAAATGCCACCACATCTATATCACATCCATCAGCAGGTCTTCACCGCAACAGCCAATGGCCCACCCGATCACTCTGAGACGTCTCACCCCGCCACCGACCGCGTCCCTCCCTCTCCCTCCCCTCCCCCTCCCGTCCAGCGTCAGTGAAGGAGTCCCCGCCGCCGGGATCGTAGGGTCGGCGGGAGCAGTAACAACCCATACACAGCCAGGTCACAGCCATCCACCCAACACCAACACCAAGAACATAAATAACAATCGCGTCATGAAGGAAGAAATCAAGACGCAAGATGCAGTTATCTTCCGTAGAGTGCAGTTATCTTCAGTGGAGTGCAAATGTCTACCATAGAGTGCATTGATCTTCCGTAGAGTGCAGTTATCTTACATCAAAATTGCAGCACTGACAAAGACGGGTTTTCATTGGTCTGGTAGCTCGCTGGAGTGCTCAACACTCGAGTGAGAGGTTCCGACCTGACTCCGTCACTGGCTCCGGACCACCCAGTCCGGTTCTGGACCACTCAGTCCGGCTCCGGACCACTCAGTCCGGCCCCGGTTCACTCAGTCCGCCTCCGGACCACTCAGTCCGGCTCCGGACCGCTCAGTCCGGCTCCGGACCGCTTAGTCCGGCTCTGGACTACTGGGTTCAGGCTGAAACCATTCAGCTGTCACGCGGTCGGCTCTAGTCTCCTGTTGCCACTTCGTTTCTGCCATTTTGAAATATTGTCATTCCAAGAGGTACCTGGCGATGCAAAGTAAAGGTATCTTGCCTTGCAATTGCTCGTGACCATCTGGCAAAGCACTTCGATGTTACCACGAAGACCGACGTAACCCCCATATCGCTTATTCGTTATCAGAATTTAATTAAGAAAAGGATTCAGTGTACAATAAGAGTCCAAGTCAGGATAAACCAGCCGTTGGAAAACAAATGCGATAAAAGCACTACAAATTACGCTTAAAAGACTGTACCAAGCGCATCATACAATAGGGAAATAGGGACACAAGATAAAAGGCAGAGGCTACCCCATGTAATGAAAGCTACAGCATCGCAGCTTTAATCCATACGCGTGACCCTTACTTTTCGGAACCGAGGGGCTGCTTGATTTGTAGGTACTCCTAATTTTACCTGAGCCCTGGACGGACATAAATAGTCGAAGGAGACTATCAACATAGAATAAATGAAGCAGTGTTTGTCACCACAAGTTAAAATATATGTCAGTAAATACTCCTGTCTCCATTTGGCTGGTCGGCGAAACAATTTGAATCCATCAGTGGCAAAAGTTTGAATGTATATACTTTATAGGCCCCCGATGCCTGATACCTAGAGTTATTCCGCTGAGTCGAACAAGAAAGCTTCAAGCCATTTCTGCAGCCCAGCATGCTCTCGTCCGAAAACTCCTGCTAACAATCTGTCGAATTCTGTGGGTCGATTACGCTGAATAAGGCAGCACCCGGTGCTCTGCATTTTCTGCTACGATTGCACACCTGTCTTTACTTTCAGACCTGGGATCTGACCGGAATCAAGAAACAACCAGACCTCTACCCGATCCACACAGCAGCCTCGAGTCAGGCGGGCGAGCTCGGCTTACAGGAAAGCAGGGACGTGCTCCGACCAGAAACTGCCACCTCAGGACTCTGCCGCGCCGGAGGAGTGGCGTGTTTGCTCTGCAAGCACCCGCGTCCGACAATAGGCTCGCTTCGATAACAGTCTACTGTATCTGACAGACACCGGAACTGAGCGCACGCTGCCCGGAAACCACTGAGCGCGGTCACGTCGCCAGCGGGGAATGGAGGCTCCTGAGGCGCTCATCCACTGAGTTCGCTGAAATGTGGATTCGCTGACATCTGGATAGATTGATTACTCAGGGCCTGTGCCGGTCACTCTCTGACACACCGATCCCCCTGAAGTGCTCCTCTGACACCACCGATCCCCTGAAGTGCTCCTCTTGACACCACTGATCCCCCTGAAGTGGTCATCTCTTGACATCACCGATCCCCCTGAGCCGGTCCTCTCCTGACACCACCGATCCCCTGAGGCGGTCCCCTCTTGACACCACCGATCCCCTGAGCCGGTCCCCTCTTGACACCACTGATCCCCCTGAAGCCGGCCCTACTTGGGACCACCGACCCCTGAGCCGGTAACTCTTGAAACGGCCGATCGGCCGAACCGCCGTCCGGAGGCCGATTATTCCCCTAGCCCGGTCCAATTTGACACTTCGTGCACGGCCCATCTGTGGCTACCGGACGCCTCCCTGTCGCTGCTGGCTTTGTACAATTCATGCCAGTGTACTCTTTCCAAACACTGCAGCGAAAATTGTTTCACTTTAATCAGGTCCTCTTTGCCAAATGGCACTCATATAAAATATATCTCGATACGTGGGAATTCATTAGCCAGACTTCCTTCGCGACATCCCACAGCCTTGCCTCACCATTTTCACTGGATAATACCTTACCTTACCTACCTAGGGATTCCGGAATGTGAAGGCCTTATCGGCCTGCTGGCTCCGTTCACTGGCCAGCTCAGCTAATACGCACCTTTAAGTAGCAAAAAAACAGCATGGTATAATGTATTAAGTTGTTAATTTTCTAGGTAACAGTCCCCTGAGCGCTTTAACACTGCGGCCATTTCGCTTGAGGTAACAGTAATATTTGCTCACACGGCCTTCAATCACACGGCTAGCGGCCCAGCTCTGTAACGCTTCCAAAGATACAACCTGTATGGCCACAGATCTACCACGGCAATACTGTTTGGTGGGGTACGAAAATCCCATACAATCTGAGATATTCTTCTGTAGCCGACATAACATTCCAGTGCGCAAGGTCCGCAGCCCCAGATCCGTCTGTCGCTTCAAAGGGATAGATGAGGGGCGGTCAGACTACACCTCAGACTCCCCGAGCCCGCAGCCCCACACCGAGGTGGCGGTAACAGGCGGCGCACTGTCGCCTGCGGCACTTATTGTGCTGTGTTATGTCGGTCTTTCGGAGCCTTCTAACGGTGTCAGAACTGTGCCTTCGCTCCGTGAATTATCCTGATGGACGATTTGACAAAATATTGGCTGTTCGCATTGAGCCATGCACAAAATAAATCATCCAAAAGGTCTAAATGAGACAGTTGAGCGGGCCACAATCATCGCTGTTGAGCCTCCTCGCTCTCTGAAGCCGACACTGACCCGGATGCTGAAGGACTTGTCCTGCCACCACAATAGTGCTCAGGCGTCAGCACCTCTCCGGGAGTGGACTATTGAGCGGTGAAACCCAATACAATACCGGCGCTGAGGTAGCCCTGTCCGAGGGCGCGGGCTGAGGACACAGCAGCGGCAGTGGTGGCGCGGCGCAGCAGCTACCCTTGCAGGGGTTGGGGTTAACCACGCTCCAGCTCCCAAGGTTATACGGCGCCGCCAACTCTCATCCTGTTGGGAAGGATTCGGGGGATCAGATCGTCTTATTCAGAGGCTCCGCCAAGACTTGAAACCGGCACCGGTTAGTAGAGACACGCTATGCAATAAGCCACCTATCCCCTGTACCACCCCAGGGAACGGGGCTGCCAGCGGACCCCTCGGACCCAACTCCCGGGATGGTAATAATCGATGTTTTTGTCAGCAAAGCAAACAATGCGTATGCTCTAGTGAGTTCTTCTGCTTGTATTTGCCACGTATCGTTCCCGCACCTTCAAAGAATTACTCAGATTCGACAAAAAGTTATTTCTTGCATTCCGGCGTTATTTAAAAGTTATTTCTTGCATTGCCCCGGGCTACAGCCCACCCGACACCCTGTCCGACGGCTGACAAATCTATTGACGCCGTTTATAATGCTGGTTTGACTCGTGGCCTCGTTGTGGTTGTTATTAGCCGTTGAGAGCGTGCAGTGGGTATGATTTTGTTGTGACGGTTGGTAAAGGGAATGGACCACGTTGTCGTATTGTTAGATAAGAGAAGATATTTCTTATCTTAGCGTATAAAGGTGGGGAAAAATGTCGTTACCTGATTTTCAGAACTCTCTTAGGAAGAGCGGTGGGCTGAAAACCTACATTAGCTGATCTATGGGCTTTACATGTGTGAGTTTCCGTACAAACATTATCATCTCCGATCCGTTATAGTATTCTGCAATGTTAGAAAAAGTGGAAAGCCAACTCCTCAAAGCAGCGAGTGCGCGGCAATGAGGCTGCAAACTAACCCGCGACATCGATACACATCCTTCCGTAGAGGATTTAAAGCGCACAATACGCATCCATCAGCACAGGAGATGTGAAGGGCACGCGATACACATCGCTCTGCACAGGAGATGTGAAGAAAGCGATACACATCCATCAGCACAGGAGATGTGGAGCGCGCGATACACATCCATCAGCACAGGAGATGTGGAGCGCGCGATACACATCCATCAGCACAGGAGATGTGGAGCGCGTGATACACATCCATCAGCACAGATGTGAACGCGATACACATCCCTCGGCACAGAAGATGTGGAGCGCGTGATACACATCCCTCAGCACAGGAGATGTGGAGCGCGCGATACACATCCCTCAGCAATGAGATGTGGAGCGCGTGATACACATCCATCAGCACAGGAGATGTGGAGCGCGCGATACACATCATTCAGCACAGGAGATGTGAAGAAAGCGATACACATCCATCAGCACAGATGTGGAGCGCGCGATACACATCCATCAGCACAGGAGATGTGGAGCGCGCGATACACATCCCTCGGCAAAGGAGATGTGGAGCCCGCGATATACATCCATCAGCACAGCAGATGTGGAGCGCGCGATACACATCCCTCTGCACAGGAGCGCGCGATACACATCCCTCGGCAAAGGATATGTGGAGAGCGCGATACACATCCATCAGCACAGCAGATGTGGAGCGCGCGATACACATCCATCAGCACAGCAGATGTGGAGCGCGCGATACACATCCCTCTGCACAGGAGCGCGCGATACACATCCCTCGGCAAAGGATATGTGGAGCGCGCGATACACATCCATCAGCACAGCAGATGTGGAGCGCGCGATACACATCCCTCGGCAAAGGATATGTGGAGAGCGCGATACACATCCTCGGCAAAAGATATGTGGAGAGCGCGATACACATCCCTCGGCAAAGGATATGTGGAGCCCGCGATACACATCCCTCGGCAAAGGATATGTGGAGAGCGCGATACACATCCCTCTGCACAGGAGCGCGCGATACACATCCCTCGGCAAAGGATATGTGGAGCCCGCGATACACATCCCTCGGCAAAGGATATGTGGAGCCCGCGATATACATCCATCAGCACAGCAGATGTGGAGCCCGCGATACACATCCATCAGCACAGGAGATGTGAAGTGCGCGATACACATCCATCAGCACAGGAGATGTGGAGCGCGCGATACACATCCCTAAGCACAGGAGATGTGGCGCGCGATACACATCCATCAGCACAGGAGATGTGGAGCGCGTGATACACATCCATCAGCACAGATGTGGAACGCGCGATACACATCCCTCGGCACAGAAGATGTGGAGCGCGTGATACACATCCCTCAGCACAGGAGATGTGGAGCGCGCGATACACATCCCTCAGCACATGAGATGTGGAGCGCGTGATACACATCCATCAGCACAGGAGATGTGGAGCGCGCGATACACATCATTCAGCACAGGAGATGTGAAGAAAGCGATACACATCCATCAGCACAGAGATGTGGAGCGCGCGATACACATCCATCAGCACAGGAGATGTGGAGCGCGCGATACACATCCCTCGGCAAAGGAGATGTGGAGCCCGCGATATACATCCATCAGCACAGCAGATGTGGAGCGCGCGATACACATCCCTCTGCACAGGAGCGCGCGATACACATCCCTCGGCAAAGGATATGTGGAGAGCGCGATACACATCCATCAGCACAGCAGATGTGAAGCGCGCGATACACATCCATCAGCACAGCAGATGTGGAGCGCGCGATACACATCCCCCTGCACAGGAGCGCGCGATACACATCCCTCGGCAAATGATATGTGGAGCGCGCGATACACATCCATCAGCACAGGAGATGTGGAGCGCGCGATACACATCCCCAGCAAAGGATATGTGGAGAGCGCGATACACATCCCTCGGCAAAAGATATGTGGAGAGCGCGATACACATCCCTCGGCAAAGGATATGTGGAGCCCGCGATACACATCCCTCGGCAAAGGATATGTGGAGAGCGCGATACAATCCCTCTGCACAGGGCGCGATACACATCCATCAGCAAGCAGATGTGGAGCGCGCGATACACATCCCTCTGCACAGGAGCGCGCGATACACATCCCTCGGCAAAGGATATGTGGAGCGCGCGATACACATCCATCAGCACAGCAGATGTGGAGCGCGCGATACACATCCCTCGGCAAAGGATATGTGGAGAGCGCGATACACATCCCTCGGCAAAGGATATGTGGAGAGCGCGATACACATCCCTCGGCAAAGGATATGTGGAGCGCGCGATACACATCCCTCGGCAAAGGATATGTGGAGCCCGCGATATACATCCATCAGCACAGCAGATGTGGAGCCCGCGATACACATCCATCAGCACAGGAGATGTGAAGTGCGCGATACACATCCATCAGCACAGCAGATGTGGAGCGCACGATACACATCCATCAGCACAGGAGATGTGAAGTGCGCGATACACATCCATCAGCACAGGAGATGTGGAGCGCGCGATAAACATCCCTCGGCAAAGGATATGTGGAGCCCGCGATACACATCCCTCGGCAAAGGATATGTGGAGAGCGCGATACACATCACTCGGCAAAAGATATGTGGAGAGCGCGATACACATCCGTCTGCACAAAGAGATGTGGAGCGCGCGATACACATCCATCAGCACAGGAGATGTGGAGCGCGCGATACACATCCATCAGCACAAGAGATGTGGAGCGCGAGATCCACATGCCTCCGCTCAGGAGATACACATCCCTAACAAAAATTTGGCCAGGAAGCCCGTTTTATCTGTGCTGCAGGGTCCTCTCCGTGGAGCCCTTGCCTCACCTGGAGCCTGAAGTTTTCCTTCCTCAGCATGCAGACCTCCTGTTGCAGCAGCTCCAGTCGGCTAGGCAGCGCGTCCGTCAGCTCCGACCGACCCAGCAGCGGCTCCGCCGGCTCCGACCGACCCAGCAGCGGCTCCGCCGGCTCCGACCGACCCAGCAGCGGCTCCGCCGGCTCCGACCGACCCAGCAGCGGCTCCGCCGGCTCCGACCGACCCAGCAGCGGCTCCCCCGGCTCCGACCGACCCAGTAGCGGCTCCAGTCGCCTGGACAGTCGCGGTGAGAGGTTCGCTGCAGCTCCAGCCTGAGGAGGGGAAGGAGATTTCCAGGACATCGCGTCGCCATTGTTCAGCAGGTTAGGTGGAACTGCAGGTGAGCCGACAACGAAACGTTCTCGCCGGTCGAGAGCCCATGAATTGAGGTTGCAATGACTCAGAATACCAGCAAACGGCGACGGTCTCATGCCACTCGCAGGCAAGCGCTGTCATGGAGAAATGCACTCTAGAAGAGACATGTCTCACCACCCAGTCTACCACTCGACCAACCAAATCCCACTCCCTCTCCATCACGGGCAGCGTCCCAAGTCCTGCCGTACTCAGGCCATGTGTTACATTTCCACGTGAATTCTGTAATCGCGTCCCCCTCTATGCAACATTATGCCCTTAACCCTCACCCCGGCGGGGGTGTTTGAACACCCCCTCGGTTTTTTTCCGGTGGCGTGAAAAAACAGCGGCGCGACAGGCACACCTTATCCTTGATCAATTCCGTAACTTTCCCTAAAATTTTAAGGTTGAGTCACCTCAGGTCAGGTCACCAGTGCGGGTCAAGTGACATCACCTCCAAAATCTGTACGGTGGCATAAGTAAGCAATGGGTAAATCTATCGAATTGAAACCTATACTAGATAATAAATAAGCCCACCGAGTGCTACAACATATATTCAGGAATTTTTCATTTCGATGACCTAGGCTCAGGTACCGAGCATAACCTCCCCATTGGGGATAAATGGGCAAAATATTCTCCAAATCGTAGCATCCTGGGCCCCTTTCCAGGTTCATGTTGCAATTTTTCACATGTGACCTCTGAGAGGTCATCTGGAGCTATTTAAGCAGTTTTCAGACTTGGGTCAATATCTTTGTAGAAAATGATTGTATCGCTTGATTGTTTTGACCTAGAGTAGTCATATTATACATCATTCGATTCGCCGTGATTAGAGGAAGCGAAAGGTGCCTAAACATGGTTCTAAATCAACTCTGTCAGACGCTAGAGCACACAAACACTACCATAACATGCATCCTTCTTTGACCTGTCATGACCTCAATATTGATCTGAGCCAAAAAGTGACTGATAAAGCTTCTTCATGATTTTGTATGAGCTATCCAACAGCTTTCGCGCTTTTTTCGCTATTCCGCATGGGAGCCAAGTTCGAAGGGGGTGTTTGAACCCCCACCCCGGGCGAAGGTACTCGGAGGCCCACCGGGGCGGGGGTTAACCCTCGCCCCACCGGGGGTGGGCCATCGATGACCCCCTAAGGTTTTTCCGGGATAGCAGAAAAACGACGAGGCGCAGCACCGTGGTTGAGGGCTCTGCCTCTTACTGCATCATTTTCCCATCATCCCTGAAATTTTTTACCCCGGGTCACCCAAGGTCAGGTCACCAGACGAGGTCAACCAAGGTCACCTCACTTCACCTTTAGAGCTCTGTAAGAGCTACATTTCAAAGTCGATCGATTTGAAACTTCCTACACTTCATAATCCCTCCAGGGTCTACAAGGTGTATATCTGGGATTTTTCGATTTCGTGCCCTGAGGTCAGGTCACGAGGCGACCTCTCCCATTGGAAAAGCATGGGGAAAAATTGTTTCATGATATAAAAGCCACAAAAATGATTGCAAATACTCAGACTGCTCAGAACAACGTTTTTGGACAACTTTTCACGGATCCTAGGGGTCATATTTGCCCTTTGACTTTTCCAAGGTCATCCAAGGTCACCAGAGGTCAAAAACAGTATTTTGACAATAACTTCTGACCTAATTGAGCTAGAGCGGTGAAACAAACACCATCGTGTTTGTCTTGTCACTGGCTTTCATTTGATATACGGCAAGGTCACTTTTTGACCTTTCGTGACCTCAGGTCATATTAGGTCACGAGGTGACCTCTGGAGGTCAAACCACTGGCGGGAGGTCTTTACGTTCCACATAGCGGAAAAAGTACTGGCAATTTGCTATCAAATGTACTTTACCAGGCCTCAATAGCTCTAATGACATAAGAGTTATGCCCAGTTTGCTTAATCATTGCATATTTGAGTGAAAATAGCCGATCTTGACCTAATTTGACCTCTGGAGGTCAAACCATTGACCTGAGCACTAAAACATGCGAAGTAATTTCTTACTGAATTCACGCGAGCTTTCTATTGCACTTTGCAGATTTGCGCTAACGCCCATATTTTCGGAGTTAGAGGGGGGCCATCGATGCCCCCGGTGGGGCGAAGGTGGCGCCGGACCCCCGGTGGGGCGCGGGTTAAGAGACCGGTACTGTGGTAAAACTGATTTTTTGCTTGAACATTTCAGTTTCTCCTCTGTGCCATTGAGGATCGCACCTGATTTCAGCATCCCACAGGAGCGAGTGTATACATGCACGGGACATTCCTATATGTCCCGCGAGGATATCTTTCACGAACATTCCCAACATCTGACTTATTCCAGGATAGTTACAGTCATTTCGCGTGGACTTTTCCCGGTCAAATAAGAACTATGCACATGAAATTGCTGGCTTGTGTAAGATTGATAGCCTTTACTGGTGACCTTAAAGGTTCGTTAATAGCGCTTATGCAAACAAGTGTCCGCCCCCAGGTAACTCTGAATCAGCGGACTGATGCTTCGCTTACGAGTTACACGCCCGTCAATGCACGCTACGTTATGTCACGGCCCGTAGTTACACGCTAAATATAGATCATTGTAACTCAACATAAAGCATTGTCTTGTTAATCTCATCCACATTGTCCTATCGAAAGTAAGAACTGAAGCTACTGACACGTTGATTTCACAACCAGCTCGCAAATAATACCATTTTATAAAGTTCAATGCGCAAAGTTCAATCGCACCCAATTTAGGAATGCGGTACCGATGAGAGTGTACGATCTGAGAGATGTTCGTGGACGGAAATAGGCACGTGCCACGCCAGTGATTCGCACGTATTTAAAAGGCCCTCGCATGCGATTTTTACGAGCGGAAACGTTGGAAACGTTGTAAACAAACCTTTGCTCTTATAAGTGACCATTATGGCACGCTGTCTATTGGGGCGCACATTTGATGTCAATGAGTCGGCATCCACTTCTGGCAATGTCCGTCCGAGTAAGTTATCCGAGTAAGTTATCTAAAATTATTGTCGATATCTAGAAATGGCTCCTCCAAAACTTTTATACACGAAAAAACTACAATTACATGCATTCTTTCGAATCATTAGTTTCCTCCACATGGTGTTATTTTAAGAGGAAATTCTGTTCAGGAAACATGTTGTTACTGCGTGCGTGCTTTGACAATTATTTGAATTTCTAGAATGTTTGCAACTACACAATTTACCTCCATGCCAACATCTTTCGAATGAGCTTTTCTTAAATCTGTGGACTATGAAATTTGGGCTCAGAGACAGGGAGCACAGGAGCAGGGGAGAGGTACGTCCTAACTTTATGTTGGGGACCAAAACACAATGAGTCAAAAGTAAACTTGGCACGCTTATTCCTTGGGCCCAGAAAAGCGTTGCGTCAATTGGGAGGCTTGCGCAGCTAAAAACGTTTCCTTAGAGGTGGAATCCTTTCTGATGACTTCAGCGTGCATGCAAACCGACCTGCCGTAGTTCTTAACTGACAACTGGGTAGGACGCCGCTACCACTGAGCGTTCTCTGAGCCAGAGCAGGAAACTCGGCGACAAGTAACGCAATCAGACCCAGTCTCTGCCCCCCCCCCGCTGCCAATCTGTCCGGCCCCGGCACCCTGCGGCGCGCTGCCTCAGCTGTATCAGCGGAGCTCGGAGAACGGCGCCAGCAATCATTCCAGCCATGCAGCCCGACGGCAAAAATCGGCCGGCGGGCACAGCTGAAGCGGGCGGACGCCGCCAGCATCGACCACGGAGCACGGGAGAGAACCGCGACGGCCTCACAGCGCCAGAGAACAGGCCCCCAGTGCGGGGAGAGGAGCCTGGCGGTCGCACCGCACCACAGGGGAACAACGCTAGAGAACAGACCCCCCCCCCAGCACGGGGAGTGGAACCTGACAGTCACACCGCACCACAAGGGAATAGCGCCAGAGAAAAGGCCCCCAGCACGGGGAGAGGAGCCTGACGGTCGCACCGCGCCACAGGGGAACAGCGACAGAGAAAAGGCCCCCAGCACGGGGAGAGGAGCCTGACGGTCACACCGCGCCACACGGGAACAGCGACAGAGAACAGGCCCCCAGCACGGGAGAGGAGCCTGACGGTCACACCACGCCACAGGAAGAACACCAGAGAACAGCCCCAGCACGGGAGAGGAGCCTGACGGTCGCACGCACCACAGGAAGAACACCAGAGAACAGCCCCTAGCACGGGAGAGGAGCCTGACGGTCACAGCCACACGGGAACAGCGCCAGAGAACAGGCCCCCAGCACGGGGAGAGGAGCCTGACGGTCACACCCGCCACACGGGAACAGCGCCAGAGAACAGGCACCCCAGCACGGGGAGAGGAGCCTGACGGTCACACCACGCCACAGGGAAGAACACCAGAGAACAGCCCCCCCCTAGCACGGGGAGAGGAGCCTGACGGTCGCACCGCACCACAGGGGAACAACGCTAGAGAACAGGCCCCGAGCACGGAGAGAGGAGCCTGGCGGTCTCTCAAAATTTTTCTTCCAAATCATGACGTCAGAAATCCAAAATATTTCGTCGTCTAGAAAATAATGGTGCAGATCACAGGCACCATCTACTGCTTGGAGGTGTAGCCAAATGTAGCGCACCGTCGACATTTCAAGTTAAATCTGATTTTTCCACCTCTTAATTCAAACCCAAGGGCAGGAAAACCAAAAAAATTGCACCAAAGTTCTCCCTCTCATGCTCCCTGCCACGCACGCACGCACGCACGCACGCACGCACGCACGCACGCACGCACGCACGCACGCACGCACGCACGCACGCACGCACGCACGCACGCACGCACGCACGCACGCACGCACGCACGCACGCACGCACGCACGCACGCACGCACGCACGCACGCACGCACGCACGCACGCACGCACGCACGCACGCACGCACGCACGCACGCACGCACGCACGCACGCACGCACGCACGCACGCACGCACGCACGCACGCACGCACGCACGCACGCACGCACGCACGCACGCACGCACGCACGCACGCACGCACGCACGCACGCACGCACGCACGCACGCACGCACGCACGCACGCACGCACGCACGCTTTTTTTTTTCTCTCTCTCTCTCTCTCTCTCTCTCTCTCTCTCTCTCTCTCTCTCTCTCTCTCTCTCTCTCTCTCTCTCTCTCTCTCTCTCTCTCTCTCTCTCTCTCTCTCTCTCTCTCTCTATCCCAACTCACCGACACCGGAGAGGGCGTCAGGCCCGCAGGCTCGTCCTCTGACGCCTCCGTCATCTGACAGGCCTTGTCTTCGGCGGCGCCGCCTCGCGCTGCTGGCCGCTCGCCCTCGGCTGCCGACACGCCGGCAAAAGAAGCGTCAGCGGGCGCACAACGGTGTAAGACTAGACCAACTTGGCCAAGAACACACCTGGTCCTACTGTACCAGTCCTGTCCAACTCCTGGGGAGTACTTTATTCACCATCCTCCAACCGACGAGACTCAACAGAAGAGAGGAGACACTAAGCCGCGGGGCGGGACAAGTTTTCGCTCTTCATCCTGATTCCGCAGCAAGAAGTGTTTTGAGACTGATAAAACATAGAACCAGACGGCTTCCGGTATATACCAGACCGACGTCTTAGTTGCTCTCGATATTCTTCCCCAACGACCTCTATCTCTACGTACATGATAGCATCAACATTAGGGTGTATCACTTATCACGGTGCAAGGTGTTTATATGATTTTATCATGCCCCAGCCACCCTGAATGAATACTGTACCAAATATTTTAACCAACTTCAAATCCCCATCCTGCCCCAAGCAAGCGAAAGTTACCCCATCTCATACCATTGTCTACACTAGGGCCGCCCTGCGGTGAGCTGATAAAACACCATCTGCTCTATTTTTTTGCCTTCTTCCAACGATTCTGCCAGTAATAAATTTATGCAGAGAGACAAGGGCGGATCCAGATATATCTTTTTCAGGGGGGTAAATGGGTTTTGGGGCCAAGTTAAAAAATTCCGGTTTCCAGAAACTCATTGGATTTCGACGGCTTACGAGTCACTAGTGCGTTTAAAATCGACTTTCCTTAATACAAGTTGCCTCGTTTGTGTTGTACCTACACGGCGAAATTTATACATTTTGCCCTTATTTTCTGGTGCTTTGTGGGGGCATGGCCCAGTTGCCCCCCTCCCCTCCCTGGTTCCGTCCTTGCAGAGAGTGGACACTGTGCCTAAAAAACTGTCATAGGTATTAATGAGGAGAGTGACAAATCAGTATTCTTGCTTACCTACAAGTCACATTCTGTCCGTGTTCAGTACTCAATCCTGGCGTACCCAATTGACTGACCTTGATCCATCTCTGTTTTCTTTGCGTGAGTGACCAGGAGGTACGCGTTGGTAATTTTCTCATTATAGGCGCCTAAATACTTCGATTTTATTAGAGTTAAATTACTTGAACAGCCGCCGGTGATTTTATTATGGTCTTTATCATGCATCTCATGTTTCGATAAGCATGTACTGCAGGGTCAGTTCATGCTTTGTTTTAAATGCTTGTGCCAAATTAAGCTCTGAAAATGCTTAATTTACCTCTTGCCTCTTACCTCTCGCGGACCGAAGTAGCCGGCGCGTCGAACCCGGGTCGTTCAATAGGGTTGAAAAATTGCGGAGCTTGTCTAAGCTAAACTACACGTCTGGATGCAACAAAGGTGAATTTTCCACCTCTCAAAGTGATCTTGATTTCCCATTCCGCCAAAGCAGTTACATTCCTGATCCTGTGATCCCATCTACTTTGCAGGTTTTGTATTTTGATCGTCAGTGAAGATGCCGCTCCGCAGTAATTCCAATCACTTCTACCTAGGAGCACCGAACCAGCTTCCCTCAAACCAACTTCCTACCAACAAAGATGTTGTAAACTACATCCGGCTCCTCCATGACAGGCGTGTGAAAGCACGTGGTGAGCCGTTAAAAGGAACTTTCAAAAATGTCGCTGAGAAAATAATAGCTGTATGGGAAAGCGAAGAAATCCCGGTCATACGGCCCAATAACGTCTTCTTGAAGGTTGTCGCGTGCGACAAGAATTCCAGAGTATGAACAAAGTCGTGACGAAAAACCGAACCAGAAGAACGCGGGGGCTACAGAAAGGGGAAAAGTTTTTCAACAAGCTTTTCGACATCGCTGTCTGCAAGTGCAGGAACCTGACCCACTGCAGCTGTCCCCGTGACAACCGAGTGCCGCCGGCTGAGGTGAAGTTCATCATGGATCAACGAGGGTCGAGGAAAATGTTCCTCGGAGGCATCGATCTCCAAGAGAGCAGCCGGCGGCAGACAGTGGCCTTGCGTAGGTGGAGGCTGTCCGAGAGAGAGGGGAGGGAGCCGCCGACGGCCGGAGGCCCACCAAGCAGCGAAGCCGGTCCATCTGGTGCAGCCGGGCCACCCAGCACCGACCCCGGACCTTCCGGCTTGCAGAGCCATGCAACTGGCACCGTGACAGACACTACAGGTGACACTGAGTCCTCTAAAACAGACGACCGTCCCTCTGATGTCGACTGGGAGCCTGGAGATGCCGACGACCATGACGCCGCTGCGTGGAATACGGACAGGCTGGTGAATACGGATCTGACTGCCGATCGCTACGGATTCTCCAACCGTGGAACGGCGGCCGTAATAAACGGGTTTCAAATGGACATCGGTCGCATTTCGGAAGAGAACACGGCTCTGATAGTGGAGCGAATGAGACTATGGCGCGATATCAGCACAAAAGGTCGCGTCTCGTGCATAAGGTTTTGGTAATAGTCATATGTCTACCCGGATGCCTCGTACCTAGCAAAGGTAGAAAAGCAAGGCACATCTTGATACCGTATCATTGCTGTGGTGTTCATGGTTCCGTCAGCGCAGTATGTATGTCTTTGTTAGCATTTTGACAGCATCTGCGTCCATTAATACACCCGAGTGTGGTAGTTCCAAGGTTTGCCGCTATGGCGCTAGCGTCGCTCCTATGCTGGGAGATAGGCAAAACTTCGATCGCCAGGGGCAGGATGGGGATTTTAATTTGATGGGAATGGAGCAAGCCAATTTGTTTCTACAGATACAGGGCATGATAAAATCATATAAAAACCATGCACTATTAAAATAACCCCTCTAGTGATACACCTTAATCAACATTTCCCACTGCCCGGACAATGCCCAGTTGATTATAAACGATGATTTACCACATGGAATGGGCCCTCATCACGCTTCATCATTCGTTTCTTTAATTCAAAATCAATTCCAGAAATCTCGATTTATTAAAAACACGTCTAATACTCGCCGACCTATCCCTTCTCCGCCCTCCAGTACCCATGCCGTGGAAGGTGCAACAGTAACAAAGAGCCAACAGTAAATTGGCTACATAGACCTCATCACGGACAAGAAGCCATCATTCGAAAGCCACTCACGCCGACAAGTTGCTAGGTGCACCGATCAGCTCTTAGAACTCTGCCATGTATGGCATAAACATTCGAACGACGCCATCAAACCATTTAATATTATATATATATAACATGACCTTGCTAGATTAAATATAGGATTTTACCTGACCTGAGGTCAGGTCAAGGCCAAATTAGATCAAAATGCATATTAGAAGAGCAACGATAAGGCAAAACTAATGCCGTTAAAATAAAAGCTCTGCCGCCATCCATTACAAAGTTATTCAGTTTGAACGATTTGTTCCATGTATTTCCAATGGAGAAGGCATGGTTCGTACCTGACCTTAGGTCATCAACATCAAAGATACCATAGTAAATTTTGTAGAAGTTAGTGGGCCCATTAAGTGACATGAGTTTGAGTCCGATAGATTCACCCCGTTTTTATTAATGTTATCTTAAACTTTTTTAGGTGAGGTCACTTCACCTGCACTGGTGACCTGACCTGAGATGACTCAACCTTTGACTCAAGGTATAAAAATAATCAGAAAAAAGGAGGGGCAAGTGCGGCAGCGCTCTGCGCTGCCGTTTTTATTCTTCCTAAAGAAAGAGGGAGGGCGAGTGCCCCCCCCGTCAATGTGCGTGTTAAAGGGAATATACGGCTTTGTCGAATTTTTAAAAAGAACTATTTATGGACAAAATAGGTTTGAAAGTCAGGAAACCGCATGTTGTTTCAACCTTCAATTGCTCAAAACAAAGACATCGCCTCTTGTCTTACTACGCCGGGTTGACCCAAGCATCGCGTGTAATCACGAATCTGGCAGCTTGCTACGGCTTGCGACATGAGGTTACATGACTATGCCATTTGTTAACATTTATTACGTTACATGCTTACATAACATTACGACATAACATTACGTGACGTGACAAAATAAACACCAAATTGAAAGGGATTATTTCATTATTTAAAAAAGGTAGTAAGCCCTCCTTCTTTGAACTTTAAAGCGTGCGGAAGTTTTATACAGAGAACTTTGGGTGAATGAAATAAGCCAATAGTGTTTTGTCGACACCCTCTGCAAACAGCAACGCTCGGATTCGCCCGCCATGTGCAAGGATGACCCCTAAAAGTGGCGGTACCGCCTGTACATATGCAGTGTCATCCGCCACTGCGCCGGCGCCGGTTGACTTCGTAGGCTTCAGATCGAAAGTCCCGCGTGAGCGTGCGTCCGTATGTAGGCGCATCGGCTGCGAGACCTCCCACACCTAGCGTCGAACGAGTCACCGCAGTCCCGTACACGTACCTTGGCACTAACTGGCATGGATGACCCGCGTCGACTCTGACGGATTGTGAGTCCCCCCTGCACTCATCGCTCCTGAACCCCGGCACCATCCTCAACGGATTCTACCTGCATGTCTGTTCTTTCCATTTGTTTGTAGCGTGTATTGCATTTTTCGTCTTCGTATGAATGAATAAATGAATACATGTTATGGTTATGAAAAAACAGATATCTCAGTCCGAAACTCATGAGAGTGGAGCACTCCCTTTAAGCGTCGCATTTGCGTGTAGGGAAGCTGCTGCACAATCCGCTCGCCGGCAGAGCGCGAACCTCGGCACCAGAGTTATCAGCGGCCGTCGCAAGAGTGATCATGAGTGATGCACGTCATTTCGGATGGCCTCCCGCCTCAGAGTTGACGCAATACCACTCAGTGAGCTTCTAAAGCGGCTGGCCGACAAGGCGAGCTGGCCTGAGGCGGAGGTAGCAGCCAGGCGCTGGTCTGAGGCGGAGGTAGCAGCCAGGCGCTGGCCTGAGGCGGAGGTAGCAGCCAGGCGCTGGACTGGGGCGGAGGTAGCAGCCAGGCGCTGGCCTGAGGCGGAGGTAGCAGCCAGGCGCTGGACTGGGGCGGAGATAGCAGCCAGGCGCTGGCCTGAGGCGGAGGTAGCAGCCAGGCGCTGGACTGGGGCGGAGGTAGCAGCCAGGCGCTGGCCTGAGGCGGAGGTAGCAGCCAGGCGCTGGCCTGAGGCGGAGGTAGCAGCCAGGCGCTGGCCTGAGGCGGAGGTAGCAGCCAGGCGCTGGTCTGAGGTGGAGGTAGCAGTCAGGCGTAAATACCGAGACGGTGTCACGGTGATGATCTGTGCCTCCCGTGCGTTCCAACAAAGGCAGACAGCTATCGTGCTGCCGCAACGACTGATGGGTAGTCGCTCATAGTCCGTATCAAAGAGTACGTGCACCGAAGTATGTAAGATAAATGATATTCATCTGTATGTTTATGTGGGCGCGTGTGTCCGTAATTCTCCCCAATGCTGAACTGGGCTCAGTAACTTATAAGTATGAGTTTCGCGATCTTCAAGAAATAATGCAAAATTTCAAATCTCACGAGAACTTCACATTCCCTTTGATACTGATAACTTGAAACAACATGTTGCCAACTTTATAAATGAGTACACAAGACCTTGTGCTTTAGAAAGATCTCGTGCTTCTGAGCTGGCTTTCAAGACGGAAAACAAAGGAAGGATGTAAGGCCACATAGAGTTTGTAAAAACAAGGCTGTCCAAAGAAGAGCTAAAGCTTTAGAATTACATCCGCTTTCCCAAAATCACAAAGCGAATGAGGCGAGTTCACCTCCGCGTGCTGGCGTCAGTGCGGAATAGTGCAGACGCAGGAGGCACCAGTAATGTCCCAAACTACGGTCTTCTCCGTTTTCGGCTACATGAGGCAGATGGTGGGACGCAGGCTGGTTACCGCCCGAATAAAGGAGGACAGCCGCTCCACTAAAGCGATAAGGTACAATACGAGGCTAAGAGCTAAAACAAACTATTGGCACAAGCTTCCCCCTCGGTACAAAGGTGAGGAGTCAGACCATCTTTACCCTGCTGTGGACAAGAAAGTTTGCCCCCTAAAATCAAAAACTCACCTGAATTTATCTTATCTAACCATACCAAATCTGGCTGAAATCGGGGGATTTTCTTATAAACCAAACGTGGGGGGCAGGGCCCCTGGTTCCAATACCTAGCCCCCATGCGATACCCACTCTTACCCAATAATGATGGGCGCCATATCACAGAATCCCTCACCCAACTAGCCGAAGCTCCGAAGCCAGGCGACGGCGCGACTGCCATTGCTCGGGTACCCCCCCCGCTGCACCAGCCGCAGCCAGAACTCCATATCCAACAACCAACCCCCTCCTGGTGCGGTGGGTGCTCTTCTAAATCTGCCGCGGAACCCCCGGTCTGAGCCTGCCCTGAAGTTTCCCACTGCGGCTGAAATCCGTCCGACCAAGTGTTTGCGCCGTTCCAGCCGTCATCACACAAAATGAGCAGCTTCTGGCATCGTCAGCGCTGGCGTAGGATGGAAAAGAGCCATCTCCGCGAATGCCTATGTGTCGACTTTGAACGTAAAGTAGGGCAACTCATTCAATTCTTAGCGGCGAAACGGAATATTTCGGGTGCATAACAGGGAGGGCTGTTTGTTAATATCAGTTTCTTCATATGGAAAATACCGCTGGAACAACACTAGAACGAGCCTCCTAGATGAC
The DNA here is from genome assembly GCA_034440635.1 of Lepas anatifera. Taxonomy (NCBI): domain Eukaryota; kingdom Metazoa; phylum Arthropoda; class Thecostraca; family Lepadidae; genus Lepas; species Lepas anatifera. The sequence goes on along the minus strand of JAOTON010000193.1, from coordinate 1,273,372 downwards.
CTGAACCCATAGATGACATGGTTTTATCAGCACCAGGAACACCATCCACAACAACGCTAACACATTAAAGGGAATCTGGCACCTTTATAACGTGATTTCAATTGAGACAGCCAAATTATAAAGCATGCCGGAAAACCCGGTACTCCATATACCATTTGTCTTGGAACCCGAAATTTCAGAAGAGAATGGCTAAAAACCTACCTGAAATGCACCCAAAATGTACCCAAGCAGCCGGCCACAATTGTCAGCTGTTGGTGTCACGACATGCTGACGTTACGGTGAGCAGTCAGTCTATTGAAGCCTATTGAGTATGGTTGTAGTTGCCAGATCATGACGTCATCCACAAGCAGAGGTTTATTTCTTACATATAGGAGCATTTTAAACAAAATATTGAGCTTATTGTACATATTTAAACAACAAAAAAAATATTTTTTATTCTTATTTTATTCTATCAGGGCCACTCCCAACAGGCACACTTGTCCAATTACAGGGAGTATTGGCGTGTGTGTTTAAGGATCCTCTCCATCGGGTCAGATCGGACACGGAAGGCGGTTTCCCGCCGTGGGGCTTGAACCCACGTTAATCCATGCTATCCGATCTGTAGACTGGCAACGAAGCCACCAGGCCACCCCAGCCCCAATGGGCTACCCCGGACCATCATGACTATGTTCATGATTTTCGCCTAAAAATACCCCTAACCACACTCAATTCCGGGAATCGACCAAGGCGCCACATTCCCTATAAGGATAGCCGAACAAGTCGACCGAGTCGCCATCACTGCCAGTGCCGCACCTGGCGATTCATCGTCGTCCAGTGCAGCGCTCTCCGCGCCGCTCTCCTCGTCCTCCTCGGCGATGACGGCGTCCCTGCGGCCCTGCAGCGCCCGACTCAGCTCTGCCACCACACTGTGCAGCTCCACCAGCCGCTGCTCGTACCGCTCCTCCGTCTCCGAGAGCCGCGCCGCCGCCTCCCGCTCACAGCGCGCCCGCTCCCGCTGCCGGAGACGGCGAGTCAGAGGGAGGAGTTAGTGCCGGAGACCAGGGGTCAGAGGATAGAGTCAGTGCCGGGAATGCCGGCGAGTCGGTGGAGGGAGTCAGTGCCGGAGACCAGGGCAGCGGATGGAGTCAGTGCCGGAAACGGCGAGTCGGTGGAGGAGCCAGTGTCGGAGACCAGGGGCAGCGGATGGAGTCAGTGCCGGAAACGGCGAGTCAGTGGAGGAGTCAGTGTCGGAGACGTAGAGTCAGGGAGAGAGTCAGTGCCGGTGACGGCGAGTAAGTGGAGGGAGCCAGTGCCGGTGACGGCGAGACGCGGAGGGAGCCAGTGCCGAAGCCGGGGAGTCAGTGGAAGGAGCCAGTGCCGGAGACGGGGAGTCAAAGGAGAGAGTCAGTGCCGGGGAAGGCGATTCAGTTGAAGGAGTGTGCCGGAGACGGGGAGTCAAATGAGGAGTCAGCACCGGATACGGCGATTCAGTGAAAGGAGTCAGTGCTGAAGCCGGGGAGTCAGAAAAAGGGAGTCAGTGCCGGAGACAGCGAGTCAGTGCCGGAGACGAGGGGTCAGCGGATGGAGTCAGCACCGGAGACCGGGAGCAGTAGTGCCAACGGCGAGTCAGAGGAGGGAGTCAGTGCCAAAGATGGGGAGTCGAAGGAGGGAGTCAGTGCCGGAGACCGGGAGTCAGCAGAGGGAGTCAGTGCCGGAGACGGGGAGTCAGTGACGAAACAGGAGTCAGTGTGAACATCCATCTCGCCGCAGTCACGCCGCAGCTTTCCGCTTCCAAAGAAAGCGGTAAAGTGTGCACTGTTTAGTTCGAAAACCACAAAAGGTTCTTGGTAACATATTGCTTGAAAGCAGAATTCGAGAGAGCAGAACTGGAGGTACACTCGCACAGCTTTGGCATGAAAATACAGCACGTGAGCATGATTACCAATAACGTGATTTTCACTTGTATTAAAATTGTACTGTACTCGGCCAAAGTCGGAGTTATGTTGCGTCGTTTGGTATGAACGGTTCGATGCGTGGCCACAGCGCAAGTACTCACCATCTACTAAAGAAAAAGAGGCATGGATCATGTTACAGTTTGAGCTTTGCAGAACTGCCCCACAGTGAGACGATTTAGGTCGAACTTTCACATTTCCCCAAAGGAAGTTCCTGGATTTTGCGCTTTCAAGAGACCCATTGAACGTTTTCACTCCATCCAAGGGGAGATGCGCCGTCGGGAAGACCGCCACTCCTCGAAGAGCACGTTGAACGCTAAGGCGCTAGGTACAGCCCTTTGTGGAGAGGAAAGAGTCTGTGTCGTTTCGGCAAGTAGCCAGGGCGCTGCGGCTATCGCCACCGTCTGGCGCTCGGTCCGGGAGCGCCTTCGGTGGTACACGTACCGACCCCACGTCACCATTCCCCTCTCTTCCCAGCACAAGAAGACGCGTGAACAATTTTACAAATGGGTGCTTCTCCAGTAGGAAAACTTCACCGAACAAGTGATATTAAGCGACGAAAAATTGTTCGCCTTTAGACAATCCCCAATCTATAGAATAAGAGGTACTGGGCTCCTTGCAACCGGAACATGGAGGTGGTGTGAAGAGTGCAAGGGGATCTGAGGGTCATGTGTTGGGCGGCACTGATCAGCGGGTGATTGTGCACTGGTTTGACCGCAGCACCCCAGCAGATGGAAGCATTTACCTGGAAATGCTTCAGAATGTGTTGTGGCCCCAAATTCAGACATCTGCCAAGAGAAACCAGTACTGGTTTCAGCTGGACGTTGCCACAGTGCACCCGTCCTCTCAAACAAGAGCTTGGCTTGGCGATGATTTCGGAGGCCGGCCACCAGTCCCTTTACGTCACATGCTTGGTCTCCTATTCTCAGCCCGCTGGACTACTGGTTTTAGAGCGCAGACCTCGCAGAGCTCGGGAGACGCTCAGTCAACTTAAAGAAACGGTGGAGGCATACGCGCGGTTGCTAGAGGAGGAGGTACTCCAGGCGGTACGGTGCGTCTGAACTCGGGCCCAAGCTTGCCTGAGCGCAAAGGAGAGATTGTTTAGAATAAAATGTAAGGGACATTGTGTGTGGGCTGTAATGTACAGCAGTGGTGATATTATATTGTTTCTACGGCATTAGCTGAATCTTGTGACGTGCGTTCGCGTTTGATTGACACCAAAATGTTCTATGATTCCAGAATTAACCACATTTTTCAACCCATTTCTAGGATAATTTTGAACTGATACAAGTTGAGAGTACCAATCAAAATATGAATATTGATAAATGTCCCAAAATGTATATCCATCGATATGTGATTTACACCAAAAAATATGTCTGTCTCATCATAGCCACTTTAAAAAAATATTCTTTTTGAAACACCATGTATCTTTGAAATTGTCCTCAAATTGTGAATTCAAGAAGCAAATCTAGAAAGGCATGAAACTAAAAATTCGAACACAAGGTTCTAAAAGAGCTACCTCTCCAACACCCGCGGTTCATTTCACCTTTGCTCAACCGTTTCTAGGTAGTATTGCTTTAAATTGTATCTTGTCATACTTATTCAAAAAGAATATCAGTCAGCCTTAATTATGGTCAGCAGTTTTGAATAAATTCCTCTTTTGCGCGACACCGCAGATGTTTGTCGAAGATACCAATGTTCTGTAACCGCCTCGCTGCACCCCCAGCAGCTGGTCAAGGGCGCTTTCTCACCAGAGTTCGGGTCAGCGACCTCTGCAGGTGGCCGTTCTCCTCTGACAGATGCCCCAGGCGAGCCGAGGTCACGGCCAGCTCCGACCGCACCGACGCCAGAGCCGCCTGGTGCAGCTGAAAACAAACACAACGCAGTCAGCTGAGCTGACCCGGCGAAGTAGGAAAAAAAAAAAGTAGCCCCGCTAAAACAAACAACGCAGTCAGCGAGCTGACGGACGCCAGAGCCCCTGTGCACAAAACAAACACAGTGTAGTCAGCTGAGCTGACCCGGCGACGCCAGAGCCGCCTGGTGCCCTCGAAACTTATCACAGGGTAGCTACCTGAGATAAACAGCAATGAAACCATCTGAGAGGAAAAAGGGACTCCTTTGCAGTCAGAGCTGCAAATTACGAAACTGTCCTGAATCTGGTATTCAACAATGATGACTATGGATATACAGCCCTGTAGGCTACTCCTGAGCAGAAATTGACTTCAGCAATACAGAGAGCAAGAGCGTAAACAGTGACAAGATAGATGAGGAAAGAAAATCATGCACAAAACGAATGCATGTTTTCAGTGCAAAAATGCAGTGATGCCTCATAGGAGATGGAACAAATAGAGCAAAAGGCAAACGATTCCTCAGAGCGAGGGTTTCTCCACCACCAAAAATTTGTCACGCATATTTACCTCTTGATTAAGGTCCACAGGATTACGACAACTATAGCAATTACAACAGAATTCCCAAGCGGCGGGGAGTGTCTGCGATGCTCAACAGATGACACAGATAAGACTGCCACGGAGCCGGCCGGTTACCAATCCCTCCTGCGTTGGAGCAGAAATCAGATTAAAGCCTCCGAAACGCGGCCGTTCACACCCATCGAAGCGGAACGACAAAAGAAACACATTCTCCTCCCCAGAAGAAATGTCATCCGCCGCGCCATTCGGGGGCCGTGGATAGCCGTCCAACACTTCAACTCTGTCAGCAACTGACTTGATGGCCGACATATTGCCTCAGCTTTCAGCCGCAGAGGAGGCAATATATTTGCAATGCTCCAGTTACATTCCACAGGGTTTCCATTCAAATAGCGACGGAGCGCTAAGGCTATATCCAACGTGACTATGATACTCGACAGAGAACGAGATGTCGGGTATCAGTTTGTCCGTCCATGAAGCTGGTGGGCCGATTATTTCCCATGGGCCGTAGTAACTAGCTGCATAAACAAAGGCTCTCCTCGTTATCACGGACAGCGAATTGACGAAGTACAGCCGACAACTTGAAACGAGATAACAGCTCAGGGAAAACACTGCAGAAGGAAACTTTTCTTGAAAACTTACGGAAAACTTGCACAGGAAACCTATTCTCGAAATGTGGGAGGTAAAATATTCGCTTTCAACGTTGTCTTCCATTGCGGGAACCGTTCATTCGATGGTGGGTTCACCCTTAAGCGGGTGCCCCGAGACTACTTTATTGAGAAGTTTACTTATATACCGATCCCAAAAGATGAACTTCCCAAAACCTGAAGATGCCTAAGCTCCCGACCTCATAGATCGAGAGTGAATTTATCTTATCGAACCGAAGCGGACTCCTCGGTAACGAAGCCCTAGAGTGTAAAGCGTTATGGTAAAAAGGGAAAGGAAATTGCCTTGAAGGGAATGTGGCATCTTCATAATGGGATTTGAACTGAGGTAGCCAAGTGATAGAGGACAACGGGAAAGCATTTTATCGATATTTCACATGTCCCAAAACTTACCCCTCGTAGAGGAAAATAAGCCTTCACAACCTGCCGACCCCGTTCTTCCCGGCTGGTCACGTAGCACGAGGTAACCATTGGTAAACAGGAGAATGTGGCGTAATGCTGACACCCCGTTAACACGCACCCCGCTGGGAGGGGCGAAATTCGCCCCCTCCCCCTCCTGGTTTCCCCAGATAGCGCCAAAACGAAGAGAGACAGAACACCGAAACTTACAGTAACTTATTCCTCATCAATTGCACTTATCTGACCAAATCTTTTAGGTCACGTCATGTCAGGTCAAGGAGCTATTTAAGGTCAAGCTAACCAACCTAAAAACTAAAATCACGAGTTTGAAGCGGCGCCTAAGGAGCATCAGCCAACCCATCACTTTCAAACTTTCACAACATGATGAAGTCATTGGTGTCTACAAATCTGCTATCTCGGAATTTTGATATTGTTGACCTAAGGTGCGGTCAATTTTTTGGTCTCCCCATTATAAGACTATGGTGAAAAATATAAAGAGCTCGTTTTAAGTAAATACTGCATAGATAAAGCTGAAAAACCTCAAACCGTGTATTCTTACCACGATCTTGACCATAAAGTTGAGTTTTTGACCATCTGACCTCTCAAAGGTTATGTCAGGTCACAGGAGCATACAGTGATTGTTTTGCCAATAACTTCTCACTGAATTAAGATAAAGCCCCATTTTGCTTGCATTATGCTTATATTGCCACGAGGAGTCGATTGATTTGCAACATGACCATAACAGGTCACCCTGTGACCCTGACCTAGCTCGATGTCAGGTCATTTTCACAATTTGAGCTAGCAAGGTCATATCATACATCATTCGATTCGCCACGATGAGAGGAATCCAATGATGCATAAATATTTGCTCTAGCTCCACTGATGAGAAGTCTAAATGGGGAAACGTACACTGCCCTGTTGTAAGCCTATGGAACTTTCTTTGACCTATGCTGACCTTAATATTGACCTGACATAAAATACTTCGTATAATTTATCTTCGTCTCGTCAAGAGCTTTCGAATACCGTCCGTAATTTTTATTTACCTTCCTAGGGAAATGGGATACAGAGGGGGGCGAAATACGCCCCTCTATGCGGGGCGCGTCACGCCAGGGACCCCGGCGGAGCGCGTGTTAAGCGGAGAAGTCTCACTTGACCCCACGGCCTCTCTGAACATTCTTACTACGCACGGCTTCGGTGCTGACCATTATAAATTGCCTATAACTCACTTCAAAGCCTAGCTTCAAATACCAAATATGTTTAAGCAAATAACAAATATCTAAATTGATCATTGTCCTTTTGAGACCTAATAATAATTTCTTTTGGCGAAAAACGCTTAAGGGATCCGATTTTGGCACCTGGCGAAATTCCAGATTGTGGTGGATTTAAGGGCAATCTATGTTGAAAATAATGGATTTGGCCTTATTTCTTCTGAAAAATGCTATTTTTTGCTTCAATTTACTTTCCTCTGTGTGCCATAAAGTCCCCAGATTAGCGTGATGCCAAATGGGCGTATCCCCGGCAACGCCTTGTGCCAGACTGAACCTGTTTCAGTTACGTCAATAATGAATACGAATATAAATGAAACATTAAGAACAAAAGGAAAAGTGATATCAATTTCTCCTCCCTTTCTTGATCTGTTGCAACATCTTTCGCGTTTCAAACTAGACAATAAAGCAGCTTATATGACATGCTCCATCACATGGCTATCTCAGTTCAAATCCCATAATGACGGTGCTACATTCCCTCTCATTTGTAATTGTATTCATTTGAGACCAAATAAGTAAGTTTTGTTTCAGTGTGAGGTGACAACAAACCGTGCCAATGTGGTCATTTCTTATCTCTAGTAAGGAACAATTAAACAATACAAATATTCGGTTTAGCCCTTTTTGCACCAATGGGCCCAGATTCATTTAAATAAAAATACCTTTTCAACCGCTCCAGTATTTAATTGTACCAAGGTGCCGCATTCTATCCAATGTGCAATATTGAACAAAATACTTCTCCCTTTAATATCATGGTGATTCCTACAGGAAACCAAAGGTAGATCGATTTAATCAGTAAGTGATCACCCTATATCATAATGCTCGCATACCCTAGTAAAAACATTGGACCTGGCGACATGACCTCCAAAATTACCAACGCGCCCAACCAGTTTCACTAGGCATCTGCAGAAGCTAGCGGCACCACGGGGCATCTCCGCGCGAGGTGATGTGAGCCAATCAAATGCGGCGATCTGTGGCCTGCGAGTCGCCCTGACCTCTCAACAGAGAGTAAATTTGTTAGCCGCCGAAGTACTGCCAGTGTTTACTTCCCAGCACACATGCTGAGTGGGAATCATTCAAATCATAACGCCGAGAATCGTTGCACATGTTAATGTATGGATCTAACACCCAGGAAGTTATTAGTAACAAAACGAATTTTTGCTGCACCACCGTAAATTCGAAATTCACTAAATTGACTAGATGTTTGCAGCATGTCAAGCAGAACCCTCACTCGCAGGAAAGTAATGTTAGAATATTAACCCTGTAGCCCAGACTGCACCGCAATGAGCACGCTCAATCAGAATATCTGTTTTACTTTGGAACTGGAAAGGAATGGTGAAAATGTCGAGAAAATATTTGTGATGAGACTAAGGACATCAATAAAGCAATCATGAGTTACAAACATGTGTAATCTCATCCACATAAGGCGGGAAATAAAATCATAGGTGGAAAATCTGTAGGAAGCATACTATACAAACATGTTTCATCTCCTCAACACCAGGCGAGAAATAAAATTATAAGTGGAAAATCTGTAGAAAGCATACGAGCTATCTTGGAAATTCCATCACCAGACATCTTCGACCTTTGAATGTCGCATAATTTCCCGTCTTAAAACTTGGCACCAATGGAAAATCATGCATGTCGTAGCGTCTAAAACGCAGCTCTGACCCGGCAGGAACAAAAAGAATTCCGTATTTTTCGGTCACTGACCATCACTGCTACGTCTGCTACATCATCCACTGCGCTGGACATCTCTCGCTTGGTGGAGCCCACACGCCTTCCTGCACGTGGCGATGGCCCAGTGCCATGACAGACCCGACCGAGACTCATCGGCCCCGCACAGCAGGGAGGCAACACTATATATATATATATATATATATATATATATATATATATATATATATATATATAAATATATATCCACGGAGTTTGGGAACAAAGTATGGAACAAAGCTTTCGGCCTGTTCCGCACACCTGCTATCTCAGTTCAAAACACAAAAGTTAAACATCGAAACGTACCTCATTCCCATTAATATCTGATTTCGAACTTCTTATCGCCATCGGTTTTTTATGACACGGGCCAACCCCTTACCCAACTTCTCCATACGGCCGCCCCAATCCTCAGCTTACTTGGCAGTGCTTGACCGCGGAGGCCTTGCCGCCTGCACCCGGCGTTGCCGCCGCGGGGCATTATCACCAGGCCTGCGGCGGCGCCGGGGCCGCACGCGGCGCCATCAGCGATAAATCAGCGGCGCCGCCCGACCGACACCGGCCGGGTGACCCGTCAAAGGCGGCCCGCCGCTGATGTGACAGGCCCGGGGCGGAGGAGCCTACAGCGCGGCCCGGCCAGATATATGGGCCAGCGGTGCCACCGGAACACGCAGAGACGGCGGCCGCTCCAACGGGGCGGGGCAGCGGCCGGGCGAGATGCAGCGGCGCCATTTAGGACAGATCAATCACCAGCGCCCATCTCAGGTCAATATTCTCACCGCTTTCATCACAGGACTCCGCAACAGATTTCCCAAACTATAGTTACCCATAGAAAAGTTTGACCATTCTCGTTGTTTGGGGCAATAAATCTCAGTGTTACTCGGTCAGCAGGCAAGTCGACCAGTAATGTTACTAACAGCCCACGATTTCTCCTTTTGACCAACATTTAAAATGTCCCTCAAGGCCTCCTGGAAAAGGCGTTTCGAAGTCGCCATCTTCTGCAGAGGACGGTACGCGGCCCGGAAATTTATGCGAGCCCGCCGAGCGCTCCCCTAACGGGCTGCGGAAGCAACAGACTGGATAGATTGGATGTCGGATAGAGCGGCCGCCGCCAGCTCGTCTATAGGGCTCGCCGCGCAGGAAAATCGCGCCACCGTCACGTGACTAACGCAGGCTGGCGAGACCCCTGGGTCCGCGGCACGTCGGCCGGGCCAAATCAAACTGGGACGAAGGAAGGGAAACGAAATCTAGGCCCCGATATAACCGCAGGAGTCACGGAGCTCCACACGCACACTGGTTCTACACTATCCTCAGGAGTCTTACTTGATTACTAATGACGCAAACAAATCTATACAAATAAATACATAACCCATCAACAAAACGAAAGCAAAATCACGGAATTTCGGCAGAAGCAGTCGGCATACTCAAATCCGGGATCCATGGAGGTCTTGCACATTCGGCCAATCAGTACGAGATGAAGTTTAATAGAACAGGTGGTTGTTAAAATCAGCCTGTTCAAATCGTTTCCGAAAAAGAGTTTTAGTGACAAATGGGTCGCTAAATCGCTCCCAGATTCAATGCACCGTTGATATACAAAGACAATTGGAGATCCAAAAACGAATTATTAAATCAAGAAAACGACAAACGACCATCCAACATATATAAAAACGGACATGTAACGAACATGTTATTAACACTAAAATCAATCCGTTATCACTTAGGATTCCTTCGAATCAAATAATATCAAGCAATTTGGAAACACCACAGCTCCATGCCGTACGTACTTCACATGGCAGTTCCGCTCAATATGCAAAAAAATCTCAGAATCACAAGAAATCGCATCACGCAAATACCACTTCAGTCCCCCTCCCCCCCCCCACACACACCCACACAGCCACACAGATATCAATCTAGTCAACCACTGTCCCTCACAACCGTCTCCATCGGCCAGGTTTACCTTCTGTAGCCGAGGTGCCGTCGTCACGCGCGCCGCCGCTGCGGCCGCCGGCGCCGCACAGCGTCGAGCGTCGACAGCGACGCTCTGCCTCGGCGTCGGTATCGACGGCTCGGCAGCGGCCGGCGCACGCGCCGCCGGCGGCGACACCAGGCCCGACTAATTGATCCATCTGGTCGACGCTGACGACGCGGAAAGGAGGCCCGGGAGCGGCGAGATACGCCCTCGCGGCGATGGATGTCGGGTGGGTGCCGACGTCTGACGGGCATTGCGCCGGCAGAAGGCCGAGTTCGCACGCCGCCGCCGCTGCCGGCGCAGCTCGCCAGTGGTCGATGGTTTAATGGGCCACCCCAGCTGGACCTCCGATCACCGCATAAATAATACCCGCCCGGCCTGACCCCAGCCAGGATATACCCAGCGGCCGGGCCGGCGCTCCGCCAGGGTGCGGGACTGGAGCTTCTCCTTCGGACTGGCTTCCAACACTTGGATCATTACCCCAGTCCATCGCACAGCTGACGATGTGTCCAAGTTAAAAGACGCCCGGGCCGCCGGCGACGCAGGAAATGTATGTACCAGCCCTGAGTGAAGAGCGCGCACAGACGGCTGGTTCTAAAGCAGGCGGTGCAGTGCCTCACACTCTGCGCCCGGTCAGAGACTACGCATAGACTGCAGGCGACTCTGAGGCTACACACCAGCGCAAATTAAAAAAAACATCAGACCTAATTCCAAAATACTCCAGCTGGTCAGTCCAATCAACCTACGAGGAAAACCCATCATCCCGTCGACAACATTTACCACGCATCCAAAATTAAAATATAAATACATCGGAGGAATAGGTCCACTTCATCCCAGCCGTAGGACTCAGAAATTAATTTAGTCTCTAAACCTTGTGTTCTTGCCACACAGCAGACGAATATAATCAAGCCCCGGTCTGGTACCGTAGTAAGCTGGACTTCTAGTTCTAGAGAGCGCTATCTCTGACTCCGACGTGTCTCCACAGTCGGCGGCCCGCCACAGTGCCGGAAGGGTACGCCTCCGGCTCAGATCACCCAACAAAAGGTGTAGCCGAGCATGGTGCCGCGGCGGCGGTAACCGCGTCACTTAGCGCGCCAGTTTGGCCACGGGTGCAGGCGACCGGCCGGGGGTCACGGCCGCGCCATTACCGCCCCATCTCTGCGGTGGGGGTGCGTGCTCGGGATCCGTGTGAAACTGCATCGCCCGGAAGCCTCACATCTGATGTAACAGCGAGGGTGACATATCACGGGCGATCACGATGGGAACATTAGCGTCCGTGCCTATAGGAGAAGCCTGGCGCCGAGTCAGTCGCCAGAGCTGTCGGGGAGGGAGGGGGTGGCAGTACCATGGCAGCTGAGGACGGCTCCTTCTGTAGCTGAGCACAGGAAACCACCGCCAGATGGGAGGAGAGGGGCTGCTCCCCAGCGCAGGCGCCGGCACTCACCTTGTCAGCCTCGGAGAGCAGCGGCGGCGAGTCGCCGACCGCCAGGTGACCTGACCTCTCCAGCAGAGCCAGCAGACTGTCCGGCTGCAGCGCCGGGTCGGCCGGGTCGCCGGAGGTCACGCCCGACGACCACGAGACGCAGTCGCCTGCCAGCGCACACACCTGCGTCACCTTCTCACGGATTGTTTGGGAATCAAAAGATAAAGACTGTCTATCCCTAATTCTCGCAGAAAGGGATGATGGCAAGTCCCAGTCCGTTTTCTGCGGGAAATGCGGCGCGACTGCGATTACAGGAGCAATGGTGCATTGACGGTAAAGACACGTGCAGACAGAAACAAGCAGCTCCGTCTTCAGCGTCAATTCTCCCTTCAGACGAAGAATGAGCAGTCAGGAAATGCACTGGTTTTTATCAATCGAGATTATTGCTGCACAATCACAACGCCGCCCGGACGGATGTGCCAGCCCAACGATACACTTTACCTGCTGAAGCTGAATTGCGTTGATGGGCCACAGCGCTCAGTTCTCCACATACTCTACGTAACATACCTCAAACGGCTGCACAGTGCCCCGGTCACGGCGTCATCTGCACCAGATACAGGAACAGTTTCCGCACGTTCTGTTTACGCACCGAATGCGGGAACGAGCTTATCCACTCGTGTAACCGGAGTCCCGAAGGCTGGCTACCCGTTACATGAGTCCCTAAGTCCTTTCTCGGAATCGGTACGTATATAGAGCGTGCTGAAACTGCTCATGTGTCCAGGGTAATTCCAGGCGTTTCCCCGCACCAGCACTGATCCAATACATACCGAGATTCAGCTTATGGGCATATCGGCAGCTACGGTCATCTTGCGCCCGGGTGAAGATATGTAGAAGGCCACAGTCAAGCAGCGTTTGATGGCACGCCAGAGATAGTGCTAAGCCATCCACTGCTGCACTAGTCCAATAGGGTTCCAATCATAAGTATATCAACAGAGACCTCTGGAATGTTGACGTACCGTGCGGGTCGGCGCCGGCGGCGGTCAGCGTCGGGTCCGAAGCCGGGGCCAGTGCCGGTGCCGGCTGCCGGAGCCGGTCCACCTCCGCCCGCAGCGCCAGCCAGGCGCGCAGGAAGTCTGCGCAGCTGACCTGACCGTGGTCGTCGGCGCCCAGCTGACTGAGGATCAGCGGCGCCGCCTGCTCGTCCAGCGCCAGGGCGCGGCACATCCGCTCCAGGTCCGCCCTGCCACACACACGGGCGTACTACAGAGCGGCGCCGCCTGCTCCTCCAGCGCCAGGTCCGCCCTACCACACACACAGGCGTACTACAGAGCGGCACCGCCTGCTTGTCCAGCGCCAGGGCGCGGCACCCACACACCCACACACCAAAAAACTAACGCAGCTCCATGCATTAACCCCGATTTCGAAAAAAAATATACCAGGTGACTGATCCAGAAATGAAGCGAGAACTATGGCAGCGGGATGTCGACTACCGGGATAGGTCACGGCGTGCGCTAACTAATGAAACGTCCCACAGACAACCTTTTGACCATCAGACAAACACATCTGGAAATATTCACAGAAACACAGCACCTCAGTATCTAGTGTTTGTACGTAAAAAAAACTACAAACTTACCACTCATCATACACAGACGTAAGTGCAAAGGAAATGTCAGCGTTTGGTTTCTTTTCTCATCTGTTTACGCGAATTGAGAAGCTCTGAATTTGGGCCGCACTTTGGTATCTGCACCCTGCATTAATAAGGCTCAATCCTATATTATATAATTAAATATAGTTTCATGAAATATATGATTCCATCTCTTTGAATATGAATGAATGGATAGCATGATTTTAGGCCAATCTTTAACATTAACGCGCTTACTACTCTGCATGTTTCCCGAGTAACCACTAAAATATATCGATAAAGGTCCCCAATCTACGTATGGCACACTCTAGAGATATAGAGTATATTTTAGTCTCACGGTACCTAAAATTCGAAGGTCCCAAAAACACCTCGAAACAAAGGTTTTACCTTTTATGATAATCCTTGATAGATATTTAGGCAAATTCATGTCATCATGTCACGTGTCACAGAACAGTTATACCCCTCGCCCAGCGGGTGTGTTTGACCCCCTCTCGGGATTTCCTGTGAACCTGTCACTTTCTTCGACTTGTGACCTCAATATTGACCTTAGAAGAAAAGTAATTCATATAGTCTGGTGATCACTTTTCATGGGCTATCTAACAACGTTGGCGTTTTCTTTTTTTTTTTTGCTATACCGCACAGGAGCCGAGATAGAGGGAAGCGTTTAAATACCAACATAAGGCTAGAGTGGTTTATTTATTTTAACTGCTACGGCTGTTACCTATTGAGCAAACATTCAGCTCCGATAGTAGAGTTTAATCTTTACATACAAACAACCGAAAAATGTACCTGAGAACTGCATGCAGCGATTTAGCTCTGGGATGTTTGTGAGGATAGCGCTTGATTTGGCAACAACGGCCTTATTTTCGTAGCATGAGTAAATTTGACTGCATGACCTTAATCCTCCTTAATTTTTGATGTTCATCCGGCAAAAATGTCCCTAAGTTATACACATATTAAGAATGGCGCTGATCCCGCCTTTGCGATTGTGAAGCCAAAAAATCATCTGGAAATTTCTGGACAGATGTATTTTAGATCCTGCGAAAGCTTCAAGTTTTTGCACGATTTCCGTGGTAAACTGTCGGATATTTCTGTTCGCTTGTAAATCCAACACCTCCAACCCTTCACGAATTCCCATTGGCTCATTTTAAAAACAAAATTTCAGGGAAGAAGCACCAAAAACCCTACGATAAATATTATTAAAATGGTCACAAGATCAAATGAAAGGTGACTGACTAAAAAGGTGGCAAGTTAGGTGATTTTTGGGATTCTGAAATGTGTTAGGGCAAGTTCCTTTTGTTGTTAATAGACTTAGTGCTATATATCATTAGGAAGCTGGTGAACTCAAGAATATGTTGGTATATAACAATATTTTCTCTAAGTTTTCAGTAGGCTTGCATATTTTCGTAGCGGCCGTGAGAGGGAAATGGGCTCTATAGCTAAGACATTGTCCTATCTAGCCTTGTCAAACTGAAGCACACAGCAAATCCGATATAAAAACATGGCAAACCCGGTAAATGTGGTTCTGTTAGAATCCATCTCCAGAGCCGGCTAGCGGCAGAAGAGCGGAATCCCGCGCCGCCGCGGCTGCTCGCTGCCCGCTGTCTGGGCAGCACGGCGAATCAGCATCTGGAGCCCGGCCAAACGACGGGCACGAGAAGCGAGCAGAGACGTCCGGCTCACCCACCGCTGCCAGCAGGGGAACCTGCGAACTGGACACAAACCGACCCGCAACCGCACAACAGTCGGGTGCACAGCCCGCTCACTGCCAGACTTAAACAAGCAGCACGTTATGCGTCACTGACGTTCATACCGCCCACCAAGTCTCTCAGCTATTATACATGAAAACATTTACTAGTCAACAACGTGCCAGATTTTAGTAGTTCGTCTCGTAAGTCTGCCTTATTTTAATGCAGCAGTTTCATGAAAATATATTATGTTTGTGTCCGACTTAATTTTAAGGTTTCACCTATAAAAGGATGATCGTCTGCAATTTGGTCTTTATGATTCAATAAACAAAGAAGCATGTTATTGCAAAAGCCTTCTACGAACTGTACTTTTCTAAAAGAATCATTAACATACTAAGTCAATTAGTTTAAGCATGTTCATGTTTTTTTAAGTTTAATTTAATTTGTGAGCAGGGTGTTCTGTTTTAGCCGACCAGTAAGGCTAGCTTTTTCATCAAACCTTTCTTTTACGTATATCAAATTCAATACCCTCCGAAAACGCATATTACAAGGGAATAGGCGCTTACAAGGCTGTCGGCGCTTCAAAGGGCCGCTAGACAGACAGAGCTTGCCCTCAGGCAATCGCCGTGACGGCACTTAGAATTGCTTATGCGCTCGTTTGCACCAGCGCGCGCCCACAGGGTGGAATCAGGCGACATTAAACAGTGATACGCCGGGTCCGGAATGCGGCCAGATTTCGCCAGGCTATACGAGCTGCATATGGCAGCAAATGCAGCAGAATGTACTGGCCTGGATTTCGATTTGTTGATTTTGAACCTGGAAAATTACAACATTCGCTTCTGGCCAAAAAATTAAGCAAGAAAATTTTTGTTTTAATAAGCTTTACGGTAACTAGTGTTTTAGAGTCCGAAACAACAAAGACGCAGCGACGTAACTACGCAACGAACCCAGAAACATTACATGGCTTCTGGCTTGCTGGGCTTCTCTACGTAAGTAATATTCTTTCTTGGTAATTCTTGTGTCGATAGAAGACTTTCTTGTGTCGAGAGATAGAATACTTTTTTGTGTCGAAGACGAAGAAATCTTTCCAACTAAATTGGTCAAGAAAACTCCAGATCCGGTAGGATTCCAGAATCAAATCTGGAAATTTTTGTTCCATCCGGATTTAAAATCCGGTGCATCATTGAAAAAAACAATGTGTACAACAAATAATTACTATAAAATATAAGATTCAAGAGGAGAAAGAAGAATTACTACAAAATATAAGATAGAGGAGAAAGAAGAATTACTACAAAACATAAGATCCAAGAGGAGAAAGAAGAATTACTCCAAAACATAAGATCCAAGAAAAAGAAAATTACTACAAAACATAAGATACAAGAGGAGAAAGAAGAGTTACTACAAAACATAAGATCCAAGAGGAGAAAAAGAATTACTACAAAATATAAGATCACAGAGGAGAAAGAAGAATTACTACAAAACATAAGATCCAAGAGGAGAAAGAAGAATTACTACAAAACATAGGATCCAAGAGGAGAAAGAAGAATTACTACAAAATAAGAGATCACAGAGGAGAAAGAAGAATTGCTACAAAACATAAGGTCCAAGAGGAGAAAGAAGAAATCGCCCCGCGGAGAAGGGACCAAGCAAGGTGAGCTGGAGGTGACTTTTGGACGTGCTGGTCGGGACTTGACCTGCAGGGCACACCGTCGCGTGCTCTGCAGTGGACGGTGTACACCAAACGTCACACTGTCCAGCACATACTGGCCAAGAAGCTTGACTTGTGTTCTTTCAGTGGGATGTTCAAGGGGGTCGTAGAAGAGCCTCTTTCCAGTGTGGGGACGGGGAAGTTTAGGGCGTCTCAACTGTCAGGGCCATATGGCCTCTTTCCCGTGCACCTCTGTGAGATGTCTGGCTGAGATTTAAGAAATTTTAACACCACACGTTTAAGCTCAAACTATATTGCGGTGAAAGCAATTTTCGTTCATTACCAGAAACAAAAAGTCAAATAAGTCAATTCTATCGCGAGACGCTAAGTTTAAATGAAATTGGCAAAAATGGGCCCTCCGGGAAAAATGGCAAAAACCAGATTTCACGTTCTGCACTATATAGGGGATGAGGTGGCTTAGTGGATAGCACCCTTGTCTTCTGAGCCACCGGTCCCGGGTTCAAGTCCCGGCGGAGCCTCTGAATAAGTCGATCTGATCCCCAAAATCACTTCCAACAGGGTGAGAGTTGGCGACGCCGCATGACCCTGGCAGTTGGTGCGTCGTTAAACCCCAACAATTATTATTATTATTAGAAACTATATATAAGCACAAATGAATTGACTTAGCTACCCCCCCTCCCCCCCAGGTGACTGGATTAAGCTAACTGAACCGAGCCTTCTGATGTTTTGAGCATATAAATTGACCAAGATTTCCAAGTCAAGTAACCTCTTTTCCTGCATTAGAAAATCCATTTCTTCCACACTAAGAATTGGCGTATCAGGCTCCATTTTTTTACTTTGGTCCCCCTGTGGCCTTTTCAAAACCCAAGATATTTGAGGTTTGTAGCACGAAAGATAAAATTCGGAAAATCAAAGCCCGAAAGTTAGTTCCCTAAAAAAGATTTCTAATTACGTTTCGGGGACCTCAGTTCGGATGTATAGAGGCGGTTGGCAAAGTTTCGGTTTTCAAAGTTCCCGTAAAGTTTCGGAGATCTGGCAGCAATTCTCAGGCGGGACAGACTACATGCCACGGCCAGACCGGCAAAGCGGCCAGAATACAACCACTCTGAGATATATCATTGCGCTGAGCTCCATGCATTTCGTCATATGGTTCTTACAAAATACTATCCAAATTTATTCATTTTAGTTCACACTCATAAAATAAGCTATGGTTATAGCGTTATCGGAGTCGTCAATTTGGTTATCGAGGCATCGTTATCGAAATCGGGGTGAAATTGTCGAGCGCCCACCAGTGATCATGCACATGTTTGTGAGCGTTTGTAACAAAAAAAAAAAAAAAAAATATACATTAAGCCCTTATATTTGCTCACGCTTATCAAATGAATGGAAAGCAGTAGGATTCTGTTCTGTCGAGGTTGCATTAACGATTTAACGTGTGAGGGTCTGGGGGAGGGAAGCGCACGTTCGTCTGTATCACCTCACCCTTTGCAGCGCGAACAGTGTCGCGGGATCGAGCCCACCCGAGACAGGATTTGACACCCTACCGTAGCCTTGACCTTTCCCCTTCTCATTTGATGCCACATATCTCTACAGTTGGAGCGTCGAAAAAAAACCGGAACATAAAAAGCCTTGATAAAAAGACTTGTTAAAAGTGCCACTTTTGAAAACAGAGATTCGGTATATATCCTAACGTACATTCCAGGACTTGAATTTGTATCTGCAAAAGAACCGACTACATGAGATGGAGCTAGACATCGGAGTTTAAGTGTATGCTAACGTTGTGGTCTGCGAGTTTTTACGGTCGTTCGACCTCACCGACAAAGTGCAGGCAACAGTGCTTCAGTTCGCATCTACTCAGTTACCACCGCCACAATCACACGCAGCCGACTTCACATCCCCTGATCGTGTCTCGTCAGCTGCCGCCTTCCCACGCGGCCACGACGAGCGGGCCAACGCGCCACTGAAGACAGCGCTGCGACCAGAGGCTGCAGCACTCCCAGCTAATCACACCAGCCGCCTCGCATCCACCGCAAGTATCCTGTCAGAAGCATGACTTTCGTTTTAGCGCACCCGCCGTTGAATTTGACCTCCCACCCCATCCACCATGAAGTATAAAACCAGCTACACCCTATCCTCCAGCACCAGTTCTCTTTGCCCGTCTGCACGGTAAGCTCAGCCATCGAGAACCATGAAGCTCTGTCTGCTCCTGGCTGCGGTGGCGGTGCTGGCCGTGGCTGCCGACACTCAACAGGACAGTAAGGACAGCACCCTCGCCGCTGACGACGCAGACACTTCCGATCTCACCGCCGACGCCAACAGCTACTCCCGCAGACTCGACGGCGGCCGCGGCCACTCAGGCTACGGCAGTCACTACGGCAGCCGTGCCCTCGGCGCCGGCAGTCGCTACGACCGCGGGTACGGCCGCAGCGGCGCAGGCTACAGTACAGGCTATCCTCGCTCGGGCTACAGCGGCTACGGCAGTGGGCGGTACGGCAGTGGGCGGTACGGCAACATGGGCTACGGCCGTCTCAGTCACAGCCGTGCCCTCGGCGGTGGCAGTCGCTACGACCGCGGGTACAGCCGCAACATCGGGGGCGGGTACGGCATGGGCCTGGCCGGGTACGGCAGCAGGGGTCGCTACGGTCTGTCGGCCGGGTACATGGGCAGCGGATACGGCGGCCACAGGAGCGGCTATAAGGGAAACCGCGCCTACGGCTACAGCCCCAGGTCCATGGCCTACGGAAACTACGGCTACGGACGCACCGCGGGAGCATACGGTGACCTCAACGGCTACGGAAGTCGCTCCCGTGGGGTTGGCGCCTACGGTTATGGCCGCACCGGTGGCTACCGATCAGGCTACGCCGGCGACTACGGCTACAACGGGATGGGTGCCTCCGGCTTCCGATCTGGTCACGGAGGTTCGTATGGACGTGGCAGACATCATGCCTAGCCACAGAATCACCACAACTGAGCAACCTGACTCACCAAGAGCCAGTCACACGATGCTGCCTGCAACAAGCGTACCGCCTTGGGTTCTTTAGCTTTTCTGCAGAAATTCAAGGCACTGCCAATGGCTTTCTACGTGCCGCTATCGTCTTTCTGTGCGTTTTTCATCCAATAGGACGTTGCTACAAGAGTTTGTGCCTGTGACGACTCGATGCCGTTCGGGAGTGTATCTACACACAAACTTCTGACGCAATCAGCTGCAAAGCTATAAGTCGAGCTGAATAAATGGGAAAAATATCCCGGAATACACGCGTAAGTGAAGAGGGCTTGTAGGAGTCCGGAAATGGCCCCGAGTCTTGCACCCAAGAGAAAGATGGGAGGGGATATTAGGTCTTCACAACACGGAAACAGCAGCTGTACATTCTAGACAGCGTCAAAGCTGACGAATGAAAATAAGTCAAAGCACCCCATAAGAATCACACCTTCATTGAAAGCAGCACACGGAAAAAGGTAATAACCACGATTCCAAATCACACACAGAAGTTTTTTTTTGTAAATTATTGTGTTTTCATTTATCAAATGCAGGTAATGCGTGTTTCGAGGAGCCACAGGAAGGGTCGAAGTGAGATCAGAACTTATAGGTTGAAACCGCCATAGACCAGTTTCATCAATGCTCCTATGAGCGTTTCTGACAGCCAGGTACATACAAGTGTAGAAACAGAAGGCATTCGTGCATTCACCTATTTGCAACCGCTGAATTAGGCAGCCAATTATCATAAGCTACATGTTAAAGCAAAAGGCCTCTGTATATAATTCAGTAGGAAATCTGCGTGACCCAGATATTTACGCCTCAGCATGTACAGGTAACCTGTGGCACCGCACACTCTCCCCTTGTTCAGAGGGACTGCCGGGATCGGGTCAACCTCACTGGCAGTGCCCAAAAACTGAGTCTGGGTCCTTACTCGCAATTCCCAAAGACTGCGTCCTTGTTAGCGGCGAAGAGAGTGAACCGGCAATTCACTGCTGTCTTGCATCCGTGCACATAATTTTAGACACTCCGCACATCGCGTGTTAAACTGGGTGTCTGGAAATTTTGTAGATTCGGAAACAAAACAGCTAACCATAAGAAACATTACTTCATAAAAACAAAAGCAAAGAGGCATACGGCCAACACTCACTTGTCAAGAAAGCCGTCATCGTTGGCGTCAAAGGCAGAGAAGAGGCGGCGGCAGCGTTCCTCCTCCTCCAAACCGGCGGTCGCCTCGCTGACGTCACTGAGCACGTCATCGTACTCGCCACAGGAGGTGACGTCACTGGCGGCGTCCTGCTCCCCCACCGGCATCGCACAGGCCCGGTCATACACAGAGGGCGAGTACTTCCACAGCTCTTGCACTGACACGAGAGCGAGGGGTTTCCGCCGGGGAGGGGACGCGCAGGTGTCGGTGCCTGGACGGCAGCGGCCGCAGCAGCAGCGCCCTCTGCTCCGGCCCGGCGGCTCAGGTCCGGAGGGCGGTGGTTGCCTGCAGCGGGCTAGATCGGCATCACGTCATCAGCGACTTGCACAGGTGGCGAGTTGACTGATGCGTGGACGGCTCACCGATGACTCTGAAAAGAACATAGTACTTCAGCATCACAACAAACACACTCCCAAAAAATTGTTCACACGGTAAAAGTTAAGTCTGCGAGAACGTATCACACGGCAATACTTCAGGATCCGGGCGGTCCGCTACTAAGTCCGCTAATTAAGCAGCCTCCACATGGTAGCGAAGTAACGGCAGCGGTTCCGAGGTAGCGGAGTAGCGGCAGCGGTTTCGAGGTAGCGGAGTAGCGGCAGCGGTTTCGAGGTGGTAAGTCGCAGATAGGGGAATGAAAGGAATTCAAAACCAGCACTGCTACCGACAGCCTGTTAGGGTCGCCATCCAACAGATGGAGATTGAGAGAAATGTTTTCGTCCAGGCGAAAACACAACAGGAGATTGTATGAATATTTTTGTGTGATTTTGTTGCATATCTTACAAGACAGCTAATTTTCTATGAAATCTACATAAAAGCCGAAGTTCTGCTTGAAGGGTTTCTTAAAAGTACAATCAAAGCAGTTTTGGCTTGTACTTCAGTAGCGCTTTATAAAAAAATTAGCGAGAGCGGAGAGGCAGGAAGCGGATTCACGGTTTGGAAAAAAGTAACGCTAGCAGAGATGGTGGTTGCAGCTAGCTATAGCTATGTTAGCGGAAGCGGCGGTACCGGTTTACAATATTTGGATGCGGCGCGCACCCCCGGTTATTTTACTCCACATTTCTGTTCGGGGATTTCATTTCGATTAGCTTGTCTCTGAAACACAACAGGAACTAGCCCACGCCAAATATAGGGCGTTAGTCGACGCAGACGGTCGGAGCGACCCGGAATGGCCAAAGTTGCAGCTGTGCACTCAGCACCACCGACCAACTTTGGTCCTTGTCGACTTCTGGCCGGGACGATGCGTCAACAAGGCTGCCCAAGTTGCAAACATAGAGATGGCACCGAAGCTATTTATTCAGTTGTTGCAAAAGCTTCAGAGGTTCTGGCTCTGGTCCCAGACCCGCGGCCGGTAGGACTAGAGCGTGCCGGACTGACGGTATATTATAACTACGAGCGCACAAACACGGGAACGTGGCGACGCACTCACGACGATGGTTCTACGATTACGCACCCTCACTATTTCTCCGGCCATTGGGGAAGGAAAACTGATATGAACGGACGGGTTTAAACTTAAAACCCATGATTTCCCGTCAAAATTTGATGCTATACGTCATTTAATGTCGTTACGCAGTCGGACGTACAATATGTTTTGACGTCATAGTTAACCTCACCTCGGTGGGGGGGTGTTGGAACATCCCCCTCCCGGGTTTTTCCGGTTGCAAAAAAACGGCGGCGCAAAGCGCCGCCGCACTTAGCACACCTTACCTCTTGAGAGGTCATCTGGGGCTACCTAAGCAGGTTTTCAGACTTGGGTCAATAACTTTGCAGGAAATAATGATAAAACTTTTATTTTGATGCCATTATGTTTGGAGTTATATCGCGAATCGATTGATACGCATATAGAGTATAGACTATGCTAGGTTAAATGGTGACCTGACCTGACCTTAGGTCAGGCCGTTTTTGTTTTGGCCTAGTATAGCGATATTATACACCATCGACTCGCGGTAACGAGACGAAGCAAATGGTGCACAAAAAATGATTCTCACAAAATGATTCTAACTCAACTCTGTCAAACGCTGGAGCAAGATACTCTTCTCTAACAAACCACCTTCTTTATCCTGCCATTACTTCAATATTGGCCTGAGCCAAAAGGTGGCCGATGTACTTTTTCATGAATTTGTATGGGCTATCCACCAGCGTTCGCGTTTTTCGCTATCCCGCAAAGGAGCCGAGTTCGGGGGTGTTGAAACCTTCCCTCCACCAGGGCGAATGTGACTAAGACGCTCACCAGGGCGGATGTTA
Source organism: Lepas anatifera (assembly GCA_034440635.1). Classification (NCBI taxonomy): domain Eukaryota; kingdom Metazoa; phylum Arthropoda; class Thecostraca; family Lepadidae; genus Lepas; species Lepas anatifera. The sequence goes on along the minus strand of JAOTON010000193.1, from coordinate 1,250,169 downwards.
CGACAAATCAATGTACAGGTCACGGACACAGGTCAAGGGCAAAGGTCATGGGTCAAGATTAATTCCCATTCCCCGCTCAAACAGCTGATATGGTGCTGGTGATAGTGCAATTGCGGCAATATATAAATGTGACGTCATAGGTCAATGTGCCATGAATGACCTTGAACCCAATAATTTTGGAAACACCTCTGGTACCTTCTCACTATGACCTGGGTCCGTTTTTGGTACATTCAGCACTTTTCTCGCTTAATAACTACATTTCCCGATGAGTCCCCAGCAGGACCAAGATGTGAATTTACGAGCTTGTTTGACTTTGAAGATAATGACCTAAGTCGATGAAAATATCACCATATCCCCCCAACCACTCCCAAGCGGCGTTTTTCTAAGCCTCTTAGTTTCCGAGATTTCAGGGCAGGGCCGAGCATCACCAATAAATCAATGATATCAATAGTATCACTCTGGGTTTAAGAGCACAGTTATTAATTCATTTCCTACAGCAGCGTGAGGTTTCCGGAGCCATAACTGCTTTTACAATCTTGTGTGCGGACTATCCACTAGTTCCCATCTTCACGAGGAACGACCATGCACATATTCATCCCGATATAGCCGCAGAGAAGCACAGGGCCAGGTTACCAGCACCCCACTATTTTTTCAAGCTGATCCCGCCACGCAAGCACAACAGCAGCCGCAGTGTCCGGCGCCGACCGGCGCCACGGGAGGCAGGGGCGGGCAGTGACGGCTGTCAATCCTGGCGCTACCCACGGTAGAGCCGGGTTTTCTTACTGAATCGATGGAAGGTGACCTCCCTCTTAAAACAAGACGGACACACTTTTTGGCAGCTGGAAAGCGTGAGCCGGTAAAATGTGATGTAAAACACTGCTGGGATTCGGCTACCGTTTGTCATCACTTCTGAGAACCGGTTTAAATAGCATCGCCCGCAGTCCGTGCACGTATAATAATTACCTGCGGCATGCAAAGAGCAGACAAAGGGAGAGGCCACCCGGGGCCACTGAAACCGCCAGCCAGCAGCCGGGCCCGGCTGATGCAGCAAAGTTCATCACAAAATGCCTCGGTAGCACTGCCATCCATCAACACAGGAAAGGGCAGCCCAGACCAGCGATCAGCATACGAGCTTTTCGACCACGCACCTTACCAAGTCGGTTTAAACGACAAAACCATCCGTAATCCGAACGATATTTCCGACAAAAATCAGCAAAAATGTTAGATTTTACCCATGTTATAAGCAGATTTATACAAACATTTCGCACAGGAGTGAAGTTTTGTCCTGACAGTATGTTCGCGACGGCCGGCGGTGGGGTAGAAGCATGCCGATACCGATACCCGCTCCATCACACGCCTGGCTCTATCGTAGCCAAACTATTGCTGCAGTGCACAAATCAGCCGGTCCGGTATGGATCGCACTGGACGCTGTAACACCACACGGATCAGCCACCCACCGCCCACTCCACGCGCTGAAGGACCGCCGCCCACTCCACGCGCTGAAGGACCGCCGCCCGCTCCACGCGCTGAAGGACCGCCGCCCACTCCACGCGCAGGATTGCCGCCGCTCCACGAGCGGAAGGACTGACGTCCGCTCCACGCGCAGGACTGCCGCCCGCCCCACGCGCGGAAAGACTGACGCCCGCTCCACGCACTGAAGGACCGCAGTATTGTACTGAAGGATAAGGCTTGTTCTAATTACTCCACAAAATGTTTTTTTTGGGGGGCAGAGAGCTTTCGAGCTGTATTATAGAACATCGTCAGCAGGGTTGGATCGGATCATGAAGTGTATTAAAGTTTGCTGTCGGGGTTAAACGGCTGATAAGGGGAAAGATGACAACGTGGAGCCTATGGAAGTGGAGCACCTGCTTCGATAGGCAGCTGCTGGGTTCGCTTGATCATCGACCTGTGGTTGGCATCGTACCTGTTGTACAGTTGTGTTGTCTGTCCCTTCTGTTGGGGCAAGAGGCGGGTGGTGGTCAGCCCCTGGTTATGAGCCAACATGTTGTGACATCACCGTAGGGCCAGAAAACCCCTTTGACCTTTACATATTTCCAACACTGAAAACTTTACCCAGTTTGAAAGTATTTCACTCGCCCCCAAATCACAATCGGCACCTTCTATGTTCAGATCTTAGAGGTGGGACTTTTCCGTCCCGTATAGAGGCCGGGACTAGAACTAAAAGGCCAGGACTGCGCCAGGATCAGCCACTGATCAAACACGGCTCGTGTAAAACGTCAGGTCCCAAAAGCTCAAAATTTATCAGCTCTTTTTGAATTCAAAATCAACATTGATTAGAAATAGTAGGAGTCAGCACAGTCAATAAGTTCATAAGCAAACTCGATTCCCATTGGTCATGTCTGATGCACTGGCGGCGGAACTGGGGGGGCACCGGGGCACGGTGCCATCCCCCTTCATACGCGTATTGACGGGGGCAGGTACCCGCCCCCCAACCCCCTCGGGTTTTTCGGAGACATCATAAAAACGGCGGCGCGTAGCGCCGCCGCACTTACCATACCTTTCCTCTCATCATTTTTACAACTTTTGTCAAAACTTTAAGGTTAGGTCATCTCAGGTCAGGTCACCAGTACAGGTCAAGTGACCTGACCTCAAAAAAGTTTAAGATAGCATAAGTCGGAACAGGGTGAACTTATGCGATTGAGACTCATATCATATAATGGGCACACCAAGTTCTCTAAAATATGCTCTTGCATTTTTTAAATCGATGATCTAAGGTCAGATACGAGCCATGACCGCTCCATTGGAAAAACATGGGAAAAATTATTTGAACTAAATAACTTAGTAACGGATGGTGATAGAGCGTTTATTTTAACTGCATTAGAAGTTGGTCGGCGGCGACCGTGGCACAATGGGGAGGGGAGGACACGCAACTTGGAGAGGGAGAGGACGGTGTAACGCACGGTTAAGTTGGTTGGCGGCGACCGTGGCACAATGGGGAGGGGAGGACACGCAACTTGGAGAGGGAGAGGACGGTGTAACGCACGGTTAAGTTGGTGGGCGGCGACCGTGGCACGCGCTTACCCCTGCGGCGCTAGTGCCAGTGTGAAGTCATCACACGTTTATCGGACACTTTCAATTTCAATTGGATCCATTCACGCATATTAACAGTAAAAAACGCAGTACATGGTAAAACATACACTCCTAACACTAGGTAAAAATACTTCACAGTGGCACCACCACAGAATTTAACCCATCACACATTTATTAGGTAGGTACTCAACACTCTCAGGTTAAAAATAAAAGACAATAAATTGACAACTATATTCGAATAGAATATTTTTACACAGCTAAAACATTTTGTTCCCTTTTGTTTTCTCACATTTGCAAGAAAGCATCACAAAATTTGGAACACTTTTGCAAAACCCAAGTGAAGAAAGATCCCCTTACTCTCGTGTGACATCACATCACGGACCGGAAGGGACATCACGACATCACATCACGTTCATCGAAAGAGACATCACATCACGTTCTTGGGACGGGCTGGCTTCCGGTCTTTGGCGATCAAAACATAGAGGAGGAAAGGCAAAAACTACATACAAGGAAATTTCATTTTGAGTTCTAAGATTGTTTTATGTAACTAAAATTAGGTTTAAAATACAAATTTAGAAATTAATAGTAAATTTAGCTCTTGAAAAGGACCCATTGCCTGATTTTCTCTTTCACTTCCAGGAACTTTACGTCAATGAGAAATTTCTTTTATCTGGGCCCCATTTCATAAAAATTGTAGAAATGCGATGTGTTTTACACCACATTCACCTGCAAAGTTACGCCGTACTCAGAATCACGTTTCATAAAGAGCGGTGACATACACGTGAAAGTGGCGTAGATATTAAATGCAGCATAAATTACGCCCAATTCCAGAATGGAATTACCCCTTTCAAATATAACATATAACTGCTTTATTAACATTGAAAATGGCATAAATATTTCTTAATATTTAGGCATTTTATATTCATTTATTTAACATTTAATATCTATATATTTATGCGTGAGTAGTCGCTATTCTCCCCCAGGAAGACACAGAGGGTCGATTAAGGCCGTTGGCTTATTACTCCTCAGGGCTCACTCCAACTCAGCAGAATTACTCAGCCTCTGAGATAGAGTGCTGGACTCTCATTTCTGCGACCCGAAAGTGGAGTGTTTACATGAACGCAGCACCCCATGTCATTCATGTCAGTGATCATAACCCGTTAACCTGGCTCAGACGCCAACAGGACCCCCTTCGAAAGTTCGCCAGGTGAATTGCTGAGTTGGAGAATCTCAACTACACTGTCATTTACAGAAAGGGCACAAAGCATGTTGCCCCTGATTTTCCTGAGCAGGCTGGAATCTGAGGTGGATTCTGGTGTGAATGATGAGAATGAGTTCTTTGAGAGACATGTATAAACTGTTGATGAAGTCCCCACTTTCTTGGAGGAGATTAGTTTGGCTCAGCAGGACGATACAAACGTTATGTACACTGTCCGCCAGTTGCAGGCAGGCGGAAAAGTAGAAAGAGGAAGGTACAAATCCTATGGTGGTATGAGGCTGGAGAAGTGCCTGCTAAAGGCGCAAGTCGCAGATCGTCGTGTTTTGCTCAGTGCAATATTCGAGCGAGGACATGCAATCCATCATGCGGGTGTTGACAAAACTTACAAACGTATTCGGGACAGGTACTTCTGGGTCGGGATGTACTCCTACGTCCAGACTCTTTGTGCAGCATGTGAGGTCTGTCAGAGAAATAAGAGGTCATATGCTCCAAAGGAGACTTTACAGTCATTTGATACGGGCGACACTACCCCCACGCAGTACGATAGCCATGGATATAGCCACACTGTCATGGTCGCAGGGTGGATACAGACACTTTGTCGTCATTGTGGATGTCTTCTCGAGGTATGTGGAACTTGTTGCCCTTAAAGATCAGTGTGCTGAGCAGTATGCGAAGCTGTTAGGTCCGAGTGGATCTACAGACACGGACCGCCGCTCCGAATCATTACAGACCAGGCCCATAATATGGATGGTCAGCTTATTAATCGCCATTGTGAGAGTCTGGGCATTGAGAAGAGGCGCTCGTCACCGTACCATCCAGAGGGTGTTGGGTTGGCTGAACGTACCATTCAACCTATCAAACACCTGATCAGGTGCAAACTGCAACAATGTCAGATGGAATAAACACAGTGGCTGTCCGTTCTCAGCGAGGTCCGCTGTATATATAATTCATTGCCTAACTCTTCTCTCGGATTTCAGCCTAATGAACTGCTGTACGGTGGAAAGTTGCGTGCGCTTCCGGAGGTGAGCGTGCATGGGGCAGATGAGGCGTCCGAGTTGGGAGTTAGTCCCAGAGCACACATCGAGGAGACACGCCACAGTCTCGGTAGTATCCACAAGCAGGCTTTCCAAAACACCGCCAGGGCTCGTGTCAAATCAAAACAACACTATGACCAGGGTAAGAAGGATAGCGATGTGCGTCCCGGAGATTACGTGTACCTCCGAAGAGAAATACGACATTCCTCCCTAGACCCTGGCAAACTGACTTTGACTTTCTGGCAAACTGACTTTATTTTATGTTATTTAATTTTTTCTCTCTCACATTTTTTTAATTTATTTATTCCCACATCGAACACCGCATCATATGCGTGCATGGCCACCCACTCGCTCCTCTGACCCGCCTGCGCCTGCCCCTGGCCTGCTGTAAACGTGGGGCATCGGTTTCTTACCGCTTCATCTTATTTTACCTCTTATGCTCGTTTTTTTAACCCATGTGTGTTGCGTGCTTTCTTTCTGAAATATATGTATGGATGTAGACCCGATGTATGATGGCCCTTTTCTTGTTCTGTCCTGAAGTGATGCAAATGTTTTGTTGAGATTGAGTAACAAAGACAAAGTAGTGCATTTGAATCGCTGTAAAAAGTGTGCTAGAGAGGGGTGCCACCCCGTGCTGTGTGTGTACCGACAGGCGCACCCGAAGATCCGAGCGGGCACGGCGGCGCGTGCAGTCAAGCTGCTGTGCTGCAGCCGGCGCCCACACCCGTGTGTGGTGCTGTGCCGGACACCTTACACGTTCCAGTGACCTGTCAGTTGCCGCGATCTGGCGTTCCCGATGAAGTTTCTGGTGTTGGAACCGAGATGATGTCTCCAAGGTTGGAGGGAAGGCGGAACCTGCCCCGAAATAGGCGACCACCAGCTCACCTCAGAGATTATGTGCCATAGTTTGCTTTGAGCCTCCGGTCTCTTTTTAGGGGAAGTGATGTGATGCAGCATTGCATGAGCTTGTCCCTCGCCTTCATCGCACGTCAGCCAGGGCCCCTGCATGTATGTATGTTATGCCTGCTAGTATGTGCCTGTGTGTATGCCAGTCAGCGCTTGTTGATGGCTTGCTGCATGTCTGATTACAGCACTCTTTTTTCAGACTGCTCTTCTATTATTTCTTCATTTCTATGGAATAAACTCTGCCAGCAAAGATTCTTCGTCTGAGTCAGAAAGCTTTACAACAGGTGGCATCATCCGACCAAAGGCACTAGGGTCAATGGTCCTTCACTACACTTTTTTCAATTAGGTCATTCAATTAGGTCCTTCACTACACTACCTAATTTTGACTGAGATTCAGAATTTCAGAAGAAATGATATATTTTTCATGTTTTGCTTCATCGTCTGATAAATGTTACCCTGCTATTTCTTGCATAGCTTTTCAGGAGTGCATAGCTTTTCAGGAGAGCAGACAACATTTTACATTTTCAATGTATATGTTGTCTGCTATATGAAACAAGATTGGGAATATTTTTATTTATTTATTTATTTGACATACACAAGATCTCCACTATTCATGTGGCTATTCTGACGCTCGGTTGCAATGAAGATGAGGGACATAAATGACAACTTAAGCAAAAACACACTGTAGGATAAGGATAAGGATAGGATGGTTGATGGGGAAGGACAAGGATTACCTACATTACAAGGATTAATACATTACTAGAGGTGGGCGGTCCGCTACTTTAGTCCGCTACTCCGCTACTCCGCAACTTGCAGACTCCTAAATGGTAGCGGAGTAGTGGTAGCAACTTCTCTACCAAAAAGTAGCGGAGTAGCAGGTAGCAGACTCTAGAAAATTAAAAGCGCTACTGCTACCAGCAGCTTTTTAAGCGTATCCTAAATTCAAAATATTAGGCACACAAAACAAGGTCTATGCCAACGAGGGGATTCATGTGTGAGTTTGGAGTAGAAATGTCCTCAAAATTAGCATATTCAATGAATTTACAGGGGCTGTAATGGAGGCCAACATGATGAAAGAGAAATATATATCAAGCAAGTGCTCTGAAGGCCATTGTCTTTGTGGCCTCAGTATATTTTTTGTTATTTTAACCATCGCCCCTAACGGGAGCCATCAATGGCCCCCCTAAGGTTTTTTCAAGATAGCAGAAAAACGACAAAACACAGCACCGTGGTTGAGGGCTCTATCTCTCACCTCATCATTTTCCTATCATCCCTGAAAATTTTATCCCAGGTCAACCAAGGTCAGGTCACCAGGCGAGGTCAACCAAAGTCACCTCACTTCAAATTTGAAGCTCTATAAGAGCTACATTTCTAAATTAATCGATTTGAAACTTGCTACACTTCATGAACCTTCCAGGGTCTACAACATGTATATCCGTGATTTTTCAATTTCGTGACCTGAGGTCAGGTCATGAGGCGACCTCTCCCATTAGAAAAGCATGGGAAAAAGCTATCGCAAGATCTAAAAGCCACAAAAATGATTGCAAATACTCAGACTGCTCAGAACAGCGTTTTTGACACCCTTTCACGGATCCCAGGTCATATTTTCCCTTTGACTTTTCCAAGGTCATCCAAGGTCACCAGGGGTCAAAAACAGTATTTTGACAATAACTTTAGAAAAGAGAAGATTGTGTGAATGATTGTGTTGGTGAATGCTTTGGGCATGTAGTGAACTTTGGCTCTAACATACAAATAAAAGTTGGCTGTCTGGAATTTATTTAGATCGACCTGGACATTTTTGGAGTAACGCTTTGGTAACGCTTTATACTAAAAAGTAGCGGTAGTGGAGTAGCAGAGTTAAAGTAAGTGGCGAAAGAAAAAAGTACATGGTGCAACAAATATGATAAAAAATGAAAAGAAAAGAGGGTAATGGAGAAATAAAAAATTAAATAGCGTAAAAAAACACGGGGATTGGATAGAATACAATAGATTGGCACCAGTCATCTTAGGGACACACCTCAAGTAACTCAGTTTCCAACCACACCAGCCATAAAGGGGCGTCTCAGTGTTGCGACGCTAGCTTCCTTAATCCTTTCCTGCTCATTCGCTCTCCCTATCCTAATCCTAATAGGGAATACAGAGGACATGGACCAGATGCGTATTTCAAGGGGGTGAAACTGCCTGAAAAAATACATTTAAAATCACTCACAGACCACAGCTCAACAGTTACTATCACATGGTTGGTCACAAACTCACCTCCCCTCCTTAACGACGACGACAAAGACCCTAAAAGATCACGACCAAGATAAAAGAGAACAAAAGATATCTTTTAGGGTCTTGTTGACGGACGACGACCACCACTGCACGCATATTTATTTTACTACTGTGAACTGGGGAGACCTCAAATCGCCCACAAACGAAACGCCCACACATAATTCGACCATGGTTTAAATCGCCCACAATCAAAATCGCCCATACCAGAATCGCCCACGGCATAATCACCCACGTATAATTTTGCGCACAGCTTAAAAAGGTCATAAAATGCCCAGTAAAGGAGAGATAAATATGACCACGGTTAAAATCGCCCACACATAAAAGCACCCACCATAGGCGGATCCAGGATTGCCGATCGGGTGGGCACCTTCCCGGGGGGCGCCATCCGGACCAGGGGGGCACCATCCGGACCAGGGGGCGCCATCCGGACCAGGGGGCGCCACTTATGACCGGCAAACTTATCAGGTGGGCGCCAAATCCTATCGGTGGGCGCCGACTTTCGTATCCTGGGGGGTGGGAAGCGACATTTCAGGGGGGCGCCATCGACCTTTCAGGGGGCGCCGAGGGTCGATCGGGGGGGCACGTGCCCCTTGCACCCCCTGGATCCGCCTATGGCACCCACAGCTGGTGCAAAACATCCAGCCGAACGTACAGTTATGTTGGTGGTGTGTTCGTGCAGGCGCGCACCCAGGATTTTCGTAAGGGTGGGCCCGGCTGACGAGGGGGCGCCAGGGGCGCCGATATCCCCCAGGGGCGCATTTGCTATCCAGGGTTGCCTTTCTATCCAAGGTGCACCTATGCTATCCACGGGCGCCTTTGCTCTGGGGGCGCCTTTTTCTGTCCAGGGGCGCCTGTGCTATCCAGGGGCGCCTATGCTTTCCAGGGGGCGCCTTTGCCCATTAAAAGGGCGCCTTTATGCTATCCAGGGTCACCTTGGCTCTAGGGGCGCGTCTTTTTCTATCCAGGGGCTGGCCAAGTACTGTTAAAATCCATGTCGGGCGCCTTCGGCGCCCGACACGGGCGGGAGGGGCGCCACTTTAGAGCCGAAGCGTAAGGGGGCCCGGGCCCGCTGGGCCCCCCTTGGGTGCGCCACTGTGTTCGTGGACTTTTGAATCTTGGGTACTTTAAGCATTGGAATGTGGGTGTTTTAATGTGTGGTCGTTTTAGTCGTGGGTGGCTTTTAACCCCGCTCATGGGTCATTTGTGGGCCCTTTAATCCGTGGGTATTTTAACTTGTCGGCGATTTAAACCGTGGACGGTTTTAGTCTGGACGTTTAGAGCCATTGGCCTCGCCTCGGTCATCAAAAGCCACCTGACTTCCATTCACATCCACCTGGTAAGCGACTGTGAGGCCAGTGTGCAAAGTATTGGCCTCGGTCATCGAAAGTGTTGGCACCTGGCGGATTTTTTTGGAAACGCCAGTAGAGGGACTGACGTCTGGCGCGGCTGCTTCATATCCGGCGCATTTGTAAATAAAATCCTTGGTTCCTGCACGGTTCCTATGGTAACGGATTTTCAGTCGTGGTAAACTCGTGAAAGAGCGTGGTTACACGTGACGTTGGGTGGACGTGAACATTGAAGACTGGCGTTATTTTCTTGTTTGTTTTGATCTTGGAAAGTTCAAAGAAAATGGAGAAGAGACGGATAACCATTAGATCCAATCAGAAATGCTGCGTTCCTCAGTGTGTATCCTTCCGAAGAAAGTGTCGAAGTCTCAGCTTTCACAAGTTTCCTCAGGATAAGGTGCTGTCCAAGCAGTGGAAGTTGAAACTGAGAATTGGGAAGAAGATTAGGCTCAAATGCTGCTGTCTGTTGCAAACATTTTCGGCCATCTGACTTTCATTGACATCCACCTGGTAAGCGGCTGTGAGGCCAGTGTACAAAGTATGGCATTTTCGACGAGATCTCGTCGGCGCGAGTGCCCTTGGAGACGGGATGAGTGGTGCGAATTTTACCAACCTGGTGCGAATTTTCAAGGTTAGTGACACTTAAAATAAACAAATAATGGCTGAATGGCTATTAAGACACAGGAGGGGCCTTATAAAAAGCCCTTAATTAACTGAATAATGATTGAGATAGCATTGCATTGCAGGGGTAGGAATGGGTGCATTTTTTCCCTGGTATGTGGCATATTGGTGCGAATTTTTGGAAGATGGTGGTGCGAGAATTTTAGATGGCTGGTGCGACTCGTCTGGCCTGCTGCCATACTTTGCAGACTGGCTTTGGGGCGATCTCCAGTTCCGCTTATGCCTCCTTCCACTCCCTTGAGCCTGCTTCTAGCAGGAGTAGGCCTTTATCCTTGGGCCGTCATCAAAGGCGGATCCAGGATTGCCGATCAGGGGCACCTTCCGGGGGGGCGAGGCGCCATTCTTGACCGAGAAACCCTATCGGATGGGAGCAAAACCCTATCGGTGGGAGCCGACTTTCGCATCCTGGGGTGGAGGGGGGGGTGGGAAGCGAAATTTCAGGGGGCGTGGCCATTTCAGGGGGCGCCGAGGGTCAATGGCAGGGGGACACATACTCCCTTTGCCCCTGGATCTGCCTATGGGGCACATGTCCACTTTGCTGTCCCCTTGGATCCGCCTATGGCTGTATTCCTTGTTAGCCCGGGAAACTGGTATCTTGAAATAGTTCGGTAGATATACGCCTTTATTCGTTTCAAGCTGTCTGAAATTCCAGTTTGAATGTACGATGGAAAATGCGTTTCCAAACATAAGCGTCGCCACCGGCAAAAAAAGTGGGGGGTTGCAGCAAACTTTAACCTGATCCTGACTACAAACATTGCTCCTTGGGACCAAAAACTCTCGCAATTTGGGCTCCTTACTGCCTTCTGCAGCGGCTGGTTATAAGCCACTGCCACATACCAGGCATAAAACACGTATAATTCACCGCTTACCATGCTATTCCCGGGGCCCACTAACGTTGTTTACCTCTCGGAGTCCCTCTTTCGCGGCCATCTTGGATGGCACACTAGCGCCACTGGTGAACGTGACCGGGGTCAATGACATTTTCGACGAGATCTCGTCGGTGCGCGTGCCCTTGGAGACAGGACCAAGTGGTGCGAATTTTATCAACCTGGTGCGAATTTGCAAGGTAAGTGACACTTAAAATAAACAAATAATGACTTAATGGCTATTAAGACACAGGAGAGGGCCTTATAAAAAGTCCTTAACTAACTGACTAATGATTGAGGTAGCATTGCATTGTAGGCGTAGGAATGGGTGCATTTTCCCTGGTATGTGGTAGATTGGTGCGGATTTTTGGAGGCTGGTGGTGCGAGAATTTTAGATGGCTGGTGCGGCTCGTCTGGCCTGCTGCCATACTTTGCAGACTGGCTGTGAGGCAATCTCCAGTTCCGCTTATGCCTCCTTCCACTCCCTTGAGCCTGCTTCCAGCAGGGTAAGGCTTTATCCTTGGGCCGTCATCATAGGAGGGTCCAGGATTGCCGATCAGGAGGCACCTTCCCGGGGGGCGGGGCGCCATTCTTGACCGGGAAACCCTATCGGATGGGAGCAAAACCCTATCGGTGGGAGCCTATACCTTCGTATCCTGGGAGGAGGTTGAGGGGTGGGAAGCGAAATTTCAGGGGGCGTGGCCATTTCAGGGGGCGCCGAGGGTCAATGGTGGGGGCACATACTCCCTTTGCCCCCTGTATCTGCCTATGGGGCATGTGCCCACTTTGCCGTCCCCTGGATATGGCTGCATTACTTTTTAGCCCGGGAAACTGACATATTGAAATAATTCAGTAGATATACGCCTTTATTCGTTTGAAGCTGTCTGAAATTCCAGTTTGAATGCACGATGGAAAATGCGTTTCCAAACATAAGCGTCGCCACCGGCAAAAAAGTGGGGGGCAGCAAACTTCAATCTGATACTGACTACAAACTTTGCTCCTTGGGACCAAAAACTCTTCGAATTTGGGCTCCTTACTGCCTTCCGCAGCCGCTGGTTATAAGCCGCTGCCACATACCAGGCATGAAACACGTATAATTCACCGCTTACCATGCTATTCCCGGGGCCCACTAACGTTGTTTACCTCTCGGAGTCCCTCTTTCGCGGCCATCTTGGATGGCACACTAGCGCCTCTGGTTAGCGTGCCCGGGGTCAATAACATATTCACGCACGCAGAGAAAACATGTGTCAACAATAGGAGAGAATTGAGATGTAGAGGACCATGGCACCGGGGTTAACCCTATTTCCGGCAGGGGGCTAATATTGCCCCCCCTTCAGGTTTTTCGAGAATATCTCCGAAACGGCTTGCGATAGAACTTTGAAACTTCCTGACTTTTCCTAAAACTAGTACAGGCAGGTTTTCTGAAATTTTCAAGATTATATATTCACCAGGGGCGGAGCTATGGCTGGGTTTTTGGGGAGGTTCTATCCACAAACCAAGTATTATCGTATGCGATGGGTTTTTTGTAAAAAGGAAGCCGTCTCTGCTGATCCTGATACCAGTTATATGGTTTTGTTATATCATTTTTTATGTGAGATGATAGTGCATTCACAATTGTCACTATTTGTATTCATCAGGGGCGGTTACAGCAGTTCAAAATGGGGGGAATGTTATCAAGAAGGACTAAACGTTAGTAAGTGAGAAGACTGCTTACAGCCGTGTCAGGGCGAATACAATTGGGTATATGAAAATTCAAAATAGTTATAACCCAATTCTAGATTACCAGAGGCGTGTCCAGTCACTACACATTTTCAAAATGTATATTCCCAGCCAGTATCACCGCCGCGACTCAATATCGTTGTATATTGAAAATGTGTTTCCAATCACCCCCACCCCCCGACGAGTCCTTGATCCGCCTATGTCACCCCCTTTCCCAGAGCTGCCATGGGAGGGTAAAAATTATCAGAAATTAAATTTCAACTAGTCGAGGGACTAATATACTCATGCATACCATTCGCATATTGTTGGTATGTATTTTACCCCATTGTTTTACCTTACTGCATCCGCCCCTGATGAGTTTTTCACTTTTTTCTCATTTATTTATGTTTCAAAGATGCCAAGCAGTATATGACGGCTTCTAATCCGCGTAACAAAAACTTTTAGGTTGTATATATTTCCCCTCATAGTCCTGGTCCTGGAACTGCCATTGAATTTCGAATTTTTGCGTAACTCGAGTATATGAAAATTTTGGGTCAATTATTTGTAAATCTGAACTAGTTTTGTGAAAATCGTACAACAGAGACAAGGGTTATGGAAAATCTAAAAAATACACAAAAAATTGTATATTTTGCACGACCTTCTCCTAAAAAATTAAAATTTTGAAATTTTCTTTTTCCAAAATAAAGTTTAGCAGCAGAGGAATCTATGGCACTTTGAATTTTCAAAATTGGCCGGTTAGATTACGAGATCTTAGGGGCCGATATTGCCCCCCTGCCGGAAATAGGGGTAGCCGGGAGCCTGACGGAAATAGGGTTAAGGAGTGATGAGTGCGGAGGGGGAGGCTAACGAATGAGCACGGACGCGCACGCACACGATATAAAAAAGTCAACTGGGTGCGGCGGCCCCTGCGCGGGTGACCTCTGGGCGGGTGCTCGGAGAGCGCTCGGTGCTGTTAGATGGCGCTGAGTTATGCCCAGTGCCCGGGGCGGTGTTGACTGATTGGCAGGGTGCATGGGGCACGAAGAACTGCAAACAGACGATGTGAATTGATCTGCGAATGTATTCTACTTACCTTGTTTTTATATTAATGTTTTTAATGTCATTACCCTCCCCCGAGCCGGCTCGCCCGCCCCCCCCACCCATTGTTGTGCTTGTACAATACGAGAAATGTGTTGTGTATGCCCTAGTAACACATCAACATTCTCACAATGTTGTGGAAATGTTACGTATATATTGTGACAACATTGTCCAACAATTTTTCCAAAATATTTTTTGTGGACACGGGACAATGCTGCAACTATATTGTCAGGACAACATTACGGGAAGTCATATGTCGGTATAATTCCTGTCTGTAGTACAAAATCCCTACAAAAACATGTTTTTATGGTATTATTGTTCCGGAAGAGTTTCCAAATACTCCTATGTCTCCTTTTCCAGACAAGTTATTCCTTGCCATAATGCCTTGTTGTGAAAGCAGCTTTGCAGAAATGTTGCAACAATGTTATTTGGGGCATTATTGCTTGGAAAATATTGCTACAACATTGTTGCAATATTATGTCAATGTTGTTAACATTTTGTGGCAATATTGTTTATGTTGCTGTGACCATGTTGTTAAAACATTGCGTCGACTTCTTTTTTTAAATTTGGTCAAACTTGTTCCCAGTATGGCTGCTGGAGTCGGAGTCTCACTGAAGTCCTCAAGGGACTTGTCACGGAGACCCCGACCCCACCACCCGAACGAGCAACTCCCACAATGAAGGGATAATGTAGAAGCCAAAGTTTAACGTCCCACAAAGCACAGGGACGGCCGCCCCGCTCAGGTCACCCTCTCACCAGTCGGTTGCCAGCCGACCTACGTCGGGCAAACTATTGAGCGCCGGAGCGTCTCAGGGGAACCGATCCCAAGCCTGGGCATGCACTGCCACTGCATGCCTCTGAGCAGCGGGCCGGAGCCCAACGCTCTACCAACTGAGCTACCGGGGCGGCAGCTTTGCTACAATGTTGTGGATATGTTGCGGATATGTTGTATAGGTGTTGAAATGAGAACATACCTGCAATATTGGTTTTCAATATAGCTGTAATACTGCTTCCTAATATCGTGGGAATGTCCACTTTACTCATCATCGTCACATTTGTTCGAGTCCGTCAGGAAGAAGGCTGGAGTTTCCGTTTAGCAGTTTATTACAGTCGGACGATATGAATACACTGCGGCCGGCCAGTGCTGCGCGCAGACAACCCAACCCGTGAGACGTTGAGTAATTGATCACAGTCGGACGATGTGAACACACGTGGTCGGCCAGTGCCGCACGCAGACGGCCCGACCCATGAGGCGAAGAGCAATTTATCGCAGTCGGACGATGTGAACACACGGGGCCAGCCAGTGCCGCGCGCAGACGGCCCGACCCTTGAGTGTTATAATCCCGTTGTGCTCTGCGGCTTCGTCTCGCGCACACGTAAATGCTCTGTGCAGTAGCAGGCTGTATTAGGCTCGACTCCCGAGCACCGACTGCCGTGACCATATGCATGCAAACACGCACCGGCTACGGTCACCGCCGCTGAACAATCCCGGCAGGGGCGGCGCAAGCACGCCGGCCGGCGGGGATCACAACATCTCCCCCAAGACGATTACTGCATATAACTAACATGAACCTCTTGATGGGACAAAATGCAGCAGCAACCTATCTTCACACATATGCGAATTGTTCGAAACACACTAATCATACAAGCGGTCGTTTCTGCGGACCTGGAGGCGCTGGGGCTGCCGACAGGCGCGTCGGCTGGATCTGTCTGGCTGGCCGGGGCGGAAAGCTGTGCCTGCTGCAGCGACACCACACGCTCCATCATTTGTGAGAGCCGCTCCTCCCACTCCGCCGATAGCTGCGCCTGTTGCAGCAACAGCTGAGAGAGTTTATCCACATCACCCATATTTAGCACTGAAGCGCAGAACAATAGGAGCGAAAACTAAACACTAACACAATTCACGACCGCGCCATGCTATAATCCCGTTATGCTCAGCGGCTTCGTCTCGTGCACACGTAAATGCTCTGTGCAGTAGCAGACTGTAAAGGCTCGACTCCCGAGCACCGATTGCCGTGACCACATGCATGCACACCGGTCACCGCCGCCGGTCAAGCCCGGCAGGGGCAGCGTAAGCACGCCGGCCGGCGGGGATCACAACAATAAGGCGTTGAGCAGTTTATTGCACTTGGACGATGTGTACACACGCACCCCGCCAGTGCGACTGCCACGTGCAGACTGCCCGACCTGTGAGGCGGGTAGGCCCAGCCCCCTTCAACAGCAAGCGCAGACCACCGGATGTGACGTCACACCTTGTAGCATATAACATGGGAAAATTAAATGATTAAATATCCAATTTTTTGTAAAAAGAGGCCCACAATCGATAACAAAATGCTTATTGATTCCATTTATGATAAATTTGATTACCGTGTATTCTAACAAATTCGTAACCGGGAAGTACCATTAGCAGCAGTTTAACATCCGGCTCAAAGGTGAAGGAATTCCTCCACGCCCGTGTGACGTCACTCGGGCGTGGAGGAATCCCTCTTGAATGTACATTTACAGTGTATTTACACAGTAAATGTACATTTACATTTATGAAGTAAAGGTATCTTGGGTCAGGCCACGGTAGAAGCCATGACGTCACGCTTGACATGACATCTCATTGGTTGGCGCCGGTCCGATGACATGGTCGGCGCGGAGCACCGAGTGGTGTGAATATACAGAACCCGCACAACGTTGTGTGATAACAAGTGTGGCCAAAAATGGACAAAAATATAAGAATTAGCCGGTGGAAAAATTTATTTAGTCGGCGGAAAATCTCGCAACTTTGAGGGAGACACACTTTCACCAGGGCTTGTCGGTGTTGGATTGTGGCGCAACTGTCCTTTATTTTCCATCCCCATCATCTCTGACAGTCCAGATGAGATTATCGAGTGCACTCCACTTCCTTTGTTACAATGTTTCCGCTACGACATTGTCACAAGGTTATCTCGAAATTTTGCTGCAATACTGTTTTCACAACATCGTCACAAACATTGTTTTCATACCATCGCCGCAATGACAACAAAGTATACGCTGCTGGACCCACAATATACCGCCTAAATTTTCAAATGTCGCACCCAGAATTGAATGTCTCGCTGAACTAAATTTATTATAACATAAGCATGTCAATATTATTTTTGGAATATTGTTACAATAATGCTGTCACAATATTGCTGCAAAGTTGTTGTGGAAACATTGTCACAATGTTGCACTGGCAATGTTTTTATCGTTTTTATTCGATATTGAGGGACTGCTTGGAGCACTGGATCAAACATGACTATGTCAAATTTTAAATCATGCATTTTCTTCACAAATACCTGTTGGTTGTATCAACAACATTGTAGAAACATTTATGCAATATTGCCACCCCCACGTTCAGTTAAGGCGTTCTGAGCACCTTGCTTGGTTGTATCAACAATGTCGGCTTAATATGAGACAATATTACACCCACAATATTTTCACCCACAATATGGTCACAGTGTTCAATCAAATTTTGTGATGACAATATTGTTTTAGACAAGATATCCACGATCATTGCCACAATGTTGTGTGCTACTAGGGATGTCAAGCGTGACATCATGGCATTTACAGGGGCATGACCCACCTCACCGGTCGGGCAATCTGCACCTGAGTCCGCACGTGGCACTAGCCGGGTGCGTGTGTACACATCGTCCGACTGCGATAAACTGCTCAACGCCTCATTGTTGTGATCCCCTGCCGGCCGGCCTGCCTACGCTTCCCCTGCCAGGCTTGACCGGCGGCGGTGACCGGTGTGCATGCATGTGGTCACGGCAATCGGTGCTCGGGAGGCGAGCCTAATACAGCCTGCTACTGCTCAGAGCATTTACGTGTGCGCGAGACGAAGCCGGAGAGCATAACGAGATTATAACATGCGCGGTCGTGAATTGTGTAATTAGTGTTTAGTTTTCGTTCCTATTGTTCTGCGCTTCAGTGCTAATATGGGTGATGTGGAGAAACTCTCTCAGCTGTTGCTGCAACAGGCGCAGCTGTCGGCGGAGCGGGAGGAGCGGCTCTCACAAATGATGGAGCGTGTGGTGTCGCTACAACAGACACAGCTTCCCGCCCCGGCCAGCCAGACAGATCCAGCCGACGCGCCCGTCGGCAGCCCCGGCGCCTCCAGGTCCGCTGGAACGACCGCTCGTATGATAAGTGTGTTTCAAACGATTCGCATATGTGTGTGAAGACGAGTTGCTGCTGCATTTTGTCCCATCAAGAGGTTTATGTTAATTATATGCAGCAATGGTCTTGGGGGAGATGTTGTGGTCCCCCGCTGGCCGGCGTGCTTGCGCTGCCCCTGCCGGGCTTGGCCGGCGGTGGTCACCCTGGCCGGTGTGTGTTTGCATACATGTTGTCAAGACAGTCGGTGCTCGGGAATCGAGCCTAATACAGCCTGCTACTGCACAGAGCATTTATGTGTGCGCAAGACGAAGCCGCAGAGCATAACGGGATTTTAACACTCATGGGTCGGGCCGTCACCGTGCGGCACTGGCTGCCCCCCGTGTGTTCACATCGTCCGACTGCGATAAACTGCTCTTCGCCTCATGGGTTTGGCAATCTGTGTGCGGCACTGGCCGGCCGCGTGTGTTCACATCGTCCGACTGCGATAAACTGCTCTTCGCCTCATGGGTCGGGCTGTCTGCGTGCGGAACTGGCCGGCCCCTTGTGTTCACATCGTCCGACTGCGATAAACTGCTCTTCGCCTCATGGGTTTGGCAATCTGTGTGCGGCACTTGCCGACCGCGTGTGTTCACATCGTCCGACTGCGATAAACTGCTCTTTGCCTCATGGGTCGGGCCGTCTGCGTGCGGGACTGGCTGGCACCGTGTGTTCACATCGTCTGACTGCGATAAATTACTCAATGCCTCACGGGTCGGGTCGTCTGCGCGCAGCACTGGCCGGACGCAGTGTATTCATATCGTCCGACTGTATTAAACTGCACAACGGAAACTCCAGCCTTCTTCCTGACGGATTCGAACAAATTTGACGATTAGCATTAAGTGGACATTCCCACGATATTAGGAAGAAATGTTGCAGCTATATTGAAACCAATATTGCAGGTATGTTGTCATTTCAACATCTATACAACATATCTGCAACATATCCACAACATTGTAGTGAAGGAGAGGCAATTTTTTAACAACATGGTCACAGCAACATAAACAATTTTGCCACAACATTTTAACAACATTGACATAATATTGCAACAATGTTGTAGCGATATTTTCCAAGCAATAATCCCCCAAATAACTTTGTTGCAATATTTCTGCTTAATTGCTACCGCAAGGCATTGTGGCAGGGAATAATTTGTCTGGAAAAGGAGACATAGGGGTATTTTTTAATTCTTCCGTAACAATAATACCATAAAAAAACATTTTTTGTAGGGATTTTGTATTAAATACAGGAATTATACCGACATGCGATTTCCCGTAGGTAATGGTCTCCTGACAATATAGTTACAGCATTGTCTTGTGTCCACAAACAAATGTTCTGGCAACATTGTTCGACAATGTTGCCACAATATATACGTAATATTTCCACAACATTGTGATAATGTTGTTGTGTTACTGGGGTGATCAGTTAAAGATCATGAAGTGTAGGAAGTTTCAAATTGATCGATTTCGAAATGTAGGTAGCTCTTACAGACCTCTAAAGTTGAAGAGAGGTGACCTTGGTTGACCTCGTTTGGTTACCTGACCTTGGGTGACCCGGGGTAAAAAAATTTAGGTATGGTGGGAAAATGATGCAGTGAAAGTTAGAGCCCTCAACCGTATTTTTCTGCTATCCAGGAAAAACCTTAGGAGGCATCGATGCCCAGGGGGGGGTGAGGGTTAAAACAGCTGGGTAGGTAAAAACAAGCACGCAGATCAATTCAGTCACATCGTCTGTTCACAGTTCTCCGGGCTCCGCGCGCCCCGCCAACACCACCGGCACCATGCACTCCTCAGCGCCACCCTTTCTTAGCGTCACCCTTTCTGATCTTTTAGGGCCTTGAGCGTCACCCATCAGCACCGAGCACTGAACGCGCACGGAGCCAACGGAACGTCCCAGAGGCCGCCCGTGCAGGGGCCGCCGCACCCTGCGGCGGCCCCTGCGCCGGGCGAAACAGATGTTAAAATTGTACTTACCTATTTTGCTCTATATATTCGCCACAAAACAGCTATACATTACCTTCTAGTCGTTCTATTCAATCCCAAAAGACCTGAACGAGCACCTCCGAGCTCAGCCCCGACCCTTTCCAGTTTTCCTTCTGCAAAAGTAGGGGCTTTCCTCTCCATCTCCCCTTTTCCAGAGGGAAACCTTTGCTAAGCGCTGCCAAATGATTGCTTCCACTTTTATGTAAGGGCCGCTGCTGTGCAGGTGCTGTACTACAATTATTTGCATTAGGGATTTAAGAAATGCTTATATTTATATTCATCAAGTAGGTTGGCATGTGAAAATTGTTTTAATGTAATGAAATTAATAGCCAAAGACTGAAAAGTGGTGCTTTGGGTCCCAGTGTTGGACAGAACTTGGTTAAAGTGCTCAAAATAGAATGCATGTGTTCCATCCCGGTGTAGGTATTTAATGAGGTTACATATTAATGTTTTTAGAAGTGAATTCATTTGTTCGGGATTGCAAACGCTGGTCTCAATAATAAAATTTCCTAGAATATGTTATACCTCTTCTATAAAGCTCATCTTTCACGTGAAAATGGTATCTAAATTCATGTGAAAATGGTATTTCATACCATACACATTCATATATATATATATATATATATATATATATATATATTGACAGTAAGATCATCCACAAAGCCTGAACAAAAAACACATGAGCTGACCCCCCAAACAAAAACCATGCCACAACTGCTGCCAAAGGTCCTGGCGCGTAGCCCCCAAATTGAATCCACAGAAACACACCAGTCCCCACAATCCACTGCAAATAAGATAAATATTTTATTGTTTTATTTATTTATTATATATGATTTTTTTTATTTTTAAGTACAAATATTTTGTATATATATACCTATATATAAAATACATAAATATGTACCTAAATATATAAAACCTACTTTTTCTTTGGAAATTGATAAAAGAAAAGTAGTACGGTTGCTACTTTTTCTGTTGCCTTTCTTTTCTCCATACTATACACACACGCACGCACGCACGCGACGCACGCACGCACGCACGCGACGCACGCACGCACTCACGCACGCACGCACGCACGCACGCGACGCACGCACGCACGCACGCACGCACGCACACACACACACACACACACACACACACACACACACACACACACACATATATATATATATATATATATATATATATATATATATATATATATATATATCTGGTGAGGTTGACGTGAACCTGCCTTTTTCAGGCAGTGGAGTTGATCCAAGCCTCCAGTCATGGCGGGAAACATTGCCAAGCTGATGACGCTGGGCTCCGGCCAGCTACCGAGGGCTCTGCTGTGCTCCACGCCTGCTGCTGTCACCAGGTGAGTTTCCTTGGCCGAAACCGATCGAGACCGCCTCGCTGTGCCAGTTTTCCATTCTCGGGTTTTGGCACAAGTGAAACGGACGGATCCAGAGAGAAGGCGAAGGAGGTTAGTCGTCCCCCGTAGGTCCGAGGGGTCGCCTCCCATGTGGAGGCGGGTACTCATGCTGGGCGGCTGAACAATTCCTGAATGCCCAGGAAATATGACAGCTGTGAGGCATAGACACCTTAGAACTGACTTCAGAAGGTGATCCGGGCAGTGACTTACTTTTTCTTGTCATTTTTCATTGTTTGCTGTCCATCCAGCGTAAGCCTCAGACATGGTTTCAACTATTTGGCTGTCCCTTTTTAGATGGCGGCTCTTATTGGCCAAAGCTGATTTGCTACTTCTTGATAAAACTTAAAACACCCACTGCCTAAAAGTACTAAGACATTGGGCCGGGAGGGTGCCCCTCAAAATGCACGATGATAACGCTCTCCAGGTGGCATAGGCTGCACCCTTGGGATTTGTCCTTCCCTTATCAAAACCTTAGGTTGTGGGGCGATAAATATTATATTAACTTTAAAAAATGGGCTTAAACCCGTCAAATTTGACACTAGGGATAAAAATAAATACCAGGCTTTTTTAGAAAATTAGAATCCGGGCACAGCAACATTACTTTTTCATGCAAATTATCGCCTAAAAGGGAGTTCAGATTGGACGACCGTCTCGGTTTTTTTGGTGAATGGTTCCGAGCCGGCTTGAAAAAGGTGCGTCGCTTTGTACACTTCTAGGGTGATCAATTTTACATTTGACAAAAAAATAGCTTCACGTCAAGTCACCGAGCGGCGACTTAATGTCAAAGCCCATATAAAGTCCACTGAAACAAGGTTGGCAAAACCAAGGAGTATCTCGGCTTCTAAAGGAGCCATATCAAGTTTCTATGCATGATTTGAAAACTCTTGAAAAATAAAATCGGAAAACTGCCATCCATTTTGAGGTCAGGTAAATGATAAGTTCCTCGGAGACCAGCAAAGTTCAAGGTTTTCGAGACTACTTTTCGCTTTGACCTATGAACGGAAACGGGAGCACAGAACACCCAAATATTGGGCATTCTTGTGGTCAGCATTACACTTGAATTCTAATGATATGTGGCATTTCGTTGGAAGATCATTATGTGACTGACATTTGGACCAGGTCCGTTCAAGGTCACAGTATGATCTTTAAAGGTCATGTCGCATTTTGTCAGAATTCTAGGGTCAAGATAAACAGGCCGTAGTTGCATCGTGTTGGACGTTGCACGATGCAACTACGGTCTAGCCGTGCGTTTGCATTTCAATCGCACGGCTGGATCGTGCGTCGCATCGCATCTGAGCCGCGTCGGCGGGAGCTGTCGGACGTTGGACGCAGTTGGGGGGACGCGGCTGTGGTGTGCACAACAAAAGCTGCCGGTTGAAAATGATTTACCACTGGCACAGCGAGCTAAGCAGGATGGCCACGGGTGTAGGTAAGGGCAGGTTCAGATCTGTCGACTAGGTGTACAACTTCGATGTTGACTTTCCTCGATCAAAGTACTTCACCCCATCAAACTGCTGATGAACAAGAATATGGTGGGGATGATGAGGAACTTTCAGGAGAAGAAAAGATGCGACAGGGGTGTCACCGCGGACATGGTGTGCAGTGCGCCGTGACATGGGAGGTGACCAAGCAAATCATCGCTAAGCGGTTCCACGACACCGTCTACCACAAGTCCTTCCTATCGCTGCTAAGGATGGTTAAGAATTTACACACTGACTACACAATGGGCAAAAAGAGGCAAGTGCAAGGGAAGGCTGAAGGGAGCAAGGAGTACCTCAAGTCCTAGGTTACAATAGGATCGCTTATTGTGGAGAGGAGTAGGCCGGGCTCAGGACAAACGACAGAGATGGTATGTACTTCCAAGACCAGAAAGGCGCTCGGGTCATTGTGTGTGAGAAAGGTGCGACCCCACGTTCTCCCTGACCTGACTGAGGAACCAGAGGGAGCTGTAAGGGATGGAGGAGTGGAAGAGAGCGAAGGAGGAGCCGTTCAGATAAAATGACTTTGAATCAATTAAGAAGACTCTTGTAAAGGCAGGTGTTCTTCACTCGAGCTCCAGTGCTGGCGAGGATCTGAAAGGAAATTGAGACCTGAGTTTTACCAGACCTGTGCTGCACTTACTGGCTTAGGATTATCTCGGCCATCCTTGGCCTTCATTTGGTGGAGCTGTTCTACTCCAGAACCATTCAGCAGGGCGCCACCCAGCTCAGACTGAAGTTCTTCAAGGAGATCCACCAGAGCATGGAGAGGCTGGGGGACACAGAGTTCTTCCTGTGTGACAATCCAGCGCTGGCTAGCGTGAGTGAGGAGCTGTGTCATGCTATGAAGGAGGGGTCTTGAAACCAGAGGGTGGTATGCGTATTTCAGGTTTCGCGAAGTCAAGGAGGGAGGAAGTAATCATCTCCAGGCTCCGCATTGGCCACACCCATGCAACACACTCGTTTCTGCTCAGTGGTGATGATCCGCCGGAGTGTGCCCGATGTGCAGGTTATCTCTCTGTACGCCATGTGCTTGTGGACTGTGACGATTACGAAATCGAAAGAGAACGATACGTTCATGGTTCACTCCCGCTGGAGTCGCTCCTCGGGGAGCGTCCGGTGGCGGATGTTTCGGCTATTGTTTGATTCCGGAAAAGTGTATCATTTAACGCCATATACTCCCCGTCTTACTCTGTTGGCACGCTGGGTATACGACACAGCTAAGCCGTTGTTGTACGTACCATGTTTGGTGTTTTCTTTCCGATGACGTTGCTGTCACTGATTCCCAATGCTGTCTGCCTTTAAGCTAAGAACAATGATTTAAATATGGGCGAAAAATGACCCTTGCTGTCGACGCGCTCTAAAACCTTAATGATAATGATGATGAAGGAGATATACACCCAAGAGGTGGTGGAGATGGTGGTCAAGCATTTCAAGCTGTACAAGTTGGAGGTGGTAAAACTGACCAAACTTACTGTGGTGGTGGTGAAGCAGGTGCTGATGAGGCAAAAGAGAGACTACGGTATATATGAGGACCAGTTTCCCGCCCAGTACCCTGTGATAGATCAAAGTAAGAACATGGTGATTCTGTGGTGACGAACATCGGCATGGAGAAACTGTGGTCTAGTGAACATTCTTAAAAAGACAGTCACTTCGGGACAACAACACAACGAATTTCAGGGGATTCAAGGAAAAGTTGTAGAAAGTGAAGGGGTTGAGGCTGAAATTTTTATTTTGATTTTGATTTTGCAAGGGTGGCGCTACATTGGTGTGTATTGGGACGGCACTGTGAAGTGTGAATCCAGAGGTGTGAATTGCGACGGTACTCGCAATATTTCATTAGGTAGTAAGCTGTGGTTAACTTAGCCTCGTCTAAAACAATATACGAAAACTACATCCATGAAGTGTACTTTGAGAATTAACTTAGGACATTGTCGATGCTACTATCTTTGCTACATCCACTGCCTTTGTCTCAAAATAAACAGCCTTTCCTTCCATCTCTTCACTAACGCTATCCTCGCACCCCAGTTAAGCAAACACCGTCCGTTCGTCTCGCCCTCAACTCTGGCTCATGTGCCTCGCTCCATGTTCCTTCTCCGCTACCGTGTCAGTTGCGGTATATACCACCAGGGGCCCCGCACGGACTCGCCGCCGCCGCCGCCGCTCGGACTCGCCGCCGCCGCCATCGGTTTTGCGGTCGAGTATGGAGTGGGACGCGTCAGAGTCGCGCTCTTCCCCCTCTTTGCTCCTGGAGCGTGCGGTGCTCAAATTTCAAATCGTTCATTCAAATACCTTACTCCCATACCTTTCCTTCATTCGACTTCTTTCATGTGTGGCACTTGTACTGCCTTTTTTCGCTGCACGGTCCTAGTGTGTGTGTGTATGTGTGAAATACACATGTATGGTTCCAAATGGAGTGATGACGTGAAGAAGAAGTTGGAAAAGGGTTCAGATGAGGAGCAGGAAGCTGCCGAACAAAAGGAAATAGAAGAGTGGACACTCTTCATTTTCTGAAAAGGAGGGAGGACCTTTTACGGACGAGCGAGAGGTGGAGGAATACGTGGCCAAGGAAGGTATGGAGAAGCAGAGGAGCAAGAGGATGAAGGTTGAGCTGCAGCTTGCCTGAGACACCTCCACACCTCTTCCCAAGAATGATCCGATCTTTAGGATCCAAGCCATCGTTTCCGCAAGTGGGAAATAGGAGGCAGAAGACACTCCAGGCGTTTGCCGAGGCTCTTGAAGTTCCTGCTGGGCAGGAGAAGCAATAGGTCCACCATCGAGTACAGCAGCTTCCAGGTGAGCCTGCAGCGGATGACCGTGGCGACCAGGACGGTGGGAGTGTAGAGATGGTATCCCAGGAATTTAGCGAGGCCCTAAAGTTCCTGTTTGGCAGAGGAAGCAACAGATCCAACATTAAGTACGGCGTCTTCCATGTGACTGCAGCTGATGACGTTGGGTTCCAAGAGGATGGTGGGACACTAGAGGTGGTCAGTCTGCTTCATCATACATCATGTGATATTGCACTGCTTGTTTTCCAACAAAGCTATGACTTTAATGACCTGTATATGCAAGTTTTTGCTCTGCTGTAAGATAGGCCTAATGGTGGAAAAGTAATGAATCAATGGCTGAACTTTTTTTTGCTCTCATGTACCTATTTTTGGGGCAAATGGTTTGCTGTTTTTTTTATAATGTTCTGCTAGTACTATGTTTGGGTTTTGCCTTAATTTTGAGTTTGGTATTTCTCACCCCTGCTATTTGATGGAGTTTTTGCAGCTGCGCCGAGTGTTGACGTCATAGGGCGCTGCCAGTACCTTTTCTGGCGCCTCTCATGTAGATGGAAACATATCAGCTTCCATCTACATTGCATGTAGATGGAAGCAGGTATGGCCTTTGTTACGCTATAATAACATCTTTCTGTAGCCGTAGTTCGGGAAATATCGCATAGTATAGCTAAGCTCCATGCTTAACATACTGCACCAATTGTCTGGCCTACTGTAGCTTACTATGAGAAAAACCTTTGCAATTTTTTGGTTCTTAAGCCGGATCGTTGTACAAGTTATGTCGAATAATGAGGTGCCCTGCTCTTTTGTATAACAGATACCTCCTGCTCATTATGATCTCGCCTGGGATGCTCGATGAGGGGTCGAATGACGCAGGCTTGAACTTTTACTACGCCAAAACTAGCTTTGGACATGTCAGTAATTTTAAACCGTTTGGACCTCTTTTAACAGTTCAAAAACTGAAAAAATAGAGCAAAAGCAAAACAACTACCTGCCATTATTCGGTAATTTGCTTTTTAACATGAGTGCGGAGCGCAGAAAGGCTCTTCCATCACATCCCATCTGACGCGATGCTAAGGAAGGCTGGATTTTCACGGGATTGTTTTCACCTTCACCGATGGTTCCTGTAGTTGGGCAATTGTGTCTGTTGGAAGTGGCCGAATCATGTTGTAAGTAAAAATGAATTATCTTGTAAAAATTTTCTACGCCATTTCGAAATATTTGAATTTTCCCGCATAGTGAACTGATCAGTGCTATGTCGTCACCTGTAAACATAATAATTGACGGAACAAGCTATCGAAGGAAATGGGCGGCAAACAGGCTAGTTAGCTTTTTAACGCTCGCCCCACCGGGGGCATCGATGGCCCCTAAAGTTTTTTTCGGAATAACAGAAAAACGAGAAGGCGCAGCACCCCGGTTGAAGTGTCATCCGCGGAGACGGTGCAACAGCTGGACTTGGTAGACTTCATGGCTAACGTGCACTGCGCGTGGTGGCTGCTGAGTAGCTCCCTCACGCGAGCGTGGAACGACCTCGCGCTGATCAAGACACTGCACAAGTACACATGCGTCAACAAGCTGACCGCCGGGAGTGCTCTGCATGCCTTCGAACGGCACGGCGGAGCTGGTGCCCCTTGTTTGACGAACAATGTCGTTCGGGACGTCGAGCGCCAATGCGCTGGGTCAGCAGATTCTGGCCGTCACACAGACGTGCCGCTCACTCAGCCGCTCGATCGCTCCGGCGCCGGCTTCAGCAAGCCGACCTTCCCGACATTCAACGCATCCAACCGCCCGGCCTGGTCAGCGGCGACTCCTGGTTCATGATAAACTCGTTAGATATGGACGCGCCCTCCTTGGCGCTGCCCGTCAGTGGGTGTCCGCAAATCGACGCCTACATCGATGGACAGTGCAAGTTGCTCAGCGTCCACGTTGTGAACGACTACACTTGGCGTGACATCAAACTGACATCCGACTTTTCGACCGCCGAGCAGGGCGAGGAGCTTTTGCAGAATGTGCGGAAAGTGGCTGGGCATGACCGAAAGTAAAAGTTGAACTTAAGCAAGTACATGGCACTTATGTAATGTAGTTGTCTTATCTTGTATGTAAGAGCGGTATCGAATTTCCCGAAATGCGGTGATTTTTGCGAGTAAAACTGAAGCTTTTTTTGCAGACCCCTGTATGAAGTTAGATACATTTCAAACTTGATGTGTTGGATGGTTGTAGGATGGCACTTGTATTTATTTGTAATATAACAGGTATTTAACTTCAAAAAAACAGTTTTAAACTACTTTTCAGTAGACACCGTCAATTATGAATTTCAAGAAATTTCGTGAACTTCATGGTAGATGCAGACTCCCTAGGTCAATTCAGATACACTTAGACAATGAAATGGTAGATGGTTTCAAGATACATCACAAATACATTGTGGTGTCAGGAGCGAGGTAGAACATTTTTGAAAATGTGTTGCGTTTGATACATCCTAATAATCATGATAGTCGTCTCGCATTAGTCATTTTCATAGTCATCGTGATAGTCCCCTCCCAATATTAACAAATTATTTGCCGAAGGCGATAGAAAGTAAAATATCAGATCCAGAAATGGATCATAGAATGGGCCCGCTCTACCTGGGGTGCGGATATTATCTTTCCGTGCGTGAAGAGAACCCTAGCGCTCATTAACAGGATCGAAATTGATTGCAACAAATCTGATAATTATGAGACAGCGTTTTATTATTACCACGATTATAGAAACAGGCTTCCTTGTTCATAACAGATGTATCCGTTTTCACATTTCAACCTTGTTGACTCTCCCAATGGCCGTCCGAACCAACAGACGTGTTTCACGCTCGGCAGTGAGACAGTACGCGGCGCCAAGCGCTGGTACCCCAGCGACCCCCAGTACATGAAAAAGTTCTCGGGCACGCTGATACCGGCAGAGTACAGCGAGTTCACAGACCAAACTGCCGGCCTGACTCCAGTGTACAACAGCTACGTCACACCGGCGTGGAGGACCATGAAGAAGTTCCACCTGATGCAACTTAACTTCGGACCGCAGCACCCGGCGGCGCACGGCGTGCTGAGGCTGGTGCTGCAGCTGGAGGGAGAGGTGAGCCGGTGTGGAGAGGTGTGGTGTGGAGAGGTGTGGTGTGGAGAGGTGAGCCGGTGTGGAGAGGTGAGCCCATGTGGAGAGGTGAGTCGGTGTGGAGAGGTGAGTCGGTGTGGAGAGGTGAGTTGGTGTGGAGAGGTGAGCCGGTGTGGAGAGGTGAGTCGGTGTGGAGAGGTGAGCCGGTGTGGAGAGGTGAGTTGGTGTGGAGAGGTGAATCAGTGTGGAGAGGTGAGCCATTGGGTAGAGGTTAGAGGTGAGCAGTGGGGAGTGGTAAGCAGTGTGGAGAGGTGAGTTGGTGTGGAGAGGTGAGTCAGTGTGGAGAGGTGAGTTGGTGTGGAGAGGTGTGTTGGTGTGGAGAGGTGAGTCGGTGTGGAGAGGTGAGTTGGTGTGGAGAGGTGAGCCGGTGTGGAGAGGTGAGTCGGTGTGGAGAGGTGAGCCGGTGTGGAGAGGTGAGTTGGTGTGGAGAGGTGAATCAGTGTGGAGAGGTGAGCCATTGGGTAGAGGTTAGAGGTGAGTCAGTGGGGAGTGGTAAGCAGTGTGGAGAGGTGAGTCCATGGGAGAGGTAGAGGTGAGTTGGTGTGGAGAGGTGTGGAGAGGTGTGTTGGTGTGGAGAGGTGAGCTGGTGTGGAGAGGTGAGTTTGTGTTGAGAGGTGAGCCGGTGTGGAGAGGTGAGTCGGTGTGGAGAGGTGAGCCGGTGTGGAGAGGTGAGTTGGTGTGGAGAGGTGAGCTGGTGTGGAGAGGTGAGTCGGTGTGGAGAGGTGAGCCGGTGTGGAGAGGTGAGTTGGTGTGGAGAGGTGAATCAGTGTGGAGAGGTGAGCCATTGGGTAGAGGTTAGAGGTGAGCAGGTGGGGAGTGGTAAGCAGTGTGGAGAGGTGAGTCGTTGTGGAGAGGTGAGTCGGTGTGGAGAGGTGAGTTGGTGTGGAGAGGTGAGCTGGTGTGGAGAGGTGAGTCGGTGTGGAGAGGTGAGTTGGTGTGGAGAGGTGAATCAGTGTGGAGAGGTGAGCCATTGGGTAGAGGGTGGAGGTGAGCGGTGGGGAGTGGTAAGCAGTGTGGAGAGGTGAGTTGGTGTGGAGAGGTGAGTTGGTGTGGAGAGGTGTGTCGGTGTGGAGAGGTGAGCCGGTGTGGAGAGGTGAGTTTGTGTTGAGAGGTGAGCCAGTGTGGGGAGGTGAGGTGGTGTCCTCAGGTTAGGTCAAATCCTGGATTTGACCTAGCAAGGTCACATATTATTCGATTCGGCTTGCTGCAAGGATTCATATAGTTCCAGTTATTTTGCTCTATCTTTACTTCTTCAGATGTAATGACCGAACACCATTTACATGTTATCCCTATGACCTCGTTTTGACCTTTACTGACCTTAAATCTGACCTGACAAAAAATGGTCCAAATATTTTCGATGGAGAAGTGGATGGGCTACCCAACGCCGTTTACCGTTTTTCGCTACCTAGCGTGGTTCTCGAGATCATAGGGGGAGGGTGGTTACCCGCCACCCCCGTCAAAGCGAAGGTGGCTCAGACCCCCGTCAATGCGCGTGTTAAAATCACGTTATAAAGGTGCCACATTCCCTTTCAGGCGAATCCCCACAAACATTTGCGACTTGTCAGGAGCGACGGCTCACATCCGCCGCCTCTGTGACCGCTTCTTGCATTGTGACCTTGTATCAGCATCCCCCTATGGCTTGCCCACAGACGGTGATGCGTGCCGACCCCCACATTGGCCTGCTCCACCGCGGCACGGAGAAGCTGATAGAGTACAAGACCTACACGCAGGCGCTGCCGTACTTTGACCGGCTGGACTACGTCAGTATGATGTGCAACGAGCAGGCCTACTCGCTAGCGGTGGAGAAGCTGCTGGGTATCGATATCCCCGAGAGGGCGAAATGGATCCGCAGTGAGTGAGCGATGGTGGCAGTGGGAACTTGCACTCCAGCAAATACTTTTCCTGCCGTAAACGGGGGGCTTAGGCTTTACAGAGATCACGGACGTATCACATCCCCAATATTTATGATGTTGATGTCAGTATGACGCCTCTTATCCTTCTGAAAAGCAATCCAGATTGCTGCGAAAAATAATCTGAAGAGTATTTGGAATAAAAAATTGCGTTTAGGTCGGGTTTGGGGACCAGCTGCATCGTTGCCATGATTGGAAACTGTATCTCCCTCTTACGTCTCTAATCGAACGGCTACAGTCCGGACCGCTGGAGGTTTGCATTGCGCGATGAGCATAGTAAACGGTTTTTCTTTGAGTACAGGTTGAATCTTAGAGAGTGAGCAGCATTTCTGCTGACTAGCGAAATACTTCTCCCTTCAGTCGCCTTAAAAAGTCTGAAATGGAATGTGGCACCTTCATGATGGGATTTGAACTAAGATTGCCATGTGATAGAGTATATCGAGAAACCTTCTGATCGTAGTTACGTTTGCTTCGGAACCTACCGTTTGCTAAGAAGAATTGGGGTACAAATTCACCGCATACCGATCCTTCCTCCCTTAGTGCTGACATGGTATCAGTTGAGTTTGGGAAAGCGACGTCTTACTCAAGCCTCCCTGTGCGTGCTACGCGGACAAATGGTTCCTCATTAGACCTCGACGTGTTATAATCATGGCTGTGGCACTAAATGCATGATGTTTGATTCGTGATGCATGAATAAATGCAGTAGCGCACCGAAGGAGGGGTGGCAGCGGCCTCCCCCAACGCTTTGACTCCAAAGTGCCGCCCCCGCCCATGTCAGTCGCCGAAGATGCCCGACATGGGTTGTGGTAATAATGGACCGCCACAGACGCCCATCGAGGGCAGAAATGAACCTTGATCTGGCTTTTAGTACCAGCTCTGTTCAGTTCAGTATATTAAGAAACAATCCACACAAGGTAAAAACAATGGGGTAGCTTTTCGTGTTTCCACGTGTCAGTCATTAAATACCCTCACCTGTCTACTCTCACTCTCACTACTCATTAAATACTCTCTACTCTCACCTTGCCGCCGTTGCCATGGCGTGCCGCCCCTGTGTTGAAGCATTAACTCAATATGTGATCAAGCCGTCCCTGTTCCGAAACTGCCGCCCCCTCACCAGGGAAATAAATACTGCGCGTGACATGCTTCCCTCCATCAGCCTGCCCCCGCCCCCCTTCGTCAGCGGGACCCCCGAACAAAAGTCGTGGGTGCACGCTTGAAGAAATGCGTGGTACTTGATAGATGTTTGATTCAATTAATCTTTTTCAAGCGTGAAATATATTTTGGTACGTGAAGAAAACTATTAAATATTTCTGAGTGTTTTGTGTTCCACTATTAGTCTTTTATTTATATCAAAAACACTGCTGTGTTTGCATTCCTCAATGGCACAGACAAGGAGAAAATTTTATTGTATATGCAGTATGAATTGCAACCATATCGTGACGTCACGTTGATGTTGAAGTTTTTTTACCTCTTGTGAAGGGTAGATAGTACGAAATATTGGGATTATTTACTATTTTTCAGCAGGAATAAGGCCGGGTTTATCATGCTCGATAAAACCCATCTACCCGAGACTAAAATTGGACTAATGTGCCTCATGCCTTTTAAAAGGTAGCAATTCACGAGGGCAGAATGTTCGGCCCAGTCGAAGATGCATATTCGGCTGGGTTTTGCGGCTGGTCTCTCCATCGTGACAAAGTTGATAACTTCCATTATAAAATAAGTAATAGATTACAACCATTTTCATCACGATTATTCTCCTTACCATGTGCTTATGTACCAGCACTTGACTTACTAGTGAACTCTGTGTACTAGCGATTTAATCAGCTCAATCAATAAAGGGAACAGCAGAGCCGTGCTGTGACAGTGGCGCCCCTGCTCCTCAGCCATGTTCGGGGAGATCACTCGCCTCCTGAACCACATCATGGGCATCTGCACTCACATTCTGGACGTGGGCGCGCTCTCGCCCTTCTTCTGGATGTTCGAGGAGAGGGAGAAGATGATGGAATTCTACGAGCGGGTGTCGGGCGCGCGTATGCACGCCGCCTACGTCCGGCCCGGCGGCGTCTCGCAGGCAAGTACGCCTCCAGGCTACTCACCGCACCAATAGCATTTGTGCGGACGTATGATGGCCATTTGGAATCGACGTCCTCTTAAACACCGAGCATGGTGATGGGGATTGTTATTTGTGTTTTTCATCGAAGGCCAATGCTACAGCGGGCATTGGTTATTTAATCAATTCCGCAAGTACCGGGTAGATTCCACTCGCCGTTAGCAGACATTTGAGGAAAAGCGTTTCGACTTTGTGCTATCCCGTCTGGAAGATGTAAACTGAATTCCTTTCCACACATTTCAATGTAATTTCAAGTCTGGGCCGTGCCAAGTCAGGGCGATTGGGGTCATTTCCAAAGAGGTGACAATGTCGTACCTCACAAGGTCTTCTTTCTCTGCGCCATGACTTTCTCGCTGCGTTCCAGGGGATGAGGTGGCTTAGTGGATAGCACCCTTGTCTTCTAAGCCACCGGTCCCGGGTTCAAGTCCCGGCGGAGCCTCTGAATAAGTCGATCTGATCCCCAAATCCCTTCCAACAGGGTGAGAGTTGGCGACGCCGTATACCCGGCATTTGGTCGTCGTTAAACCCAACAATTATTATTATTATTCGCTGCGTTCCAGTTAGAAACAGCAATTTGGCTCGGACTAGGGCCCAACTTAGGCTCTAGCTTACTTGTGATGGCACTTACCTCTTGAGCCTATGGTATAGACCAGTGACCTCAGGTGATTGATTGATGAGGTGTTCCGGCCGTCGGCGTTACCATATGGTGGCCGCCCCTCCAGCCGCCCCAACCGCCGCAGGAACATCGCCAGCGCCTCCCGGATGGGCAAGTCGTCTTGTCCAAAGATGTCCCAGCGCAGGACTCGACTCCCAGGCCTCGTCCTCTCCGTCGTCGCATTCCTGGCTGAAAAAATTCCGCTGGAAAATGCGCATCGCAGGATCGAAGACGCAGGTCCTAGCTCTCTCGCAGTGGAGTGAGGACGCGTCCGACCTCTCAATCGAAGTGGCCCGGACGCTAGTCCCCGGAACAGATCACCTGAAACTTTTGGGCGTCAAATTTGACAGGCTCCTCTACTTTGGAGAACGCTGTCGTGACCTGTGCTGGAAAATAAACCCCGCATAAAACCCCCGCATAGCACAGCTGCGGAAAATCAGCGGCCACTGGTGGGGCCTGTGCGAGGCTCGACTGCGCACGGTGGCGCACGGATCAGCGAGGGGCGCGCTAGAATAGGCCGCTGCAGCCTGGCTTCCTGCTGCGTCGAGCTTCCACGCCGAACTCATCGACTGCGAACTACGCGTTGCAGCCTGAGTCGTGACCGGCTGCCCGCTCTCTGCTCCCTCGCACGCCGTCCTGGCAGAGGCCGGCATCCAGCCGGTAGCCGTCCGCCGTCAGGTCCTCGCGGCCCGACTAGTCGCCCTGGCTGACTCCTGCCAATTGAACAGCGCCTGCAAGTGACCGTCCCTACTTGGACAAGTACCGACAGCGTCACCTTCTCCTTGGACGTGGGGCCGTCTTGTGGACGCTCTGCACCAGCACAACGCAGACGCGACGCAGCCGAATCCCACCTCGCCCCGCTCCCATCCCTGGCGATTTGGGTATATGGACAGACGGCTCGGGCAGCGGTAGAGTGACAAACGACGACGGCGGAGCTATAATCATCCCTTCCCTGGGGACCCTGTGCAGTACCACCCTTTTGAAAACTTTTTCCTTATTTTTTTCGGTACCAGTCGGTTTGCGATGTTCGCGGACCCGCTGATTTCAAATTTGACCTTGAAATTTTAAATTTCGAATTTTTCAGCCTGCACTTGCGCCTTCAAGTTTTCGAAAACAAAATGCAGGTTCTTGCAGCCGTGAGCAGTAATCTTCCAGAATAGCAAAAGAAAATGAAATTGATCAGTTAGAATAGTTTCTTACCTACAGTTCTGCGCAAACTACATGGTCATGGGGTTTCCTATGCGAAACATGTGTTGGTCTCATGTCCCAGATACGCGAGGGAAAGAAAGGAGCAGTTTGGGGATCGGCAGCGAGCGTTCACGCTGACTGATCTGATTGGCCAGAGATTCAGACATGGTTGTGCGCGTTATATCATTTCTTAAAGTCATTGGTTTTACGCTCATATATGACCCTGGTTAAGCAGTAGACAAAGTTCGTGACCTCTTTTTTAACGCAAGACTGTTGGCCTTTGTATCTCACCTAGATCATTAGATTAGCAAGTTTAACCTACTTTTACTGATACCCAATTAACTATGAACGTAGCGGAAACCGAAAGGTGTCTGAAAGGTCAATTTCAACTACCGAAAGGTGAGAAGCTAGGTTACAAAATAAAAGGTCAAATGAACTAAAAGTAATTTTTTATTTTTCAATTTTCTTTTTTTTAAATAATTAATAGTTCAAGACGAATTCAATGATATACAAAACCTGTTAAACAGGCAATGCGTTTTTGAAGTATGAAACATCAAAGATGAGTCTACAAGGTGACCTAAGGAAATTTTTCGGGCTATAACTCGGTCACGATGGGACGGGGCTAAAATTATCACAGCTGTGTTCCTGGCCCAAAACTGCCCCGGAGACAAAGTGTCAGACTTTTTCTAGACATGGTGGTGTCAAGCCTTGGTCGATCTGTCCTGGAATCCCCCACCTATCACTAGGAGGTAGCAGCTCCAACAAACAGTCACTAAATCTATCTAGACACTCGTCTGAGCATTCTTCTATTTTCTGCAACCCAGTCTCATGGAAAACGAATAAAAACAATAAACGTAACCAGGGCCAGTGGCGTAGAAAAACAACACAATATGATGTGCCTCATTTTTCTGCTTTAGCAACACTCTCATGCCATTTTTTACCCTGGACTTAAGGGTAACTTGAGAGTGCCACAAAACACCGGATTTTTGTAGAGCTCACCAGGAAAACTTTGTGCAGTTATGTCATGTCACTGCCTTATCACTGGTTTCAAGAATAAATTAGACCTAGGAGTTATTTGGTTCTATTAGCCCTTTTGTGAAACGCTGCTTCTGAGGAGCCATCGAGCCAAGCTCGTGATGATAAACCAGGCTCCAATAATCAGGTTAAAATACTGGAGAAGGCCTGGACATTTCTGATATTCGAACTGCCGGCTGCTTGACCTTGTAATTTTATATTAGGTGGTAAACCTTCGGGGCCGAAACACGTCTGCCATTTATTTAAATTGATGCACTTGCACTACACAAAATAGACCAAAACCCCATGAACTTAGTACTCTGCTTACTTGCGTTCACTGGCCAGGACCTGCCGATGGGCCTGCTGGACGACATCCACGACTTCCTTAGCAAGTTCAGCGAGCGCATCGACGAGCTGGAGGACGTGGTGACCGAGAACCGGCTGTGGAAGGAGCGCACTATTGGCATCGGAACGGTGACCGCCGAGGACGCGCTTAACTACGGCTTCAGGTACGCCCCGTGGTTTAGAAATGATTTGTCATGTATGGTATTGACAGAGTTGTGCGTTTCCGATTTATTTTTTAGTCGACTCAACTCAACTCGGGTGCTGAGAGCGGTTGACTCAACTCATGATCAAGAGTTCAGTGAGTCGACTCATCTCCGACCCAAGGATAAATTCATCCGACTCAACTCAACTCAAACTTGGACTCGTTTTCAAAATAAAATAAATACGTGATAAATGTATAAATAATATTAACAAATTTAGAATAAATCAATAAACCAGCAAAAACCAGGGACGTCACTGATCAGCCGGGGGGGGGCAGTGATCGACCAGGGGCGGCAGTGATCAGCCCGGGGGAGGCAGTTATCAGTCAAGGGGCGGCAGTGATCAACCAGGGGGCGGCAGTGATCAGTCAGATGCGGAAATTTTCAGGTAGGGGGCGGCATTTATCAGTCAAGGGGTGGCAGTGATCAGCCAGGGGGCGGCAGTGGTGAACCAGGGGCGACAGTAATGATTCGGGGAGCGACAGTGAATAGCCAGGAGCGGCACGTCTATGGGTGGAAAATTAAACAGGGGACTGCATTGATTAGCTAGAGGCGGCATGAATCAAGCCGGCTCTGATAATCCAGGGGTGTCAATGAACAGCCAGCTGATCAGTGATGAACCAAAGACGGCAGTGATCATCGGGGGGGGGTGGCGGTAGTGATTAACTGTTGGCGGGAGATCAGGCGGGGGTGGCAGTGATCTGACGTCACAAATCAGGGAGAAAGTAAACAGGCAGGCGGCATTGACCAGCTAGAGGTAGAACCAATCAGGGTGAAAGTAATGAACCCGAGACGGAAAAAACTTGCCAGGGGTGGCAGGGATCAGGGCGGCAGTGATGATATAGGGATGACACTGTTCAGGGCAGTGGTGCTAAGCCAGGGGCGACACATGTATTGTGAACACATGCAGATTTCATATATTTTGATTTCAAGAAAATCGAAGTCCTCGCTTTGAAAAATTTTGAAATTTATATTTTTATTTCCAATTTTTATCAATTTTGAAAAAAAATATTCAGAAACTATTTTTGACGATCATTGGTATTCTCCAAGCATCCTCCCTCCAAAACAGTTAACTGATGTTAAATATCTCCGCAACTTTTTGAGGTACAAAGCTTTGCATTTTACCAATCATGGAGTGACGTCACAGTTGCAACGAAACTAAAACCTGGAGGTCTATTTCGACCACATGTTTGGATTCTAGACTATAAAAGAGCCCTGTACACCTCATTTCATAGAAATCTGAGGGGGTGCCGTGAAAAATAACACTTTTACTGGTTGAGTTGGCGTGGAATGGCCTGTATATATATATATATATATATATATATATATATATATATATATATATATATATATATATATATATATATATATATATATATATATATATATATATATATATTCTGAATTTTGTTTTCAGAAACTGTGACGTCACTCCATGATTGGTAAAATGCAAAGCTTTGTACCTCAAAAATTTGCGGAGATATTTAAAATCAGTTAACTGTTTTAGAGGGAGGATGCTTGGAGAATACCAATGATCGTCAAAAATAGTTAATATAAATTTGAAAATTTTTCAAAGCGAGGACTTCGATTTTCTTGAAATCAAAATATTTGAAATCTGCATGTGTTCCCAATACATGTGCCGCCCTGGCTTAGGCTATATATATATATATATATATATATATATATGTGTGTGTGTGTGTGTGTGTGTGTTTGTGTGGGGGGTATGGGTGCGTGCGTGCGTGCTCCTCCCCCTGGAATGGTGAGGATCCATGTCCCCGTGATCTTCCCCCTGCCCTCATAGTGATGTCACACACGTGTCTGTGTCCTCGCTGTAGTGGCGGGTGCGTTCCATCCATGTCTTTGTGCTCTCTGTCTCGGCAGTGGTGTGATGCTGCGCGGGTCTGGCATCGAGTGGGACCTCCGGAAGGCCCAGCCGTACGACGCCTACGACCAAGTGGACTTTGACATCCCAATCGGCGTCAACGGCGACACTTACGACAGGTACGTGCTAGGCCAGTCAGGTACAGGTGCTAGGTCAGTGCGACAGGTACATACGTGCTAGGTCAGTGCGACAGGTACACGTGCTAGGCCAGTCAGGTACAGGTGCTAGGCCAGTGCGACAGGTACACTTGCTAGGCCAGTGCGACAGGTATACGTGCTAGTTCAGTGCGACTGGTACTTGCCTGGGCAGTACGACAGGTACATCCGGTTCCATACTGATTGGTAGGTACTACAGCTGGTCCGGCTATTTTTCGCAGATATCCCAGGAATTGTTTCACTGTCAAGAATGCTTATGCCTCTGAATTGTGTGTATTGACCGCGGCTGCCCCTGACATGCGTTCGTGGTATCTGCTTGTATTTAGTTACAAAACTACAGGCAAACATAGATTTTGACCCAATTTGAGCGGGGCAGCATGAGACGAACTTTACAACGCCACTGTCTCCCCTCCTCGTCTTGGCTGCAGCCCAGGTGGGGTCGTAAGAGGATCGTAACTGGTATTTACAAAACACTGCCCGGCCGGGATTTATGAATGAATGGTAGCACACGGTACAATTTTTTCGGAGGGGAGATGCAGGTCATTTGGACCATGACAGGGCTGACCGTGTCAGCACTCCAGCAAGCTGCCAGAGGTGAGAAAAATCAGACTTTGCCAACTTAGTTTGGGGAAAATCTCGGGAAATCAGAAAAAGTTATTTTCGTTCAGGGAGACTTCCCTGTCTTAGGTGGTAAAATTGGCCTCTGATGGGGAACACATTATTTATATGACCTCTGCTAGCTGCATATTGGGTGGGTGGAGTCCGACTACCGGTAAAAATTATTCGCATGAGCCGCGAGCACGCGCCGCGGTAGTCATCAGTGGCGCAGCGCGTAAGGGCGTGGGAAGAGATGACGGAGGGACGGATGCGTGGGTTCGAGCCCAAGTGGGGATGGTTTTAGTCTGTAAGGGATCCGCGCTCTCAGGGAGCAACTTTTGAGAATTCACGATTCAATCTAGGAGATGAAAAAATGAGGGAGCTATAAAGGGTATACGTCAAGTATTGCATTTTCAAGCGCACTTCACATGTGCAGATTCAGGAGGCACGTGCCCTCCGATCATGCATTCAGAGCTTCCACACTGCATCCCCGCGGTCTCCTGAATCCTCCTCAATGTCTTTCTCCTGCTCCCCCCCTGAAACATTGTTTCTAACTCGGCCCTCCCCCAGGATGCAAATATTAGTGCCCCCTTGATACATAGGTAACGTATTAAGAGTTGGTGCCCCTGTCCAAATGGCGGCCTCTCGTGATTTTTTCCACTTGGTCGAAATTCTTCCCATTGGAATTTTTCTCCCATTGGAATTCTTCCCTTAATAAATTCTGCAACTTCCCTTAAAATGTTTAGGTTGGGTCGTCTCAGATCAGGTCACCAGTGGAGGTTAATGCCATCACCAAAAAATTTTAAGGTGTCATAAGTAAGAAATTGGTGAATGTATCGGATTGAAACTTAAAACCACATAATGGGCCCACTGAGTATACAAATTATCTTGAGGGATTTTTCATATCGATGACCTAGGGTCAGGTACGGATCATGACCTCTGCATTGGAAATGCGTGGGGAAAACAGGAATTGGACTGTATTTGTGTGGATACAACTGCGAATCACTTCATATTCTCCAAATCGTAGTATCCTGGACCCCTTTCCAGGTTCATGCTGCAGTTTTGGACATGTGACCTCTGAGAGATCACCTGTAGCTATTTAAGCAGTTTTCAGGCTTGGATCAATAACTTTGCAGGAAATGATGATACAGCTTATATTTTGATACCATTGCATTTGGATTGCTATTGCGAGTCGATTGATATGCATATTGACTATGTTAAAATGGAAATTAACCTTGACCTGACGTGAGGTCGCGTCATTTATGTGTTTTGACCTAGCATAGTCATATTGTACATCATTCGATTCTCCATGACACGAGGAAGCGAATGGTGCCTAAAAATGGTTCCAGCTCAACTCTGTCAGACGCTAGAGCCAAAAACTCTACTCAAAATTCCACCTTCTTTCACCTGTCATAGCCTCAATATTGACCGGAGCCAAAAAGTGACCGATGCAGTTTCTTCATTAATTTGTATGAGCTATCCAACAGGGTCGCGTTTTTCCGCCATTCCGCATAGGAGAGGGGGGTGTTTGAACCCCCCACCAGGGCGAAAGTGGCTCGGAGGCCCACCGGGGCGGGTATTCAGTGAAATGAAGTGCATAATTCTTCTGATTTTTCGGCAAAGTTACGAATCACCGTATTAAATTTGACACGTACATACATGCACTACCACTCTGTCGGACGCTAGAGCCTGGGAACTATTCTTTAAACTTCTTCTTCTCTAGCCGTCTTTGACCTGTCATGACCTCCATATTGAAATGATCCAAAAAGTGGCCAACGTGGTAAATTAGTAGCCGAATTGGAAAATTTTCCGCTCCATCATACATTCTGAGGCGAATAATCCACTCACTCACCACACATTCCGAGCTGAATTTTGCACTCAGCACCCTAGTATAAAACCAGTTTTGGGACTTTGCGTTGGAGTGAGGGTAGCTGCATGGATGGAAGCCTAACTGTTGGCTCGGCCCCCAGAATATGCCGAGGTCTACTTTTTGCCTATTTTAGCAGCATCTGTGAAGATGTCTTGCCAACCTTAATAGACCGGAACTCCAGGAATTTCTGGGAGACCTCCTCTTCTGTTAAGTCTGCTTTACGGCAGGTGAAAAGAACCTCTACTTTGGGCTCTTTGCGAGTCCAAAAGCGGGAGAGTGCGGGCTTCCCCATTGTTCCAAGGATTGCAAGTTTGAGGATTTCCAGGGTCTCGGCTACTCTGTGTACTCTCTGTAGGGGGGACTAGTTGCTCGTCTGGAATGGGCGAAACATTGTTTCGGCATGTGGTTTTCGGTCGATTAGTAAGAAATAAGCTGGAAGTGGTGTTTTGTTTGGAGTGGGCACAACCCGCTGTTAAAGGGAATGTGGCACCTTGGTCGAATCCTGGAATTCAGTGTAATTAGGGGAACTTTTAGCCGAAAATCAAGCAGGCGTCCATGATTTCTCTGAAAAATGTGCAATAAGCGCAATATTTTTTATTTGTAAAATGCTGCTCAAGGGAAAGAAATGAATATCTGTCTGTGGATGCTGTCATGATCTGGCAACCACTACCATATTCAATACGCTTCAAGGGCTTCAATTGGCTGATACTCACCGTGACGTCAGCAAATGACGTCACACCAACAGCCATGACAACTTTGGCCTGCTGCTAAGGGTACATGAGGGGTACATTTCAGGTAGGTTTTAGCTTTTTTCTACGGAAATATCGAGTTCCAAGACAAATGATATATTGAGAGTACCAGGTTTTCCGACTTGCTTTACAACTTGGCTATCTCAGTTAAAATCCCGTAATGAAGGTGCCACATTCCCTTTAACCAACAAATGGTGATGGATTCTCTGAGCGTGCCTGTGGCTGGCCGGATACCTGCATTTTGGATGCGCTCTAGGTTTAGTTTATTGGTCTTGTTCGTTGAGTCAAAACCGAACGAGTTATATTCAAGAAAGGGCCGTATCAGGGACTTGGAGAGCGTAAACAAGGTCTTCCGATTCCCGCCATGCTCTGTTGCGCCGAGCACGCGGAGGTCCGGCGCGCCGTGCTAGGCACCTGCCGGTGCGGCGAATCCTTGGCACCTTTGACTCACGGGGAATCAGACATTTTATTTTTTAACTTCTTATTACGTTTTATGGGCGCAACATGACCCTGGATGTGGACGCGCCCGAAAACCTCAATGATGATGATGGTGATGATGATACTCTCTGCATGTTTAGATATTGCCACTTCTTTCCCCATAAAACTCTCCCTTAAATTTCTCTGCGTGCCAGGTAGTGTTACAAACCTCTTCGATGCTGAGATAGACTATACTTGCTGATGCGTCTTCTTTATCGCAGGTACCTGTGTCGGCTCGAAGAGATGAGACAGTCGATTCGTATCATTGAACAGTGCCTCAACAAAATGCCCCCCGGGCGAAATCAAGGTGGACGACAACAAGGTGGTGCCTCCCAGCCGCGCCGAGATGAAGGTTAGCTGATTATGTCATAAGACTGGGGGAGTTGTAGCGTAACGCGCTCAGGCACACGGGAGATAGCTCAATCCATCATCCACAACCTTGGAAATAGTCTTATACATATACTTTGAACTCCCTTTCTCTCTTTTCTCTCTCTCCAGGAGTCGATGGAGGCGCTTATCCATCACTTCAAGCTGTTTACGCAGGGGTACGCCGTACCCCCTGGCGCCACTTACACCGCCATTGAGGCACCCAAGGGAGAATTCGGCGTGTACTTAGTCGCGGACGGTACCAGCAAGCCCTACAGGTGAGTGTTGCACCGGCAGCTGCATCGTGTATCGACTCGACTGACTGCAGATCCCTTCTGTAATGATGGATTGGCTGCGGATGTGTTCTGCATCGCCTCGACCGACTGACAGTGTCGACTGAAGCGACTGACAGTGTCGACTGAACCGACT
This sequence comes from Lepas anatifera, assembly GCA_034440635.1. Taxonomy (NCBI): domain Eukaryota; kingdom Metazoa; phylum Arthropoda; class Thecostraca; family Lepadidae; genus Lepas; species Lepas anatifera. Next base: position 1,207,099 of record JAOTON010000193.1, on the reverse strand, counting down.
GACAGTGTCGACTGAAGCGACTGACAGTGTCGACTGAACCGACTGACAGTGTCGACTGAAGCGACTGACAGTGTCGACTGAACCGACTGACAGTGTCGACTGGACCGACTGACAGTGTCGACTGAAGCGACTGACAGTGTCGACTGAACCGACTGACAGTGTCGACTGGACCGACTGACAGTGTCGACTGGACCGACTGACAGTGTCGACTGAACCGACTGACAGTGTCGACTGAAGCGACTGACAGTGTCGACTGAAGCGACTGACAGTGTCGACTGAACCGACTGACAGTGTCGACTGAACCGACTGGATTTGTCCAGTGTCGACTGAACTGACTTTAGGTTTGTCTCCAGTGTCGACTGAACTGACTAGGTTTGTCTCCAGTGTCGACTGAACTGACTAGGTTTGTCTCCAGTGTCGTTTGAACTGATTTTAGGTGTCTCCAGTGTCGTTTGAACTGATTTTAGGTGTCTCCAGTGTCAACTGAACTGACTAGGTGTGTCGACTGAACTGACTTTAGGTGTGTCTCATTCAATTAGGTGTGTCTCATTTTAGGTGTTTAGGCCGCGTGTCATTCAAGTTCATTTGCCTATGGTGTTACAATATTACGTATTGCCTACGTCTACTACAACTTGTACTAAATCAACCGTTTGACGGAGCTGGGTTTCAATCTTGACCCATACCTTTTACCTTGATCTGTGATCTTCAAATCAACATCGAATGACCTGGCCTATGCTCTGGCAGCGGATCTGGAGGGGGGGACCGGGGCACGGTGTGATCCTCTCTCAGATAAGAAAAACACTAACCCTATGGAGTTCGCTGGAAAGCAATGGGTTGAAAATCCCGTGGTGCCCCCCCTCTTAAATCCGGGCGTCCCACCGACACTGAGTCTATGACGTCGCATCATAACATACATCACATTAGGTAACGTCATTCGACCGAAGGCAACGGAGTCAATGACTGTGAAAATTGCATAGCGACCTTGGCCTTAGACTTTAAATTCAAGCAAGATGACGTTGACATAACATCATCATTACATAATGCTGTGAAGTCGCCACATACCTGCGAGCTTGAGTGACCGCGCGGTTGAGGGGGTCTCAAAATACAAGCCTAACTTTAAAATAAAAAGGCCTGGCCGTAAATAAAAATTGTCAGGTCCTCTTTAAAAATTCCATCATCAATGGGCGCACTATTTAATTTTCTCACCTTTAGCCTTGTCGCATTTTACGGCTGCAACGGTTCTCTGACCACCTTGGAAAACAGGTGGGGGATCTATGAGGCCCCCTTCAGTGAATGTATGAATAACCGGTAAAAAATTTCGGGAAACCTAACCATTAATAGACCAGAGCATCTGCGCCAAGTTTGAACAACACATGCAAGAACATGGACTGTATTTCAAAACCCACAAAAAAAACACAAAAAACACAAGCACACACGCTGCCCTGACCGCACGGCTTCTCAGCCCGCTCCCCTCCATCAGTGCTTCTTATGCCTGCGCTGCCCGAGCGCACTGTTTCACAACGGTTCTTTCTAACTCCGAGCTCTGGACCAAATTACATTTAGCTCAGCCAACTGGCGCAAGTGAGACCAATGCACCATCCTAGAACTCTTTTACAAGAAATCACGGCAATCACCCGAATACATAGCCACAAACGAGAAATTGGCTCAACACTAAGTATGCAGCGCATAATCGTTCCGTCGCTGGAAAATTGCTTACATTTGCTGCTAAGTTCAATGGACAAGTTCACTTACTGTGCATTGCGGGTAAAGTGAGCCTATGTCCGCATCCTCTGCGCCGATTGCATGGTACTGCATGCTCAGATGCTCCCGCCAGCGAAACAACTCACACGGTCACTGACATTCAACTTAAATTCCAAACCCGTCAGTCACCCCATCAGCCCAAGTTTATGCGCCGGTTAGGAAAAACAGCCTTAAACTTTTCGCTAAGTCAAACCTCTGGTGCCTTGATCCCAAATTACACCTGTGGTGCGTGGTGGTGCCTGGATCCTGTCTGGTAATGAGCCGCTGTTTCAGGTGCAAAATCAAGGCGCCCGGTTTCTAGCTGTCTGGTAATGAGCCGCTGTTTCAGGTGCAAAATCAAGGCGCCCGGTTGCTAGCTGTCTGGTAATGAGCCGCTGTTTCAGGTGCAAAATCAAGGCGCCCGGTTGCTAGCTGTCTGGTAATGAGCCGCTGTTTCAGGTGCAAGATCAAGGCGCCCGGTTTCGCCCATCTGGCCGCCATCGACCACGTGGGAAAGAAGCACATGCTGGCCGACATCGTGGCGATTATCGGTGAGACTGGGGGTGGCCGGCGGCCGCTCCACCTCATATAGATCACACACGCTCCAATAGGGTGTGGTTTGCGCCAGGATCTGGCGCCCCATGACTGGGGCTGTTATCTGATAACCTCTGATGGGCCCACACTGAGGGTCTATCGGTTTACAGCAGCCTTCACCACCAGATTAGTTGAGCGGTTCATAATATCTGCTCCAGGAAGGTAGCACATTCAGTAATTGAAATGTCAAGCTTTGTAAGAGTTTAGCTCAGATAATATGATTTCATAGCCCTGTGAGTTTATTTTACTAGGTGGTCCCGAGGGTGGATGGTGGAAGCTACCGCAAGGCTTTGTGCAGCCACATCGGTGCTGGAAATATGTGGGTGGGGGCTTGCTTTCGTTCTACAGGCCATGTTATGACCTGCCATACCTATATCAATGCTCACAATAACATAGACATTTAGACCATGTGTGGTCTACTTTGGGTCTAAATTCTGCTAACCAGGTGTATATTCTCCAACCAAAGCCTAATGAAAACACCTTTCGGCTGCTAACACCCGCGCTGGAGAGTGGTCTGGCACTAACGCGCACTGGATGGGGGCCTAGTAGGCCCCTTAATATCTCGGAAACTGAGAGGTGTAGAAAAATGTCAGGGAGTAGGTGGGGGCTATGGTGATCTACATCATGACCAATTTCCATTGACCTAGGTCAACATCTGCAAGGTCAAACGAGGTTATAAAGGTAAAATCTTGGCCATGAGGAGAGCTATTGGGAAATGCCGTGATTATGCGGTAAAAAGACGGAAATATGCTAAGGACGGACCAGGGTCATGGATGGAAGGTCACAAATAATTTATCCTACAATTTTGCGGTCAAGGTCACTCAAGGTCATTGAGCTAGGAGGTCACAATATTGTATGCTACCTATAATGTATAATATGACTAGCACTATAGCCACTGTTAGGCGGGAAAGAGGATTCGCCTTTACCAATGACCTTTTACCTTCAAATTTACATTGAGGTTCCTGAATTATGACGTCATAGCATAATAATAAGTTCTCGAAAGGCCTGCTGTAGATAGGGTGCCAATTTTTTTCCTTGGAAAACGTTTACCTCAGGCCCCCAGCCACCTTCACCTTGCACTCCTCGCCTGACGACGGTCAAGGACCGAAGCGTTGCGTTTACCTCATCCCATGCCCTTTTGCTTTATCTTTACCTTGACTTGGCCTTTTTGTTTTTTTTAGGGTTTAGACGTCTTAGTTTCTGGACTTTGGCTTTTTAGACTGTAAGTCTTTTAGCGCTTTTACTGTCTTCTGTTCTATAATCGTTTTAGGATCCTAGGCCATTCCCACAACACTGTCCTAGCATAATATACGTCAGACCGGGTAACGCCTTCTAACCGGAAGCTTTCGGGTCAGTGACCTTGAGAGTGCAGATATGGCCTTGACCTGTGACCTTTGAACTTGACCTTCATGTGTGGTGACCTTGACATATCCCGGTTATATGACTTGCTCTCTTGCTCTCTTGCTTACACTTGCTCGCTCTCCAATGCAAGTGAACTGGTCTGACCGCGCGATTACGGCGATCTCAAAATGCAGGTTTGCCTTTGGGAGCCTATAAGTAAAACAGTTTCGAACGATTTTCAAAATGTCTTCACAAATCGACATGCCATTAAATTATGTTAAATGTGTCCATCGTTTTTCGGCTACTAGCGGTTCTCCGGCCTCCTTGGAAAAACAGGTGGGGGGGCTCCGAGGCCCCTCTCCAGTGCGCGTGTTAATGACGGCAACGGTGATAAAGCGAGGGTGAGTCGTCAGTGAAAGCTCTCGCTGAGAGAAGAAAGTTTACTCTAGACCAAAAGAACTTGTCGTAGCTGAGCTCCCTTCCCCTCTGTTCATGCTTCCGATGAAATTGTATGCAGACGTATAGTGTTCGGCTTGCTCACTTGCCCCGCCCCTCTCTCGTGACGCTCGTGGCTACGGATATAATCCTATCACCAAACCTGATCATGACTCAAAACTTTTTAAGTTTACTCAACTTTGACTCATGACTTAATGACTGACTATGATTCTGACTCAACTCAATGTTTTGAACCGGCGAGTTGACTTAGGCTTGGGCCGCGTCAAAAAGTGAGTCAAATCGACTCTGACTCAAGAAAAATTGAGTCGACTGAGATTCAATTCTGACTCTGAGTCACAACTCAATAACACACTAAAATTGTGTGACAAAATTGAATTCAGTGATATTTATATTTGAAAATCTATAATTAGTGACGTTAAAAAATCCAATCAAAGTGATTTCACTGAACAGAGTAATACAATTATTTTCCGAAGATTTCCATTAAAAACTAGCTTGAATACTTATAGGCCTATTGTTATGAATATAGCGGTCTGGTCTTGCTATGAATATAGGTCTTTATAGCGAAATATTGTACTGCGTTTTGGGTGGACGATAGATATTTGTTGCGAGTTGCAGTTTTATTAATCTTTTTTAGACTTCAGGATGTTCTTTGGAAATTGTGGTGATCTGGCGTTTTGAAGGTCGCTGTGTTCTCTTGTATTTACCGCAGTGTGAGCAGACAATTTGGCTGCATACCAGGTGGGTCATCTACGACACAGGCAAAGGCCAAGACCCTTGCCCGTTCCAGCCCAGGCAAAGGCCTTACACCCTTATGTCTCAGATTTTCTTAAAAATGTATTTATGGGGTTATTGCAGGCCAGAACACGTCTGTGATATTTTCAGTTTTTAGGTGGAACTGCTCGGGAGTCATACCGTCTGGAAATTTTAGGTACTCTTTGTCTGCGGAACAATTTCTTCTAAAGCTATTTCATCCAATTAGGATAATATTTGAGTAAAACTATACATCAAATTATTTGAAATGAGCCAAAGAACCCAATGGTGGCATTTATTAAATCTTTTATATATACTGATAAATAAAATTACTTATCTGAATAAATAGGTATTTTTAAAAATATGCTCTTCAGCATGAATTTAGAAACTAACAGCACGTGACAGAGTGTTCTCGATATTCAACTTCAATCAATAACTATGCTGGAAATTGGCTGACTATGGTTCTGTATTTAGGAATCGCCAGTGCAGTGAAGATATGCTAAGGACGTAAAATATGTCAACAAACACACGAACAACCATCATGAGACACAATATGCAGTTAATCACGGGCTCAAACCTATTTATGGGGGATGAGGTGGCTTAGTGGATAGCACCCTTGTTTTCTAAGCCACCGGTCCCGGGTACACGTCCCGGCGGAGCCTCTGAATAAGTCGATCTGATCCCCAAAATCCCTTCCAACAGGGTGAGAGTTGGCGACGCCGTATGACCCTGGCAGTTGGTGTGTCGTTAAACCCCAACAATTATTATTATTAAACCTATTTATGGTACCTAGTAACGGGCTCAAACCTCACGTGGCTGGCGCCGTGACTGTAAGGTGACGTGGCTGGCGCCGTGACTGTAAGCTGACGTGGATAGCGCCGTGACTGTAAGGTGACGTGGCTGGCGCCGTGACTGTAAGGTGACGTGGCTGGCGCCGTGACTGTAAGGTGACGTGGCTGGCGCCGTGACTGTAAGGTGACGTGGCTGGCGCTGTGACTGTAAGGTGACGTGACTGGCGCCGTGACTGTAAGGTGACGTGGCTGGCGCCGTGACTGTAGGCTGACGTGGCTGGCGCCGTGACTGTAAGGTGACGTGGATAGCGCCGTGACTGTAAGGTGACGTGGCTGGCGCCGTGACTGTAAGGTGACGTGGCTGGCGCCGTGACTGTAAGGTGACGTGGCTGGCGCCGTGACTGTAAGGTGACGTGACTGGCGCCGTGTAAGGTGACGTGGCTGGCGCCGTGACTGTAAGGTGACGTGGCTGGCGCCGTGACTGTAAGGTGACGTGATTGGCGCCGTGACTGTAAGGTGACGTGGCTGGCGCCGTGACTGTAGGCTGACGTGGCTGGCGCCGTGACTGTAAGGTGACGTGGATAGCGCCGTGACTGTAAGGTGACGTCGGCAGGAACCCTGGATGTGGTGTTTGGCGAAGTCGACCGCTGAGGAGTCGCCCGACGTCAACACTAATTTTAGAATATGAAGACCTGTAGAAGTCGGTCGTTTAGTGTGAAGTGTTTGCCGTCAGGGCGGACGTCATCTAACATCAAGGCCCTTGTCGCTGCAGTGGCGCACCCATGATTTCATTGGGGGGGGTTAAATTTTGAATGTGTCCCCCGCCCCCCTGTGTGCGCCAACCAAGTCTTGTGTGCCAAGTCAGCCAAGTCTGTGTGCGCCAAGTCTTGAAGTCTGCAAAAGCATGCACTTATTTTGGGATGTGCCCCTCTTTTTGTGGTACGAGTTTTTTACAGGTCTAGGTTTGAAGGTTTCTTAATTTCGACTCCAGCTTTAGACTGTTTTTTGCCTTAGAACTGGGTTTGACTTTGGATGGTCATACATGGTGGTTCTTCACCTGTCTGCGCTCCCCCGATTTGTTATGGGTAAGAACATATGTGTTATAAAAACTAGTTTCATTATATGTAGGTATGTAAAAAGCATGTTTCACTGAGATAAACTGCTTCTCTATGCTCGCGTTGGGAAATGGTGTCACACTTCAATGAACAATTCTGTAATGCCTCTTCCGCATTACCAGAGATGAAATAAAAAATCTGAGTTGTGGCAGCTGTTCGTTTTTGAGCGCAGGAGCGGATCCAAGGGGGCGATTGTCCCCTCCCCCTTGGGCCGACCTTAAGCATTGGAAAGAAACGCCTCACGCCGCAACCGCCAGGCTCCCCGTAGGGGGGCCCGGCTGCTGCAGCTGTGCCCCGTCCCGCAAATTGCCCTCAAAATGCCAACCGAATGTAGATCTAGGGGCCCTTATAATGTACCCGGAGGCCCCTGAACTAATCTCGGAGGCCCCAGAGTTGGCCTCGGGCTCCCAAACAGCTGTTCAAGGAGTCCACAATAATTTGGCTCCATTGGCCTCCAGAGTTGTTCTCGGGCCCCTGCCTTGGAGGTCCCACGAGCCCCACGACCGGGTCCCTAACAATAATCTCGGGAGCCCACTGCTGCCCAAGCCGGGCCCCCTGTTCTCAGCAGTTGTAGGTTCCCGGTATTCCACCCAGGCCCCCTTTGGTTGCAGCTGGGCCCCCTGTGGTTCACCCGGGCCTCCTGTGGTCATCCGGGCACACTGACGCTTCCGGGCACTGGAACCGCTGAGGCTGCAACCGGGCCCCTGAGGGTTATCCTGGGCCCACTGCTGACGATGCCGGGCCGCAAATAATTCTACTGCATTCCACAAGGGGCCCCTTTGGCTGCAGCTGGGCACCTTGCGGTTCACCAGGGCCTGCTGTGACTATCTAGGCACCCTAACATGCTTCTGGGCTCATTGTAGTCTACTTGGAACCTCTGAGTCTGCGACCGGGCTCCTGAGAACTATCCCGGGCCCACTGCTGGCGAAGCCGGGCCCCTATTCCCAACCGTTGCAAATTCCCCGTCATCCATCCAGGCCTTCTATGACCCCAGCCAGGCCCCTACGGTTCACCCGGGCCTCCTGTGGCGGCTGGATCCTACCCTGGCTGGGGACGTGGTTGCAGTACGGGTTCAATCATATCTCTGATGTGGGAGCTGGAAGCGGAATCTGGGGTTGATTTCATCAACTACTTGATGATGGAACCATCAATGTTCAGGAAACTTGCCATGCCTCTCTCTGAGCGAATCAAGAAGAAGTCTAATGCCTTCAGAGAACCATTTAAACTTTGGCTCAAGCTTGACATCACCCTGCGTCACTTCGCAACGGGCAACAAGAGCTACCACAGTCTCGCATTTCAATTCCGCCCCTAGTTGTGCACAACATTGCGACGATGATCTTGGATATATTGTCTAAACAATATTGCCACCACAACATTGCTTTAACATTGTCACAATATTGCGGCAAAAGTATTGTGGATGTAATATTGTCTCAGCATTTAACCCGCGCCCCACCGGGGGTCCGGCGCCACCTTCGCCCCACCGGGGGGCCATCGATGGCCCCCCCTCTAACTCCGAAAATATGGGCGTTAGCGCAAATCTGCAAAGTGCAATAGAAAGCTCGCGTGAATTCAGTAAGAAATTACTTCGCATGTTTTAGTGCTCAGGTCAATGGTTTGACCTCCAGAGGTCAAATTAGGTCAAGATCGGCTATTTTCACTCAAATATGCAATGATTAAGCAAACTGGGCATAACTCTTATGTCATTAGAGCTATTGAGGCCTGGTAAAGTACATTTGATAGCAAATTGCCTGTACTTTTTCCGCTATGTGGAACGTAAAGACCTCCCGCCAGTGGTTTGACCGCCAGAGGTCACCTCGTGACCTAATATGACCTGAGGTCACGAAAGGTCAAAAAGTGACCTTGCCGTATATCAAATGAAAGCCAGTGACAAGACGAACACGATGGTGTTTGTTTTATCGCTCTAGCTTAATTAGGTCAAAAGTTATTGTCAAAATACTGTTTTTGACCTCCGGTGACCTTGGATGACCTTGGAAAAGTCAAAGGGCAAATATGACCCCTGGGATCCGTGAAAAGGTGTCCAAAAACGTTGTTCTGAGCAGTCTGAGTATTTGCAATCATTTTTGTGGCCTTTATATCATGAAATAGCTTTTCCCCATGCTTTTCCAATGGGAGAGGTCGCCTCGTGACCTGACCTCAGGGCACGAAATCGAAAAATCCCGGATATACACCTTGTAGACCCTGGAGGGGTCATGAAGTGTAGGAAGTTTCAAATCGATCGACTTTGAAATGTAGCTCTTACAGAGCTCTAAAGTGAAGCGAGGTGACCTTGGTTGACCTCGTCTGGTGACCTGACCTTGGGTGACCCGGGGTAAAAAATTTCAAGGATGATGGGAAAATGATGCAGTGAGAGGTAGAGCCCTCAACCGCGGTGCTGCGCCTCGTCGTTCTTCTGCCATCCCGGAAAAACCTTAGGGGGGCCATCGATGGCCCCCCCGGTGGGGCGAGGGTTAACGTACATTGTGGATACAACCACACAAGGTGCTCAGAGCCAACGTCGGGACGGCAATATTGTATAAATGCTTCTACAATTTTGTTAATACAACTAAGTGGTATTTCTGACGAAAATAGATGATTTGAGATTCGACATAGTCATGTTTGATCCAGTGCTCCAAGCAGTCCCTCGATATCGAATAAAAATTATAGCAAACATTGTTAGCGCAACATTGTCACAATATTACCACAGCAATGTTGCAGCAATATTGTAAAAACATTGTTGTAACAATATTCAATAAACAATATTAACATAGTTATGTGATAATAAAACTAGTAAATCGCTTTTTCACCGTGGGAGACAAAGCCTCTTCGTTACAGGAAGTTTCCGCTGCGAGGCATTCAGTTCTGGGTGCGGCGTTTGAAAATTTAAGCAGTGTATTAATTGTGGATCCAGCAACGTCTACTTTGTTGTTGCAGTGATGTTGTGAAAACAATGTTTGTGCCGATGTTGTGAAAACAATATTGCAGCAAAATTGCAAGAACAACCTCGTGACAATGTTGAAGCGACAACATTGTAAAGATGGAACTGGAGTGCACGAGATAATTTCATCGGGACTGTCATAGATGATGAACATGGAAAATAAAGGATAGTTGCGTCACAACACAACATCACCGACAAGTCCTTCCGCCGGCTAATTCCACTATTTTTGTCTGTGTTTGGTCACATGTGTTGTCACACAACGTTGTGCGGGTTTGTATATTCGCACCACTAGGTGTTCTGCGCCGGCATGTCACCGGACCGGCGCAAACCAATGAGACGTCAGGTTAAGCGTGACGTCATGGCATCTGCCGTGGCCTGACCCGCCTCACAGGTCGGGGAGTCTGCACGTGGCGCTAGCCGGCGGAGTGTGTTCACATCGTCCGACTACGATAAACTGCTCAACGCCTCATGGGTCGGGCTGTCTGCGTGCGGCACTGGCCGGCCGTGTATGTTCACATCGTGCGACTGTAATAAACTGCCCAACAGGAATTCAGACATCCTCTTGGCGGACTCGAATCATATCCACAACACTGTAACAAGGTGAAAGCAATGTATTCACGACACTGTCTCAATAACATAAAAACGAAGTTGCCACAGTATGTTAACAACATTATCATAATATTGCAACAATGATGTAGCAATATTTTCCAAGCAATAATGCCCAAACAACATTACTGTAATATTTCTGTAGCATTGCTATAATATGGAAGCATTATGGCAGAAAATAATTTGTCTGGAAAATGAGACATAAAGGTACTTGGAAACTTGCGTAACAATAATACCATTAAAACATGATTTTGTAAGGATTGTGTAAGGATTTTCTCTCAGAGAGTAAGAGCTCTCTCACTCTCTCCTTAGCCACGCTGGATGCCACAGTCATCGTGTGTTTGTGCGTATTTTGTTTTGTTACTTGTCTTTTATTCTGCACTAGTGATCTATATGTCTGTACTTCTGGTTTTTGCACATGTGGTTCGCATATTGGTTTTCATCCTCCATATGTGTTGTGGGAGGGTACCTTATGGGCAATGAACTCCTGGACCCTTGTGTGCACTTACCCGTGCTGCTAGTCTTATCAGTGCACATGTGTAATAGTGAACACATGAAGTGACAAACTCACCATTTCGGGATATGGGGTGGGAATCTGTGCACCGGTTGGAATGGCTTGCTGAGTGTTAAGTGTCTCACATCCATGGCTAGCAGGGAGCGATGTCAGGTTTCCCAAGCCTTCCCGTTTCGTGCCGACCCTTTCAGCACCATCGGTTTAAACACTGCCTGCAAAAATATGTTATCTATCTAAGCCTTCCAGCTTCCTGCGGCCTCTCGCCCTGACCAGGTGATTCCAGTAGCCCCTCCTTCAACCCGCCAGATTGTAGATTTTATTGGAAATATCCCTCAATTCAAGGCAAAGTTAGGTGGTTATTTTTACTATAAGAGGCATTAATGTTGGGATTGTATTTTCCCGAACTACCTGATCGAGTCACCTGCCTCATTTTGTTTACTTGCTGCCCCTATGCCCTGGAGGGTCATATCCCCTGTATACCCCTATTCCTCTATGACCATAGGGATGTCCCTATGACCTGTAGATATATAATATTTTAAGAGTTTTCAAAAAATGTCTTGAATTTATGGTGGTCCTCTATTCAAGACCAGCCCGGGGACCACCTAGTGTGACAGAGCCCCACAAGGCAGCTGTCCCCCAGTTGTACAACCAGGGACTAGAATATAGCTCAGTGGTCCCCCGAGATGATGGTAGTTGGCCTTGTGTTTTTATTCACATCTATTCAAGACCAGCTCAGGGCAACAATGATGTGGATCAGAAACCCCCCCTCCAGAACAGCTCAATTTTCCCTAGGGAATAGACTTAGCCTTCAGATATAGGGTCATCAGAGTAGCTCAATTGGCTTTAGATGAGTTCATATGGCCTTTGACCAGCTCAGGTGGCACCAAGTGAGCTCAATGGGCACCAGAATGCCTTCGCCCATACGATTATTGGTGACGATGAGGCATTATCTGGACGCGTGTTAGGTGCCCATACTCTTCCTGGGTACCATGAAACGTGACAGAATTCCCTAGCTGACCAAAAATAGTTTTAAATTGTCTAATAATAGTTTCAATTGCTACATGTGGTCTACTTGCATCTAGGTTCAACGGCGTAGGACACTAAATTTTGAGCGGCACAGCCCAAACGGTACACCGCCAAGCGATCAAAGGGGCACTCTGGCATCGATGAGGTCATGTGCTCCCTGTGCCCCCTTTGGCTGCGCCCCTGTGGGAGACCCAAAATCTTGGGGCTTCTGATTCCCACCCCCTCCCTCCATCTCCATCCGTGCTCCGAAGGCACTGCTCGGCAAGTTTGTATTTTGGCTCTGAGGTTAAATCTGCCCAGTAAACAGGAAAAATGAATATTCTGAAGAACAAAAAGCTTCTATTAACATCGGTTTACAATAACACATTAAAACAATTGAGTTTCAAGACATGGTTGAGAACAATTTGTTAAAGTGCTCCCACGCAGTTTCGAACTCGCGACTTATTGCGTGGCAAGCGAGCGCTCTACCAGTTGCGCTATGGTGACGCATGCGCGGCCGCCCGCGGGGGAGGGAGGGTTGGTGGTGGTGCGACATCGAGTCAGTTTTTGCTCTCCTGTGGGAAGGTTTTTGTGGGCATTGTAAAATCAACTCCGGAACCCAAAAGGAAATTAATGTTGCTTTCATATGATATGCGAGTTGTTTCTAGGACCACCCAAATTTGCAATCTGGAGATCTTCCAAAGTGAACATTTTAACATGTGATGTCAATTGGACAGAGGAATTATCACGCCCGTGCTGCCAACTAACTTCGAAGGGGGCTGCCAGTAGCCAGGGCAGTTGAATAACGGGTACTTCAAAGTTTTGTACCCAAAGTGATCGGAATCATAGTTTAGTACAAGTTTTAGTATAATATTTTAGGAATATGCCAAAAATAATACTAGTTTGGTACATTGATATAAGGTAAACACAAACGGCTGCAGCTGGTGACTGTGGTATTTGTTTGTACCCAAAACAGGATGAAGAAGCAGTGCACCACATATTCTATTCGAATTATTTTTCGTGTAGTTTTGTCATGTCGGTATTGAGCCGAGGTGATGTCGGCCAGTAGCGTACGCGACCCGTAAATTAACCCTCGCCCCACCGGGGGCCATCGATGGCCCCCCTAAGGTTTTTCCAGGATAGCAGAAAAACGACGAGGCGCAGCACCGCGGTTGAGGGCTCTACCTCTCACTGCATCATTTTCCCATCATCCCTGAAATTTTTACCCCGGGTCACCCAAGGTCAGGTCACCAGACGAGGTCAACCAAGGTCGCCTCACTTCACTTTAGAGCTCTGTAAGAGCTACATTTCAAAGTCGATCGATTTGAAACTTCCTACACTTCATGACCCCTCCAGGGTCTACAAGGTGTATATCCGGGATTTTTCGATTTCGTGCCCTGAGGTCAGGTCACGAGGCGACCTCTCCCATTGGAAAAGCATGGGGAAAAGCCATTTCATGATATAAAAGCCACAAAAATGATTGCAAATACTCAGACTGCTCAGAACAACGTTTTTGGGCACCATTTCACGGATCTCAGGGGTCATATTTGTCTTTGACTTTTCCAAGGTCATCCAAGGTCACCGGAGGTCAAAAACAGTATTTTGACAATAACTTTTGACCTAATTGAGCTAGAGCGGTGAAACAAACACCATCGTGTTCGTCTTGTCACTGGCTTTCATTTGATATACGGCAAGGTCACTTTTTGACCTTTCGTGACCTCAGGTCATATTAGGTCACGAGGTGACCTCTGGTGGTCAAACCACTGGCGGGAGGTCTTTATGTTCCACATAGCGGAAAAAGTACAGGCAATTTGCTATCAAATGTACTTTGCCAGGCCTCAATAGCTCTAATGACATAAGAGTTATGCCCAGTTTGCTTAATCATTGCATATTTGAGTGAAAATAGCCGATCTTGACCTAATTTGACCTCTGGAGTTCAAACCATTGACCTGAGCACTAAAACATGCGAAGTAATTTCTTACTGAATTCACGCGAGCTTTCTATTGCACTTTGCAGATTTGCGCTAACGCCCATATTTTCGGAGTTAGAGGGGCCATCGATGGCCCCCCGGTGGGGCGAAGGTGGCGCCGGACTCCCCCGGTGGGGCGCGGGTTAATACGACTACGTAGCGGGCATAAGCGGATCCAGGGTCGCAGATCAGAGAGGCACCTTACGGGGGGGCGCCATCCAGATCAAGGGGTGCCACTTTTGGCCGACAAAACCTATTATGTGGATGTCAAATTCTATAGCGGTGTGCCGATTTTTTCATCAGGGGGTGGGGGTGAGGTGACATTTCAGGGGGCACCATCGACCCTATAGAGCACCGCAATGAACATTTGAGAGGAAGCCTAGGGCTGATTCATTGTCCCTTTTATTAGGACAGGGTCGGATCAAGGCCAAACGTTTGGGGAAGGCAATCTCAGGAAACATTGCGAACATGGTGTCTTTTCGATGACAATCGGCTGAAAGTGGGTACAATTCAGCCACTTTGGGGACCATGGCAGGGGGCGGATGCAACATTTTCTCAAAAAGAGGCTCGGTTTTCAATCGTAGGAGCCCCCGCTCGCGGTTTTCATTTTTCATAAATTGAGCGTTAAAAGTGAATAAATCATCTGGGTGGTGTGTATTTAAACGTACTTATTTAATAAATTTGATAATTTTGGGCGAACTCCAGGCCAACTATTGGGACCCCCAAGACCAGTATCCATGGCGTTTGGGCTCCTTGAATTTACCTAAGAGTCGCCCACTGAACATAAAGGGAGCCCCTGCTTCATAGGCGGATCCAGAATTGCCAATCGGGGGGGCGCTATCTGGTCCGGGGGCGCCATTTTTGAACAGTAAAATCTATCAGGTGGGCGCAAAATCCTATCGGTAGGTGCCGATTTTCGCATCCTTGAGGGGCATTTCAGGGTGACATTTGGGGGCATATGAAGCGAAATTTCTGCGGGTGCTATCGACCTCTCAGGGGGCGCCGTGACCATTTCAGGGGGCGCCGAGGGTCGATCGGGGGGCACGTTTCCCCCTTGTCCCCCCTGGATCCGCCTATGCCCTGCGGAGGGCTTTTGCCATGCTCAAGGCCAGGCTAATGGTACGCGGTCGCCCTCATCACCTACCATCCCCTTAGATCCACCCCTGAAACATGACGTATTTACTCCTGGATCCACCACTGCACTAGGCAAAAACATCCCTTAGAGCTAAAAGCATGAAGGGCGCAAAGTTACATCAATTTCAAGCGAATACATTGTGTTTTGCACATTTGGACTCTATGAAAAGTTTGGCCGCTTCTAGGATTCGAACCCACGCCTGAAAATGAAACCAAAACATGGGACCGGTTTTCACCGTCTAGCTCGCTGGTTAATGTCACGGCTGGCGGTTTTGACCCCGGAAATGGAAATAAAAATGTCCTGGCGTCCATTTGAACTGCTTTTTGTGAACCTGCGCGTGGTTTAAGATACCCTCCCGAGGCTCTAGATTGCAAGCTTTTAACATATGTTCCCTATGGACTAGTCGAAAATGCCAGCCGCTTAGTAGGAAAAACTTTGAGCCCCCATTACATATTTTAATACTACGTCCGTCGCGGTGGGTGTGAGGTGTTGGTGGTTTATACACGGAATATAAGAAAAAAGATAATAGAAGGGGGCGGTGGAAGGTGCAATTCGCAACTTTATAATCGTTTTGTAAGGTTTTTTACTTAGGAAGCAAACATATCCTCTTTCTCGGAGGGGATTTTTGGTTCAAGGACTTAACCCGTCGTCTTTTCCGTGGTCATTGTTTGCCAGCTGAAGTTCAACGAGCGTGTCCAGTTTCTCTACTCATATTGAGCGTACCATTTTGATACCTAATTTTGTTTTGGAAAACTAGAAACTGCTCTGACTAGGTATTCATAGAAGCAGATTGGGATGATATGAAATGAAGGATGAAAAAGTTCCGCTGAAGACAATATTGCAAAACTTCATCAACCATGTGGAAAACTTGGAGGCAAGATTGAAAGAAAATGATGATTTGTACGAGAGTGAATTTCAGGTAAGTGATTTTCTCAGGTATATGAGTTAATATTGGTTTATTTTCAACTCTATATATGGTATTCTTGTGAGGTCATTGGCTTTGTTGCACTGGTGGATCCAAGAGGGACAACATGGCTGTGTTCCCCTCTAAAGCTTGAAATAGTCTGTTTTGGCTTCCCAAAGGAGCCAAGTTTTAGCTTTTTTCTTGAATGTTATGTTACCAGTTTTTCTTGATTTAACCCCTAAAAATTGGTTTGGCCCCCTCCAAAAGCTGCTCCTGGATCCACCAATGCTGAGTTTACATGGCGATAAGATTAGGAGAGGACAGAGGATCAGAATACATTAATCACAGTTTCCATGACACTTAAGCTTGTATGAGGATAAGTGCTGTAACACTGTAAATTTTGCAGTGTCAATTATTTATAATGTTTGGGGTGTACTGGAAACACCTTTCACACTTTCTTTTCATTCCTGTCAAATGGAATGGAATGGAAAATTTCTGTACATTGAAGAAGGTAAAGGAGAAAAACTGGCAGGATTAAAGCTTTCTTTGTATATTTTGGGTTGAATTATGGTTTTATTACAAAGAAAGAAGTTTGCCCATATTATTATTTTTAATATTCTTACATGTTGCGCAGTGGCTGGCAATTTCACAGTGCACTAAGACCTCACATGCTCTGGGTTGGTCTTGCATCAGGACTGTCAATTGAACTAGGTGAGGAGAAAGTGTGTTGATCACATGAAGAGGGACATTGAAAACACAAAGATCATGACCCAGCCTTACTTAACCTGGTCTCAAATTGGCAAGCTGGCCTGCAGCATGCCTAAACTGGCAGTGGCACTTTTGCTTTTGTTGGTCGCAGCAAAGCCGAGGCCACACAAGGACTCAAATCCACTCCCTTACACTGGGGTGCTGTCCCAATTTGAGAACATGTTATTTCCCTTCACTAGCAAGTTTCCCTTCACAGCTCTGAAATTTCCCCTGAATTAGTGGGCATAATACAGCACTACAATTTGCATCACTAGGTGTTCTCCCGCCCATCAATCCAAGACCGCCGGTCTGACAGACTATGTGGTGTGGCACCAGCTGGCTGGGCTTCAAGGCCTTGAGTGTAACCAAGGCCTTTAAATGTAGAAGTAGAATGCTCCCCTCTAAAAAAATGGCAACCTCTATTTCTAGAGAATTTTAGGTTTGTGACGTCAGCAGTTGCTCTCAAGGTGGAGCCGCCTATTTATTCAATGAGAATCGACTCCGGATTGTGGAGTGTTTTACAGTTTCAAGATGCATCTTGCGAGGGGTAGACCCAAGATTTATTACCCCACGTCCTCAAAAAACAGTATTATTGCCCCTAACACGCAACTTATCTCCTGATAGCCCCGTCTTCTACAATGCTCAGCCACAATGCGTTGCTAAGCAACTCTAGGTGATCGCTGACATCATCACCATGGTGAATGCCAGATTTGAGGTTGCCATTTTTGGCATAGGCTAAAAAGCTGGAGCGCAACCCCCGAGTGTAACATACATTACTCATTGAATAATGTGGTGATAGTTTATTCCATATTTGTGTCATGAAAGCATAGAGTGAGTCCTCATAATTTGGATGATGTAAGGATTTCACAGGAAATATTTTGTTTAACACGATGTTAAATGCAGTTATCTTAAATTTCAGGTAATGTGTTGTCAATCAATACCTTCTAGGGAGTTATATGACCAAAAGCTTGACACTCTCTTCATCCCCACCAAGTACAGTTCTGTTCCATTCAGGGCATAAATATTTATATGATAATAATTTGCCTCTTCTTTTGTGCCAGAGAATAATACTCAATGTATGTGAGGACCTTTCTGATCTGTTAATATACTGCATATTTCAGCTGACGTCCTTCTGACGGTATCTAACATGCGGACTGTTGTTGTGCAGGAGCTGAAAAACATAAGTGATGCCCTGAAGACGCAGAAACACTATGCTTGCACCGAGGGTGAGAAGCCTGTCAACCGGCGGAAGAACCGCTACAAGGACATCCTGCCATGTAAGTGACCACAGGCGAAGGCAAAACAGTCTTTTGTTGTACCCCAACAAGTCCTAGAGACAGGGGGAGATAATAGTTGATTTGCCCCTGGAAACCGCGGCTTAAAATTTGGAACCTCTGGCCATATGTGTAAGTTTTCAACCAGAATACATAACGTAAAGTAACGGACAGAGCAGAGCGGCTGCATCGTCATCAAAACATTCATGGCGAACCAGTCGAAGTCCTCTACGTTTCGCTTAGACTTTTAGGTATAAAGTGTGCAACAATCCGTAACGTAAGATGGGACTACTTTAAAATTGTGGGTAACTTCCAACAGAGTTATGGATTGATGAAAATTTTATTTGATTCGGGAATGTTTCTGTGGAAATTATTACAGAATTGTCCAGGCAAATGAAACCAAGTGTTTTACTTGATGTTTACGAAAATGTGTAAAAATTATATGAGTTTCTTACGCTGCGTAACTTTTCTAGTATGGCGCACGGCGGAAAATTGTTCATTGTCTGAAATCCCACTGCGTAAGAATTCGCTCCTTACCCGAGTGTTATTTTCCGTTGCCCAGAGAGTGTGCTAGAAAATTATTGCTGCCTCCTCAGCTGGCAAATCACGTTAAGAACACTCGTGGTGTGCTCGCTGTGGACAGTCAGATTGCTTGCGTTAAGCTACACTTGGTGAACAGAACTAACTGGCATGTACATATGTGTGTGCAACAGGCAGTCAACCCGTCGCGTGTTCATCAAAAACTGCCGAGGAATGTGTTAATGTCATATTGTTTTGGCTTACTTCCCTTCACTCGAATTTTTCATTCGGCTGATTGACTGATTGATTCTGTTTCATCTCAATGTGTTCCTAATTCCTTGACATTTGTTGGATGTACACTGCTTGTGATTGGATAACGGATGTTTGCTGTCTAGCATGGTGGTCCCCAGCACTCCCGATACAATAACACATTTTCTGCAGCCAGAGCACGCTGTCACTCAATGCAGAAAAAACTGATGCCTTTAAAAAAAAGAATTCATTGTTTCCCCATGTTTGTTGAACGTGCCCACAAAATGCGTGCGGACCAATGTATTTCGTGATTAGTCCAGATTCCAAGACTTCACGTACGTTTATTCTCCTTGTTTCTTCAATTTCTAAATTTCGGACTCAGACGCCAACAAGGCGCCTTGGAAATTGTCTTCTTCATGGGCCAGTTCGTTTCGGTCGGTGATTTATTTCGATTGGCGACAAATATCCCGTAGGATCGTTGAGCAAGTCGCTCTTTGGCGAGAGCGAAGAAGTGGTTGGCGTTCCTAACTATCCGTAGAAATAACCTTGATTTAATAATGCCCACCTTTAATAACAACACATGATACACTGGGCATTTTCGGGCGATCTTGCTGGATGGTGGATAGAAACTGACGATGAAATAAAAGCCCCTGAAAGGCTTCTGCAAAAATAATAAAACACCAAGCGGATCTGCAGTGTGGGGCATCGTGGGATGGCCGGATAGAGGATCGCAGGGGGAATATCCTGAATCATCAGTAACTGGGCACGGCCCAGCCATGGACAGGGTGGTCTTGCATTCTGAGGGAGTTGCATTGGGAGCTTTTGGCTTCTCCTCCCGAATGGGATGGCACCAGCTTCTCCATCCCAGATGCTCCAACAATTCACCGCAATAGTCCGACATGTGCGTTATTTGCAGCGACTGCATCCCGTTAATAGTCTGCAGCGAGGGACAACCGACTGGAAAGTTCAATTGAAGAATCCGAGAGCCCTTTTAGCTTAATCTATGGAGGAGTTTCTGTGGCCCGAGAAAGTGGGTTTCTTTTCATGTCTCCGAAATCTCTAATGGTGCTGCCGCTTTCTTTGCTTATTCCGCTACGTTACCCCAAATAGGTCCGTCATAGCCCACAGTTTGGGGAAGATCTATCAAGAAAAATTAAATTCTGACGTTTATCTCTGTGCGTGCTTGGGGAGCCCATTCCCTCATTGTTATCCATCCTCATCGTCCCATTTTTTCTTTAAAATTAGTTTTACTTTTTTCTTTAATATTACCCCTGCTCTTCTACCTCAATGTCATTTGAGGGTAGCTGGGCAATGTTGACAAGAACTTGTGTTAGCACATTATTATCTATGCCTGAAAATTTCGGAGCTGAAAAGGTGAGCTTCAGTTTTCAAATTATGTGAGTACCAGAACAAGTTTCCAAGTTCAAAGATTTCGTATCTCACGTGTTCGTTTGCATGTTTTTCTCTGGCAGATGCCAATATTTTTACCCATACAAATTTGGTTATTATCGAGATTTCTTAGATGTGCCTGTCCACCGTATTTTGACCCAACGTCGGTCGGAGAAACGTTGGCCGATGCAGCGCTCTGGTTTACACCGTGAGCTTCCAACTGGACTGCAAAGAACTCGGGTTTGGCTCCCCCTGCGTACTGGATGTTTCCTTGACTCGTCTGGTCCGGTGGATCCCGTTGGAAATGTATTTCTACCCACTAGAATTTAACTTGTTGCTTTGGTTGGGTGTGTAATGAATCAGTGAAAAGCAAAGGCATGTAACCTAAACTAGTAGTGTCTTGAACCTGTACTATTTTGTGACGTGGTGATTGTTCGATGATTATCCTCGTACGCTGGGCTTTGTTTTGCTTGCCCGTATATACCATTTTTGCATGGGATGTGCCTATTTCATTTACTTGAAACTCGTACGCGTTATTTTCGTCATCAAAATATCGGAAATTAAATTCAAAGGAGCTATTTTCTTTTACCTCTCAATTTTTGTGAGCATTTTAAGGAAATGTGGCACCTTTATAACGTGATTTTAATTGAGATAGCCAAGTTTAAAGCATGCCGGAAAATCCGGTACTCTGTGTATCATTTGTCTTGAAACTCAAAATTTATGTAGAGAAAAGCTAAAAGCTACCTGAAATGTACCCCACATGTACCATTAGCAGCAGGCCACAGTTGTCAGCTGTTGGTATGACGACATATGCTGATGTCGCGGTGAGTATCAGCCAATCGAAGTTCTTGAAGCCTATTGAATATGGAAGTGGTTGCCAGATCATGACATCATCCACAGGCATACATTTCTTTCTTTCCCTAGAGGAACATTTTAAAAATCAAAATATTGAACTTATTGTACATATTTCAGAGAAATCATGGACGCTTCCATGATTTTCGGCTAAAAGTTCCCCTAATTACAGTAAATTCCAGGATTCGACCAAGGTGCCACATTCCCTTTAATATCGGGTCGTAACTTATTTTCGCCTGTTGCTAAGGCGTTTGAATAGATCTGAACGTTCCACTCGTTTTGGAAAACAGTTTAGATACAAGCCACAATTTTAATTCTATTTTTCTGTTATCGATCCCTCAGAAACTGGTTCATGTTTGCGCTGTTTCGTGATACAAGTCAACTCCAGTCAACCAAAAGTTCGTAGTGGAGCGGACATTAATTTGACAGTGGATTACGTTTAACCAGTGAAAATCAGACGATAAATGTCCAGCCCCTCTAATCTCCAACTCACTTTTAAGTAATTCGTTCGTTGTTACGACTTTCTCTATTCGAGTTTAAACAATTTGAAGGAGCTTTTGACCTGAATTTCAGGCCTTCGCCAGCAGTTTAATACATGGTAGAGGAGCACAATTCAAAAACAATCCTGATACAAATGGTGTTTACAAAGCGCTAAATATTTCAAATCGGTAAGCTCCACGGACTTCTTCTAATCATCTGTAAGTCCTCGAGTGGTTATGTTTTTCTTCATACAGATAAAGCTCGTCCGTGGTTCTGCTTTTCCAACGCTGGCATCGCCCCATGTTGTACTTGGATGAGAGGCCGCGGTAGCTGGATGAGAGGCCGCAGAAGCTGGGTGAGAAGCCGTGCTATCTTTTTAATGCAGTGGAAGTGAGATCTCTCGATAGCTGGGCTTAGGTAGATGTTACCGGGATGTCCGTATCAGTATATGACTAATTGTATGTCTCATCAATCAGATTATGATTGATCAGTGAAATTTATTACCACGTTTTGTCATAAAATGAAAAATCCAGCCTGGAGTCACGATGCTGCTGAAGCGTAGCGGCCGTGTTAGAAGTGGCACCAACAGAACGCCACGCCGGAGTTCGACACGTGAATACGTTAAGCCAGGGTCCCAGAGGAAGGCGCCGGGGCTCTTACGGACAAGTCAGCTCAACATTGTATCATTATATAGCATCCGCTTCAGGGTAGTAGATGTAGCGATAAATCAGCATGTCTGGTTAAAACACGTGAATGCGAAAACACCACTGGATGGGACCGACAGAAAGCGGAGCGTTTTGAAGTTGATAGTTCCTGCGGTCCTGCCTCTAACATCTGCGCCGGGAGCGGACGTTTGCGGTTGATAAAGGTACAACGGCGGACTTTAGCGGGTAAATAAAGCCGTTAGTATCGGGTGCAGGATTACCGCGTGCCACGGTCGCCAGCTGCCCTGTTCGAGCGTTCCAGCACGCCGTCTTTGATGCTCCGGGGCCGTGGCGTGGTGGCCAGTCGGTGCTCCCAAGTGCCCGGCGCTGTGGCCGTTACACCTCAGGGATAATGCACACGAGCCCTGAGTTGAAGGTCCCGGGCTCAATTCCGGGGCCCGCTGGGCGCGGGATGGACTCTTGCGCTTTTCCGTGGCCTGGATGGACTCTTGTGTTTTTCCGTGGCCGGGATGCACTGTTGTGTTTTTCCGTGGCCTGGATGCACTGTTGTGTTTTTCCGTGGCCTGGATGCACTGTTGTGTTTTTCCATGGCCTGGATGCACTGTTGTGTTTTTCCGTGGCCTGGATGCACTGTTGTGTTTTCCGTGGCCTGGATGGACTCTTGCGCTTTTCCGTGGCCTGGATGCACTCTTGTGTTTTTCCGTGGCCTGGATGGACTCTTGCGCTTTTCCGTGGCCTGGATGGACTCTTGTGTTTTTCCGTGGCCGGGATGCACTGTTGTGTTTTTCCGTGGCCTGGATGCACTGTTGTGTTTTTCCGTGGCCTGGATGGACTCTTGCGCTTTTCCGTGGCCTGGATGCACTGTTGTGTTTTCCGTGGCCTGGATGGACTCTTGCGCTTTTCCGTGGCCTGGATGGACTCTTGTGTTTTTCCATGGCCTGGATGCACTCTTGTGTTTTTCCGTGGCCTGGATGCACTGTTGTGTTTTTCCGTGGCCTGGATGCACTGTTGTGTTTTCCGTGGCCTGGATGGACTCTTGCGCTTTTCCGTGGCCTGGATGGACTCTTGTGTTTTTCCATGGCCTGGATGCACTCTTGTGTTTTTCCGTGGCCTGGATGCACTGTTGTGTTTTTCCGTGGCCTGGATGGACTCTTGTGTTTTTCCGTGGCCTGGATGCACTGTTGTGTTTTTCCGTGGCCTGGATGCACTGTTGTGTTTTCCGTGGCCTGGATGGACTCTTGCGCTTTTCCGTGGCCTGGATGGACTCTTGTGTTTTTCCATGGCCTGGATGCACTCTTGTGTTTTTCCGTGGCCTGGATGCACTGTTGTGTTTTTCCGTGGCCTGGATGGACTCTTGTGTTTTTCCGAGGCCTGGATGCACTGTTGTGTTTTTCCGTGGCCTGGATGGACTCTTGCGCTTTTCCTTGGCCTGGATGGACTCCTGCGCTTTTCCTTGGCCTCCCCCTTTTCGACGGCTGCCAACCGCTAAACGCGGCATGAAAGGCCAGTATAAACAGCCGTATGTCCCTCTGCTCCCGAAATTCTCCCGCCGAAAGCGGGAAACACGGCCAAAAGTCGAAATACTGGCAAAAGCCGGGTGCCAGGAGGTAGCAGAGAAGTGCACGGCGGTGCGGAGCAGTGGTAGACCGCACGCCTGAGGGGCGTCACCCTGTGTGAATCGCTCCTGGTGCCGTTGGGCTCCTCTCCGGAAGCCGAGAGGAAATAGGCAGCATTTCTGGCAGCATTCGTCATGCGTCTCATGCTCTGCGGGCTAGTAATGCCTGTATACGATGCTGCGGCGTTGTGTTGCACTGACCCCGCGTCCGCCGAACCGTGTCACAATGGGGCGCAGATGGCTTAATGTATGATTGCGATTCACGACTCGATACTGCGGGTGCGACTTTAAGGCGCCTGCACGAGGACCCAGTTAAAGACTTGATGCACCGTTAGACGGTCTCCAGTGCTAGTGACGTCATCATGTTTGGAAACAGCTTGGTGAGCAAGAAATGCTCCACATTTCCGCGTGGTAATAAACGCGGAGACTCGCAGTCAAGGCCGGGACACTGCATGGTGGCACTCGGCGGGGCTTCAGGCGTGTGACGTCTGGCTGTGGACTCACCTTCTTTTTCGGGCTGAGTATTTCACTCCGACTCACAGTTGCTGTTTTGTCACTAAGCTGTCGGTCCATGCAAGATGTCTCCGGGTTTCAATTTGGACAAAGGAAAAAAGAAGGCATTCCCCGTAGTGAGTTTGAAACTGTCGTGCAAGTATTATTGGTATTAAATTGGGGGAGGGGCGTGGTGGCTTCGTTGCTGGGGTCTGGAGTCTGGTTGCTTTGATTAATGTGCTTGTAATCCCCGCGGCGGGAAACCGTCTTCTTTGTCACATGTGGCCGAGTGGAGAGGCTCCTTAAACCCTACGCCAACACTCCCGGTAATTGGGCTAGTGATTCACTTAGCAAGCAGTGGCCTTAAAGGGAATACGGCTCCTCGGACCTTGGTGCAATTCTAGGCTGCAGTGATTGTAGGGGCAAACTTAATTGAAAATAATGGATATGATCTTATCTGTTTTAGAGCTAATAATTACTTCAGATTGCCTGATGTCAACCCGGCGTAAGATCTCGCTATGCGTTGTGCCGCATCTGCCTACACTCTGGTAGACACCAGTGACGCTGATTCTGCTCTAAATAATTGTTTTTAGTTGGGAAATTGTCCAGCGCCCTATCAGCCATGCTCAAATGTTTGCTCCCAGTTGTGGTGGCTTGGGATTTTGGAGGCGTACCCCACAGGCTCTGTTTTGTCTGGTTGGGACGTAGGTAACCGTGAGGGCCATTAGCTCCCATTTTTGCCGTGCATGTCCAGGAAATCTTGAGTACATAGGTACTGTGAAGCTATATTTAATGTCAACTTGTCATTGAGGGTACCGCGAAGGAACTGAGGGCGTCACTTTTCGTCGTTGGCTTTGTCTGAATGAATTAACATTTGTAATTAGTGTATGCTCTAGGATGCGGGTTATTTGGATTTTTCATTTTATATGTCATACCCACCAGCAAGTTAGTTGAGGCTTTATCTGAATGCTGTTGCGGGGGGGGGGGCTGGCCAGATCCACAATCCACAGCCGGCTGCACTGCTATCTGTGGAATTTTGACAGGAGTGCAGTGTTGTAGCGGTGACAGGGGCGGACGCAGGAGGGCCGTTTGGGGGGAGTTGGAGGCAACTCGGGAGAAATCGTATAAACGTAGTATTTTTAAAGAAAATCGGCCAAAATTTGGCCATTTTGGGGGCAATGGCTGCTTGGCCCCGTCTGCGTCCGCCAGTCAGCGGTGAACACGCCAGGTTTCTGGGTGCCGACTCTGGGTCAAGTTCCGGTGCGTGTCCAGAGAAGCTTGTTTATCCCTGGTTTCATACGCGGTTCCAGGATTGCCGATCGGGGGGCACCTTCCCGGGGGGGTGCCACCCGAACCAGGGGGCGCCACTTTGACCGGTAAAACCCATTAGGTGGGCGCCAAATCCTATCGGTGGGCGCAGATTTTCGCACCCTGGGGCGGGCGGGTGGGAAGCGACATTTCAGGGGGGTGCCATCGACCATTTCAGGGGGCGCCGAGGGTCGATCGGGGGGGCACGTGCCCCCTTTGCCCCCCTGGATCCGCCTATGCTTGGTTTCCCAGCAAAACGGACTCTTTGGAATACCTCCCAACCGGAAACGAGTTGGTAGAGCCAGATGACTTCAGCAGTTAGCTTTAAGCCCACAAAATTACTATTACCGATAATTATTGTTTTCCTAGCCTGTGTCTCCAGTACAGTTCCCACCTGCGCTGCCACGCAACGTTTTTATGATGGATGTCTCCTCATCCGTCACGGGCGCCAACATCTTACGCCATTCGGTCGAGGAAAGCTTCAAAATACGTACAATGCTAGGATCAATATCCCTCTTTCAAAATAATCGTGAAACGTTTAGAAAACGCTCATGACGTCGTTCGGTAGGTTTGTAAGGGGAATGGGCTCTTCGTTTCGAAATTTTACTTCGGTTCGAGAAACGGGGATCACAGTTTGAAACGTTTGGAAAACTCTTTCGTAGATTTGTATATATGCTATTTTACGGATGATCGTTCTCGGATGTAGCTTAAAATCGATATGCATAGATTCTTCAAGCCAGAGGTTTTCTCCACGAATTATATGTAAATCACAAGTGCTGGCAGTTAACTTTTCTCAGGTCGGTGGTTGTGCGAGGAAAATATCCAATCAGCCAGCTGACCAACGAACCAGCTGACGTCTTTTGACCCCATCCCGGGAACGGTCTACAACCGAATGCGTCATAGTTGGGGCACAGGAAGCTGCTGAACAAACATGAAATCTGTGTTCGCAGCGCTGGGAGAAAGGCATTCGCTGTTGTTCGTTTAGTTCGCTGACTGATGCCACTCCAAACACTGAGCTAAACTAGGGGATTTCGGACCACACTGTGAGATCTACCTGCTCGTTAGGGGCTCGAGCCTTCAACTGGATGTTGTCTGGAGAGCTGTTGTGCTGAGCTCTGCTGAGCTCTGTTGTGGAGAGGTAAACATTTGAGCGCATCCCAGGGGCTTCATTTTGTCATCCCTGAAACTCTGAGTTCTCGGAGCAATGCTGGGCTCTGAGTGTGCGAGTCCTCTGAGCAATGGTGGGCTCTGCACGTGCGAACTCTCTGTCGGCAAAAGTCAGAACAAGTCATTCCCTCCTTCGGTCCCTTACGTCATATGTGAACGTCTCCTAACAAGGGCACTGTTTGGTAAGCGAAAGTCTCGTGTTTAACCCTCGTGCCGGTGGGGAGGTGTTTGAACACCCCCGTCTGGTTTTTACGGCGCCACGAAAACGGGCGGTGCGAAGCAGACCCCGTTCAAGTTGTTTGGCAGCATTACGTCATCAGGGCTGGACGGGCACAACAGTGAATATGCAGGGCATTGGAGAAATTACACTTTTTCGAAGCCCTTAAAAGCCAATTTTAGAACTGGATCAACAAAATTTATCTAGTTGAATAGAAAGCTGAAACGTTGTTATTTTTGAAACGATCCGGCATTTTCCAAAAACTCAAGCGAAGAATATTATTTTTACCAATTTTCTAGAGCTTGTCAAAATAATAGCACCTTCAGCACTATCAGCTGTTTGCAGCTACACTTGAACAGACTGATCTCGATTTTAATTGGCCGTTGATTGCTGACGATGTTGCCATGACAACTCCCGAAGATGATAAACAACGCTTGATTTCGTGGGCCCTTTAAATGTAGAGGTAGAACGCTCCCCCTAAAAAAATGGCAAACTCTGTTTCTAGAGACTTTTACGTTTGTGACGTCAGCAGTTGCTCTCAAGGTGGAGCCGCCTGTTGATTCAATGAGAATCGACTACGGATCGTGGAGTGTTTTATGGTTTCAAGATGCATCTGGCGAGGGCTAGACCCAAGATTTATTACCCCACGTCATCAAAAAACAGTATTATTGCCCCTAACACGCAACTTATCTCCTGATAGCCCCGTCTTCTACAATGCTCAGCGACAATGCGTTGCTAAGCAACTCTAGGCGATCGCTGACGTCATCACCATGGTGAATGCCAGATTTGAGGTTGCCATTTTTGGCATAGGCTAAAAAGCCGGAGCGCAACCCCCCTGGGCAAAAGTAAACATATTTATCTCGGCTTTTAATAAAATTGGACGGATTTAACGAGTTTGCAGGATTTATTTTGACGTTAGTATTATTGTTCTTCTCGTACTCCATGCAGGCGTGCATGATTAGAAATTTCAGCGAGTTTTCGTAACATCAAGCTTCAGGTATTTGACTCCAATGATAGCGTATTTTACAGCTTCTTCCTTATCGACGCTTATTCTGCTTTTGTAGTAAACAGTGAGATTATCAGTGTGTGGGTGCTGATAATTTGAATTTACGTGATGGAAAGTATCCAAATTTGGGATTGAGAAGCTAGAAATTGCTTCTCTTTGTATTCTGTTGCTGATTTATCTGTGTCGGTATGTTTGTCAAAATCATTGTTCTTGGCTGCATAAATACAACTGGGCTTGAGTTAATGCATGCCCTTTCAACTAATTCTGTGAAGTGCTATGATCTTTTTTTAGATTCACGTAAAATACGCCGCTCGCAGTTGAGACCAAGGTTACCGTTTAATGGTGAAGAGAGTCGATTTCGATTTAAACTAGATTGCTTCCAAATTACGCCAAAATTTGGTATCTTCCAGCCGATCCTTCCAAAGCTTGGCAAATTCTCCTAGAATTTGGTAGGAAAGCTTGGTGACGTCGTCAGGGAAGGACTAGATTTAGTAGGAAACTTGGTTGTACCCGTAGTTAAAGTACCCCGGTGCGAAGCGCCGCCGTACTTGGCACGCCTTATTCTTGATCAATTCCGCAACTCCCCAAAATTTCAAGGTTGGGTCATCTCAGGTCAGGTTACCACTGCAGGTCAAGTGACCTCCCCTCCAAAAATGTTGTAAGTTGGCATAAGTAAGAAAAGGTTGGATCTATCGAATTGAAACTTATCCGACATAATAGGCCCACCGAGTACTTTAAAACCTATTCCGGGATTTTTCATATCGATGACCTAGGGTCAGGTACAGTTCGTGACCTCTTTATTGGAAATGCATGGAGATAACGGACATTGGCCGAAAAATTGTTTTAATCTTATAGATACCGCTTGGAATGCCTTC
The DNA here is from genome assembly GCA_034440635.1 of Lepas anatifera. Lineage (NCBI taxonomy): Eukaryota > Metazoa > Arthropoda > Thecostraca > Lepadidae > Lepas > Lepas anatifera. Next base: position 1,178,389 of record JAOTON010000193.1, on the reverse strand, counting down.
TTATTCTCCAAATAATCCGCGTTTTTCTCTATCCCGCATAGAAGCCGAGTTCGAGGGGGCGTTTGAAACCCCCTTCCCCACCAGGGCGAAAGTGGCTCGGAGGCCCACCGGGGCGGGTGTTGAGCAAGCGCTAGGCAGTGTGCTGCCATCTCCTGGGTAGGAGACGGTCCAGGAAAAGGCTAGAAGGGGTGATCTCTTACCGACGGACCTCCCTCATACAACGGTCACGCCTTAGCCAACTGCGTCACCGCGGCGGTGCGGGTTCCCTGTGTGTGCGTGCGTGCGTGTGTTGCGCTGTCCTCACCGTTTTCCCCCGGCACAGTCGACATATCGCGGGTGGTGCGGGCTCCCTGTGTGTGCGTGTGTGTTTGCGTGCGTGTGTTGCGCTGTCCTCACCGTTTGCCCCCGGCACAGTCGACATATCGCGAGTGGTGCGGGTTCCCTGTGTGTGCGTGTGTGTTTGCGTGCGTGTGTTGCGCTGTCCTCACCGTTTTCCCCCGGCACAGTCGACATATCGCGAGTAGTGCGGGCTCCCTGTGTGTGCGTGTGTTTGCGTGCGTGTGTTGCGCTGTCCTCACCGTTTTCCCCGGCACAGTCGACATATCGCGAGTGGTGCGGGTTCCCTGTGTGTGCGTGTGTGTTTGCGTGCGTGTGTTGCGCTGTCCTCACCGTTTTCCCCCGGCACAGTCGACATATCGCGAGTGGTGCGGGTTCCCTGTGTGTGCGTGTGTGTTTGCGTGCGTGCGTTCCGCTGTCCTCACCGTTTGCCCCCGGCACAGTTGACATATCGCGAGTGGTGCGGGTTCCCTGTGTGTGCGTGTGTGTTTGCGTGCGTGTGTTGCGCTGTCCTCACCGTTTGCCCCCGGCACAGTCGACATATCGCGAGTGGTGCGGGTTCCCTGTGTGTGCGTGTGTGTTTGCGTGCGTGCGTTCCGCTGTCCTCACCGTTTGCCCCCGGCACAGTCGACATATCGCGAGTGGTGCGGGTTCCCTGTGTGTGCGTGTGTTTGCGTGCGTGCGTTCCGCTGTCCTCACCGTTTGCCCCCGGCACAGTCGACATATCGCGAGTGGTGCGGGTTCCCTGTGTGTGCGTGTGTGTTTGCGTGCGTGTGTTGCGCTGTCCTCACCGTTTGCCCCCGGCACAGTCGACATATCGCGAGTGGTGCGGGTTCCCTGTGTGTGTGCGTGTGTTGCGCTGTCCTCACCGTTTGCCCCCGGCGCAGTCGACATATCGCGGGTGGTGCTCACGGAGTTTCCGGGCGTGGCCGGGTCCGACTACATCAATGCCAACTACATCCGGGGTGCCTCCGGCTCGCCAGCCTACATCGCCTCCCAGGTCAGACACCTCAACCCACATCGCCTCCCAGGTCAGACACCCCACCCCACATCGCCTCCCAGGTCAGACACCCCACCTCACATCGCCTCCCAGGTCAGAAACCCCCCTACATCGCCTCCCAGGTCAGACACCCCACCCCACATCGCCTCCCAGGTCAGACATCCCACCCCACATCGCCTCCCAGGTCAGACGCCCCCCCTACATCGCCTCCCAGGTCAGACACCCCACCCCACATCGACTCCCAGGTCAGACACCCCACCCCACATTGCCTCCCAGGTCAGACACCTCACCCCACATCGCCTCCCAGGTCAGACACCCCACCCCACATCGCCTCCCAGTTCAGACACCCCACCCCACATCGTCTCCCAGGTCAGACACCCCACCCCACATCGCCTCCCAGGTCAGACACCCCACCCCACATCGCCTCCCAGGTCAGACACCCCACCTCACATCGCCTTCCAGGTCAGACACCCCACCCCACATCGCCTCCCAGGTCAGACACCCCACCTCACATCGCCTCCCAGGTCAGACACCCCACCTCACATCGCCTCCCAGGTCAGACACCCCCCACATCGCCTCCCAGGTCAGACACCCCCCCCCCACCCTGACGGCCCAATTCGCATCGGCCAATGTGATAGTGTTCTGTGGCACCGCTCAAAGTCCCATTTCTCTGTCATCGATTCCGCTTTGTCTGGGACAGGTGAGATTCGTCACTGGATCTTGCCTTTAATGTACATAAGCTCCGAATGTAACAAAATTTGGATCGCAATTTAAAATGTGTAACCAGTTGACATGACGCCTTCGCCCGGGCTTTTGCTATTGCTATCTTCTAGAAATGGCATGTGTTCAGCTGTAAGCCAGTGGGTACCACTGTTCACCACCTCCAGAGCCCAGTGGTGCTGATCACCTCTCCTGATTGACTCGGCTGCCGTTTTACTAACCTTTCTCGCCGTGCTCTCTCGATGATCTCAGCTGTCTCCTCGGTGCTGAGTGCGTTCATGCCGAGGATGGCTGGTCCTGACTTATACTGCTGTGTATTACACCTGTATTGGCGTGTTTATTCGCGTGTCTTCTGCAACGTCGAAATATTTGCCTGAGGGACGGCGTAGTTGCGTGACCGGCCCTAGCTGACGTCCCGCTGTCTGTGGCCCCCGGCCGCTGTACAGGGCCCGCTGTCTGTGGCGCCCCGGCCGCTGTACAGGGCCCGCCGTCTGTGGCGCCCCGGCCGCTGTACAGGGCCCGCTGTCTGTGGCGCCCCGGCCGCTGTACAGGGCCCGCTGTCTGTGGCGCCCCGGCCGCTGTACAGGGCCCGCTGTCCAGGGGCGCAACTTTATGTTTTCGATTGGGGGGCACCCGGCTCGAAAGGGGCCCGTACATGATGCGGGGCCCGTATTTTTTATGAAAATGTGACCGAAAAATGTATTTTTGACCATTTGTTGTCGAAAACTGACTGCAAAGGTTAAATAACAATTTTTAGCGCGCTATTCGTCACTGTTCCTGATTTGCACTATTTAACCCAAAAAGTAGTCAGAAGGCCCAATCTTTTGAAAGAGCTGCCAAAGTTTGTAAGGATATTGGACAAGTAGGTGTCTACTTACCGTCTTTGTCGTCCATGCGGATGCTCTCCTCCGGAGGTACAACGGGATCAGCCCAGGACGACGCAGGATGGATGGATGCTGGAGGGTCTTTTGGCAAACGGGATCCGGCTGGTGGCCTGGCCGAGGAAGGCAATGATCAGGAAAAGAAGGACTGGAATTACAACCTTGCTTTACCGTTTTGCTGGAAACTATACACATTGCACTTTTCCGAGTTAGTTTTAAATTGGGGTTTTAATTTTTGCGGTCGATAAATGAACGTAGCTTGCAAAGTACCAAAAATAGTAGTGATATGAACTACTTTAAGTGGACACGTACGTTGCTAGAGATTAAATGCAAATATGATCGGGGTCATTTTATAACAGTTTGCAAAATTAGCAAGACAAATCTAGATTCATAGGTTACCTGAAAAATGAGCAAAGTTTGGGTAGTTTTGCCAGAACAGCCCCTCGGTCTTGAATGTTCTTTGTTTTACGCTTTTGTGCACCCGACTTATGTTTATACTGTCCAACCATTTTAACATTCACACCTGGAACGAAATCGCATTATCGCGAATAATTTGATACAAATGGAAGGTAGAGATCGAAGTGCAAAATTCCTTTATCAGCAGGGAAATCGAACCTACTGATTATGTTACATGATCAAGACACCTTTTTCTGATCCATTCACCTTGCCAGTTCATGACATTTTACAACACTGGGTACCGGTCAAGGGGTACTATGAATAGGTGGTACTGCCTATTTCCCTTTACAATCCTCATATAGGGTCAGTACAAAAGGAATGGGGGCCTAACATTCCTCACGCCCCATCCATTTTCCCCCGAATGTTCCAGGAGGCATGGGAACGGCCGCACGTTGCCCGGGAAAACCACAGGGGCCCGCAAGCATGACAGGGGGCCGGTTTCGGCAACAGGGAGCACGGATACACCACCTGGGGCACGAAACTGCTAACAAATAAGGAACTCCTGGAAATACGCGACTAACACAACAGCTTCAGTTTCTGCACGATATTCTTAGACCACAAGGGGCCCAGACAGACCACAGAGGGCATGAGCACACCAAAGGGGCCGGGCAGACCACAGGAACCCAGAAAACCATAGGAGCCCGGTAAGCCCACAAGGGGTCCAAGCAGACCACACACAGCCAGCAATTTGGCTGGACTCTGCCCGATATATGCTGGGCTTTGACTGGGCAGAGCCCGCGTACATGGGCTCAGCCCAGGTCCGGCTCCGCTCCGCCTGGGCAGAGCCCATGGTCAAGCAAGACCGGGTTCTACCGCTCGGGCAAGTTGTCATCCCCCGACCTAATTTCGGGCTCAGCCCAAGTCTATGTGGCTCAAATATGAGTCTTAGGGCTCAGGCAGAGCCCGGCCCAGCCCGCTCTGGGCCCGGTCGGAATTGCTGGCTGGGCAGCGGGCCCGGGCAGACCACAGGGACCCGAGCAAAACACAGGGGCCGGGCTAACCACAGAGGGGCCCCAGTCTGCAAAGTATGGCAGCAGACCTGACGAGTCCGCACCAGCCTTGTAGATTTTTCGCACCACCAGCAGCCTAAAATTCACACCAAGCACTGGTGAGAAATTTCACTGACCCGGAACTTTCGATGTTTTTACCAGTTTCTCCCTTCTCAGAACTCTGTGGGTGTTTGATTTGAGCTCCCCCGCACCATACAGCAAAAGTGGGCATTTGCTTGCTTCAAAGTTCGCACCACCTGAAGGATGTCCGCACCACGAGATCTCGTCAAAAGTGCCACACTTTGCAGACTGGGAAGGGCCCGAGCAAACCACAGAGGGCCCGCGCACACAAAAGGGGTCCCGAACGGACAAAAGGGGGTGCGCAGAGGCCACACAGAGGCCCGGACAGACCAAAAGGGTTCCGGGAAAACCACAGGAGGCCCGGGCAGACCACAAGGGGCTCGATCAGACCAAAATGGGCACTAGCAGACAAGGGGTCCGTGCAGACCAAATGGGACCTGGCCAGTCCGCAAAGTATGGCAGCAGGCCAGACGAGTCGCACCAGCCATCCAAAATTATCGCACCACCAGCCTAAAAAAATCGCACCAATCTGCCATATACCAGGGAGAAAAACGCACACATTCCTACCCACACGATGCAATACTGCCTCTCTTATTAGTTAGTTAAGGGCTTTTTATAAGGCCCCCTCCTGTGTCTTCATAACTATTCAGTCATTATTTTTTGGGTTTTCAGTGTCAACTTCCTCGCACCAGTCTTGCAAATTCGCACCAGGTTGATAAAGTTCGCACCACTCACTCCTGTCTCCAAGGGCACTCGCACCAACGAGATCTCGTCGAAAATGCCGTACTTTGCACACTGGGGCCCGGGCAGACCACAGGGGCCTGGGGCAGACCACAGGGGGCCCGGGCAGACCATGGGGGCCCGGGCAGACCACAGGTGCCTGGGCAGACCACAGGGGCCCGGGCAGACCATAGAGGCCCGGGCAGACCACAAGGGCCCGGGAAGACCACACAGACCCTGGGCAGACCACAAGGGGACCGAGCGGAGCACAAGAGGCCCGGGCAGGCCACAGGGGCCTGGGCAGACCACAGGGGCTCGGACAGGCCACAGGGGGCCCGGTCAGACCAATAGGGGCCCGGGATACCACAGGGGCCCGCATAGCAAGCATGGCAGAGGCTGGTTGCAGTTGCACGAACCGCATCCATGGCAGGCCCGTCTGCATCCACAGGGTATTAACTACTGGGAGTAGGGACCCGGCTGCGGCCACCAGGGGGCGGGGCGAATGGGGCAGTCACCCCTTAAGCCCAAGAGCCTCTGAGGACGAATTTCCGCCCCCAAACCCTCCCCTCCCCCAGGATGCGACGATTGGTCGCCCTTTGGGTGAAAAGTGCGCCCCTCGGGTGGCTAATTGTCACCCTGCCCCCTGAGGCTTTGCCCCTCTCCCTCCCCTTACCCAAATTCTAGATACGTCACTGGCGGCCATAGGGGGCACAAGATTATCCAAGTCTTGGTATTTAGCCATCAGGGGAGCCGGACAGGGGATTATCACTCATTAGGGATTTAGCCCGACAGCAGCTAATAGCAAACAATCACTTCACTTGCCATTCAGCACCGCGCATTGGATCACGATTTGGATTGACACGAAAAGCCCAAAGGTAAAATCCAAATCAGAGCCTAACGAAACTTTCCCAGAGTAGACACAAGCCGATTGAATCATAAGCATGCCAATTTTACTGTTCAAAGCGAACTTTGTGCAAATCATTCGCCTCGGCGAATGTGACAAGAGAGCCTTAGCTTCCTTCGCGCTGCGCTGACAAGCCCGGGAAATTAAGAGGCTACCATTCCCCGGCGGACGCACATTATTTTACCCAGATTTGACGACAAGATATGATACACTTTTTGACAGATTTGTCTGTATTTAAAATTCCACTAGAACAAACAAAATGGAAAACTTCATGCACATTTCTGACAAAAATGCCTAGAAATATATCAATGAAGAAAAGTAGTGCCGACGGAGAGATGCCAAAATAACAAACATGTCAATTTATTAAACCAGTACGTATCGGAAGGGGCCCGGCTGCGCACGGTGGGGGTGGTGCACTACGGGGGTCGTAAGCAAGGCCATAGGCGGATCCAGGATTGCCGATCGGGGGGGCGCCATCCGGACCGGGGGGGCGCCATCCGGGCCAGGGGGCGCCACTTATGACCGGCAAAAGCTATCAGGTGGGCGCCAAATCCTATCGGTGGGCGCCGACTTTCGCATCCTGGGGGGGTGGGAAGCGACATTTCAGGGGGCGCCATCGACCTTTCAGGGGGCGCCGAGGGTCGATCGGGGGGCACGTGCCCCCTTGCCCCCCCCCCTGGATCCGCCTATGAGCAAGGCAAGGAGCCCGGCTAGAGCAAGAAGGAGCCTGGGTAGCCCAGAGGGAGCCTGAAATTATAGCACGGGTTCCCAGATACAGCGAAGTGGGAGGAGTGGAATCAGGGGCGGGTTCAGGCCGATGGTGGGGGAGGGGGCAACGGGGCCCCAAATCGTGAAAAACATATGGTTTTTGTTTGAAGAAAATCTGTAAAAATCGGTAAAATCGGGGGGATTTGGGGAGGGCATTGCCCCTTTGCCTCCCCCTAGATCTGCTAGTGCTGTGGTTCCTTGCAGACCAAAGGGACACGGACAAACCATAGGAGCCCGGGCAAATTGCGAGGGGCCAGGCAGACCGCAGGGGGCCGGGTAGACCACAGGGCCCGAGCAGACCACAGAGGGCCCGGGCAGACTTAAAGGAGCCCGGGCGGACCACACAGGACCCAGGCACACTACAAAAAGCCCAGACCACCTACAAAGGGCCCGGGCAGACTAAGAGGGGCCAAGGCAGAATACAAGAAGCCCGGTTGCAGTCACAGAGGAACCAAAAAGGTCCCGAGACTGCCAGAAAATAGGGCCCCGTATGCAGTCAAAATGGGCCTGAGAATATCGTTAGGGGCCCGTTTGCAGACACAGCGATTATGGGTGGCCCTAAAGGGGACCGCACCCAAGCAAGCATGCCAGGCAAGCATGCCAGGGAGCCCGGCCGCAGCCACAGCAAGCCCAGATAGACAACGGGGGCCCACACTCATGGCAAAGGCCCGTCCGTGGCATTAGAGGACCCGCGCCTCCTGGACCACAGGGAGCCCAGTTGCAGTCACAGGTCCCGGTTGCAGTCACAGGGGCCCGGGTGGATAAAAGGGGGCCGGGTGGATTCCAGGGGCCCGGTTGCAGTCACAAGTGGCCCGGTTGGACCACAGGGAATCCGTTTGCAGTCACAGGGGGCCCAGGTGGATCTCAGGGGGCCCGGTTGCAGTCAAAGAGGGCCCGTGTGGATCCCAGGGGGCCCAGGATGGATCACAGGGGGCCCGATTGCAGTCACAGGGGGCCCGGGTGGATCAACGGGGGGCCCGGTTTCAGTCACAGAGTGCCTGGTTGCAGTCACAGGGACCCCGGGTGGATCACAGATGGCCCAGTTGCGGTCACAGGGGCCCGTGTGTATCACAGGGGGCCCGGTTGCAGTCACAGGGGGCCCGGTTGGATCATAGGGGGCCCGGTTGTAATTACAGGGGGCCCGGGTGGATCACATGGGGCCCGGTTGCAGTCACAGGGGGCCTGGGTGGATCATAGGGGGCCCAGTTGCAGTCACAGGGGGGCCCGGATGGAGTCACAGGGGGCCCGGGTGAATCATAGGGGGGCCCGGTTGTAATGACAGGGGGCCTGGGTGGATCACAGATGGCCCGGTCCCAGTCACAGGGGGCCCGGGTGGATGATAGGGGGCCCGGTTGTAATCACAGTGAGCCCGGTTGGATTACAGGGGGCTCGGTTGCAGTCACAGGTGGGCCGGGTGGATCACAGAGGGCCCGGTTGCAGTCACAGGGGCCCAGGTTGGATCACAGATGGCCCGGTTGCAGTCACAGGGGGCCGGTTGCAGTCACAGGGGGCCCGGTTGCAGTCACAGAGTGCCTGGTTGCAGTCACAGGGGCCCGGGTGGATCACAGATGGCCCGGTTGCAGTCACAGGGGGCCCGGGTGAATCACAGGGGGCCAGGGTGGATCATAGGGGGCCCGGTTGTAATTACAGGGGGCCCGGGTGGATCACATGGGGCCCGGTTGCAGTCACAGGGGGCCCGAGTGGATTACAGGGGGCCCGGTTTCAGTCACAGGGGGCCCGGGTGGATCATAGATGGCCCGGTTGCAGTCACAGGGGCCCGGTTGGAGTCACATGGGGCCCGGGTGAATCATATGGTGCCCGGTTATAATTACAGGGGGCCCGGGTGGATCACAGAGGGTCCGGTTGCAGTCACAGGGGGCCCGGTTGCAGTAATAGGGGCCCGGTTGCAGTCACAGGGTCCCCGGTGGATCACAGTTGGCTCTGTCCCAGTCACAGGGGGCCCGGGTGTATCACAGGGGCCCGGGTTGATGATAGGGGGCCAGGTTGTAATCACAGGGGGCCCGGGTGTATCACAGGGGCCGGATGGATGATAGGGGGCCCGATTGTAATCACAGGGAGCCCGGGTGGATCACAGAGGACCCGGTTGCTGTCACAGGGGGCTGGGTGGATCGCAGAGGGCCTGGTTGCAGTCACAGGGGCCCCGGTGGATCACAGTTGCCCCGGTCCCAGTCCCAGGGGGCCCGGGTGTATCACAGGGGCCCGGGTGGATGATAGGGGCCCGGTTGTAATCACAGGAAGCCCGGGTGGATTACAGGGGGCCCGCTTGCAGTCACAGGTGGGCCGGGTGAATCACAGGGGGCCGGATAGATCACAGGGGACCCGGCTGCAGTCACAGGGGGCCCGGGTGGATTACAGGGGGCCCGGGTGGATTACAGGGGGCCCGGTTGCAGTCCACAGGGGGCCGGGTGGATCACAGGGGGCCCGGTTGGATGACAGGAGGCCCGAGACTGCCGGAATTAGGGACCCGGCTGCAGTCAAAGTGGGCCTGAAAAATATCGTTAGGGGCCCAGTTGCGGACACCGAGGTTAAGGGTGGCCCACAGGGCACCTGCAAGCATGTCAGGGAGCCTGGCCTCAGCCAAATCTAGCCCAACTAGACCACTGGGGCCCGGAATCGTGGCAGGGGCCCGGCTCTGTCCGCAGGGGCCCGCAACTTGGGATTGGGGGGGCTGGTCGGGTCATTGGGGGGCTTCTCCGAGCATTGGGGGGCTCGGGCCCCCAAATATATGGAAACTTGCGCCCCTGCCGCTGTCTGTGGCGCCCCGGCGGCTGTACAGGGCCCGCTGTCTGTGGCGCCCCGGCCGCTGTACAGGGCCCGCTGTCTGTGGCGCCCCGGCCGCTGTACAGGGTCCGCTGTCTGTGGCGCCCCGGCCGCTGTACAGGGCCCGCTGTCTGTGGCGCCCCGGCCGCTGTACAGGGCCCGCTGTCTGTGGCGCCCCGGCCGCTGTACAGGGCCCGCTGTCTGTGGCGCCCCGGCCGCTGTACAGGGTCCGCTGTCTGTGGCGCCCCGGCCGCTGTACAGGGTCCGCTGTCTGTGGCGCCCCGGCCGCTGTACAGGGCCCGCTGTCTGTGGCGCCCCGGCCGCTGTACAGGGCCCGCTGTCTGTGGCGCCCCGGCCGCTGTACAGGGCCCGCTGTCTGTGGCGCCCCGGCCGCTGTACAGGGCCCGCTGTCTGTGGCGCCCCGGCCGCTGTACAGGGCCCGCTGTCTGTGGCGCCCCGGCCGCTGTACAGGGCCCGCTGTCTGTGGCGCCCCGGCCGCTGTACAGGGCCCGCTGTCTGTGGCGCCCCGGCCGCTGTACAGGGCCCGCTGCTGCTCACTGCGGCCGATTCGGGCCTATTTTCCCCGCCACCTTTCTTCTAACGTGATGTACCCTGGCCTGTGGTGCCCTGATCTGTGCTGTGACGAGCTGTGGCCTGACCTGTACGCTGACGTGCCGTGCCCTGACGCGCGCTGGACAGGGCCCGCTGCCCCACACGGTGGCCGACTTCTGGAGGCTGGCCGTCGAGTGTGAGGTGCAGGTGATCGTCATGGCGTGCAACCAGTGCGAGTCCGGCAAGGTAAGGAGTGTGGGTCGCCGCCGCACCGTCCCAGCCGCAGTGTCCGGCAAGGTAAGGAGTGTGGGTTGCCGCCGCACCGTCCCAGCCGCAGTGTCCGGTGAGGTAAGGAGTGTGGGTCGCCGCGGCACCGTCCCAGCCCCAGTGTCCGGCAAGGTAAGGAGTGTGGGTCGCGGCGGCACCGTCCCAGCCGCAGTGTCCGGTGAGGTAAGGAGTGTGGGTCGCCGCCGCACCGTCCCAGCCCCAGTGTCCGGCAAGGTAAGGAGTGTGGGTCGCCGCCGCACCGTCCCAGCCCCAGTGTCCGGCAAGGTAAGGAGTGTGGGTCGCGGCGGCACCGTCCCAGCCGCAGTGTCCGGTGAGGTAAGGAGTGTGGGTCGCCGCCGCACCGTCCCAGCCCCAGTGTCCGGCAAGGTAAGGAGTGTGGGTCGCCGCCGCACCGTCCCAGCCGCAGTGTCCGGTGAGGTAAGGAGTGTGGGTCGCCGCCGCACCGTCCCAGCCCCAGTGTCCGGCAAGGTAAGGAGTGTGGGTCGCCGCCGCACCGTCCCAGCCCCAGTGTCCGGCAAGGTAAGGAGTGTGGGTCGCGGCGGCACCGTCCCAGCCGCAGTGTCCGGTGAGGTAAGGAGTGTGGGTTGCCGCCGCACCGTCCCAGCCCCAGTGTCCGGCAAGGTAAGGAGTGTGGGTCGCCGCGGCACCGTCCCAGCCCCAGTGTCCGGCAAGGTAAGGAGTGTGGGTCGCCGCCGCACCGTCCCAGCCCCAGTGTCCGGCAAGGTAAGGAGTGTGGGTCGCCGCCGCACCGTCCCAGCCCCAGTGTCCGGCAAGGTAAGGAGTGTGGGTCGCCGCCGCACCGTCCCAGCCCCAGTGTCCGGCAAGGTAAGGAGTGTGGGTCGCCGCGGCACCGTCCCAGCCCCAGTGTCCGGCAAGGTAAGGAGTGTGGGTCGCCGCCGCACCGTCCCAGCCCCAGTGTCCGGCAAGGTAAGGAGTGTGGGTCGCGGCGGCACCGTCCCAGCCGCAGTGTCCGGTGAGGTAAGGAGTGTGGGTCGCCGCCGCACCGTCCCAGCCCCAGTGTCCGGCAAGGTAAGGAGTGTGGGTCGCCGCCGCACCGTCCCAGCCCCAGTGTCCGGCAAGGTAAGGAGTGTGGGTCGCCGCGGCACCGTCCCAGCCCCAGTGTCCGGCAAGGTAAGGAGTGTGGGTCGCCGCGGCACCGTCCCAGCCGCAGTGTCCGGTGAGGTAAGGAGTGTGGCGGCACCGTCCCAGCCCCAGTGTCCGGTGAGGTGAGGAGTGTGGCGGCACCGTCCCAGCCTTAGTGTCCGGCAAGGTAAGGAGTGTGGGTCGCCGCCGCACCGTCCCAGCCCCAGTGTCCGGCAAGGTAAGGAGTGTGGGTCGCCGCGGCACCGTCCCAGCCGCAGTGTCCGGTGAGGTAAGGAGTGTGGCGGCACCGTCCCAGCCCCAGTGTCCGGTGAGGTGAGGAGTGTGGCGGCACCGTCCCAGCCGCAGTGTCCGGTGAGGTAAGGAGTGTGGCGGCACCGTCCCAGCCCCAGTGTCCGGTGAGGTAAGGAGTGTGGGTCGCCGCCGCACCGTCCCAGCCCCAGTGTCCGGCAAGGTAAGGAGTGTGGGTCGCCGCGGCACCGTCCCAGCCGCAGTGTCCGGTGAGGTAAGGAGTGTGGCGGCACCGTCCCAGCCCCAGTGTCCGGTGAGGTAAGGAGTGTGGGTCGCCGCCGCACCGTCCCAGCCCCAGTGTCCGGTGAGGTGAGGAGTGTGGCGGCACCGTCCCAGCCTTAGTGTCCGGTGAGGTGAGGAGTGTGGCGGCACCGTCCCAGCCTTAGTGTCCGGTGAGGTAAGGAGTGTGGGTCGCCGCCGCACCGTCCCAGCCCCAGTGTCCGGTGAGGTAAGGAGTGTGGCGGCACCGTCCCAGCCCCAGTGTCCGGTGAGGTAAGGAGTGTGGGTCGCCGCCGCACCGTCCCAGCCCCAGTGTCCGGTGAGGTAAGGAGTGTGGCGGCACCGTCCCAGCCCCAGTGTCCGGTGAGGTAAGGGGTGTGGGTTGCCGCGGCACCGTCCCAGCTCCAGTGTCCGGTGAGGTGAGGAGTGTGGCGGCACCGTCCCAGCCCCAGTGTCCGGTGAGGTAAGGAGTGTGGTTCGCCGCGGCACCGTCCCAGCCCAGTGTCCGGTGAGGTAAGGAGTGTGGGTTGCCGCGGCACCGTCGCCTGGACGGCCTGAGTGCTCAGTGGTGTAGACATTAGCACCTCATACTGATTGCTACCCCACCTCTTCTGCTCTGAACACCCAGATATCCGAGACTAGTGCTGATATTGTGTAGCTATTGTATCAAACCAAATTTTCCTAAGGATAGTTTTACTAGAATTACATTGACTAGCTGCTATTGCAGACTTGCGAATGCATATTGGTAGGACTAGGACATAGCGTTGAACTGACCGTTTCGCCTAACCGACCTGTTGTCGCAAGCCACACGGGAGGACCAGTGGTCAGTGAGTCGAACTGAGTGTGCCTGTCGTCTGGTGTTGGAGATAGTAGTGAACACGCTCACATCTATCCGTTGACCGCAGTGAGTTTTGCAACTCTAGAAATGTCTGCTCCGTGGAAACAGCCACCGAATTGACGGAGTCTCTTATTTTCCACGGGAAACAATGATGACTAGCAATCTTGGATTCCCGTTTTGGCTTTCTGTGGTGTATTCTCCCTCCTCACGCCTGTGTATGCTGGTGAGGGACTCCACCCAGTCGTCCGCGGCAGCGATATATGGTGCTGTATTGCTAGGGCCTTGGTCCAGGCCCTCTTGCGAAAATCCGAGAGCTTTTGGTGCCAGACATTTTTTCAGAAAATATCTACTGGCTTTGAAAAATATCCAAGATAAATGACGTAAAAAAATGTAACGAATGCGCTATCATTGCCTTGTTTTCGGTTATGACAATTATGACTCACATGTTTCAATCCTTGTCTTGGGTAATTTCTGACAAAGCACCTGGCGCCAGAAGCTCTCGGATTTTCGCAAGAGGGCCTGGACCATCCCGTATGTGTGTACGCATGAAATGAGAATGAGATGCGCGTTTCCCCAAATGCGCAGCTTTTAGATTGTGCCGCACCCCTGGTGATCGGGCGCATTGTGATCGGGAGCGGGGCGGGCCGACTAACGGTGGCCGTCACACGGCGCTGTGTTTCGTGGTCTAGCTGAATGGGTCTGTGTTCGAGATGACCACTGCCTGCCACTCGTGTGCTCCTCGCTCAGTCCAGTGTTGTTGCTGTAGGTAGCGTTGCCTGGATGTCGGCAGACCATCATTGTAATCAGCTGTCATAATTTGGATGGAGTGGATCCCTGCTACCAGGCATGATCTCGAGCTTTTTGTTTCATTCTTATGCAGTTGAAAGAGACAGCCGTGTGCTGCCGAAGCTGCCCTTTTCAGGCGTGGGCCCGGCTCCGTTGTTGGACAGATCGCTCCCGCTCGTGGTAAACACCACTGCTCCCCCGACTGTGGGCCGCCGTCCCCTCCACCCGGCTCCATCATCAGTGGGGCGGCTACTGTCCGACACAAACTTACCATTGTTCTTCCTAAAAGGTTCTGCAGAGTCCGTAGAGGTTGGTCAGTGCTAACATATCAGCCCCCAGTTGTACAGAGATTGTAGTTACTGGGCTAATTAGTACATAACCACGTTCAATATCGTTTGAATCCCCTCTTTTCCCGAGCGCGGTGCTGTCTGAACTGGCACACGAACAGCCACAGAGTTGGGTGCGCGGTGCTGACCGGCGTCTGTTGCCGCGCAGCACAAGTGCGAGGGCTACGTGCCGGAGGCAGAGGGGGAGGAGCAGCAGTACGGCGACGTGGCTGTCACGCTGAGCCAGAGCAGGCAGGTGTGCCCCGACTTCACCGTGCGGAAGCTGCAGGTGCTCTACACCGGCGGCTCCGGCACCAGAGGTAGGTGCCCGCACCGGCCACCGTCAGCACGGCCTGTCTGTATCGCCCGCCGGCGCCGATCTCATGTCTCCATGGCTGCGCGAGACGAAATGGCGCGTCTGTTTAGTTTTGTGCTGTTATTCCGTGCGTGGCGAATGGTTGGTAGTGGCTGCTTCGTCCTGTCTGGGGCTGCTTCGGTCGCAGATGTGTCAGTGCGTGCCACTGTACGGTGGCTGGCTGCTGCAGTGTCCGACTAAGTTGTGTGACCGGTCACCGCCCGGGGCGCCGCAGAGCAGCGGATGGTGTGCCAGTTCCACTACTCGGCCTGGCCCGACCACGGCGTGCCCAGCTCGGTGCTGCCGCTGCTGCGTATGATCCGGATGATCCGCGACACCCAGGCCTCGGAGACGCTGCCCGTGCTGGTGCACTGCTCTGCCGGCTGCGGCCGCACCGGCACCGTCTGCGCCATCGACTTCGTCTGGGGACTGCTGCGGGCCGGGGTGTGTTGGAAGGGAGGGGACTGCTGCGGGCCAGGGTATGTTGAAAGGGGGACTGCTGCGGGCCGGGTTGTGTTGGAAGGGATGGGACTGTTGCGGGCCAGGGTATGTTGGAAGTGGGACTGCTGCGGGCCGGGGTGTGTTGGAAGGGAGGGGACTGCTGCGGGCCGGGGTGTGTTGGAAGGGAGGGGACTGCTGTGGGCCGGGGTGTGTTGGAAGGGCGACTGCTGTGGTCTGGGGTGTGTTGGAAGGGGGACTGCTGCGGGCCAGGTGTTTTGGAAGGGAGGGGACTGCTGTGAGCCGGGGTGTGTTGGAAGGGGGATTGCTGCGGGCCGGGGTGTGTTGGAAGGGGGGACTGCTGCGGGCCGGGTTGTGTTGGAAGGGATGGGACTGTTGCGGGCCAGGGTATGTTGGAAGTGGGGCTGCTGCGGGTCGGGGTGTGTTGGAACGGGGACTGCTGCGGGCCGGGGTGTGTTGGAAGGGAGGGGACTGCTGCGGGCCGGGGTATGTTGGGAGAGGCTGATACTGTTCAGAGTGTGTTGGGAGGGGGGGGTAACTGCGGCGGGCCTGGATGTGTTGGAAAAGAGGTTGTGGACCAGGAGGTGTTGGGAGGGAGGTCGGCTTTCTTAGCCATTCTAGTTTGTAGAGGGCCCTTTTCCTATCCTTCATCCTGGCGAAGTTAGCTCGTACCCGTCACCCAGGCGAGGATTAACCCGCGCCCCACCGGGGGTCCGGCGCCACCTTCGCCCCACCGGGGGGGCCATCGATGGCCCCCCTCTAACTCCGAAAATATGGGCGTTAGCGCAAATCTGCAAAGTGCAATAGAAAGCTTGCGTGAATTCAGTAAGAAATTACTTCGCATGTTTTAGTGGTCAGGTCAATGGTTTGACCTCCAGAGGTCAAATTAGGTCAAGATCGGCTATTTTCACTCAAATATGCAATGATTGAGCAAACTGGGCATAACTCTTATGTCATTAGAGCTATTGAGGCCTGGTAAAGTACGTTTGATAGCAAATTGCCAGTACTTTTTCTGCTATGTGGAACGTAAAGACCTCCCGCCAGTGGTTTGACCTCCAGAGGTCACCTCGTGACCTAATATGACCTGAGGTCACGAAAGGTCAGAAAGTGACCTTGCCGTATATCAAATTAAAGCCAGTGACAAGACAAACACGATGGTGTTTGTTTCACCGCTCTAGCTTAATTAGGCCAAAAGTTATTGCCAAAATACTGTTTTTGACCTCTGGTGACCTTGGATGACCTTGGAAAAGTCAAAGGGCAAATATGACCCCTGGGATCCGTGAAAGGGTGTCCAAAAACGTTGTTCTGAGCAGTCTGAGTATTTTCAATCATTTTTGTGGCCTTTATATCATGAAACAACTTTTCCCTATGCTTTTCCAACGGGAGAGGTCGCCTCGTGACCTGACCTCAGGGCACGAAATCGAAAAATCCCGGATATACACCTTGTAGACCCTGGAGGGGTTATGAAGTGTAGGAAGTTTCAAATCGATCGACTTTGAAATGTAGCTCTTACAGAGCTCTAAAGTGAAGTGAGGTGACCTTGGTTGACCTCGTCTGGTGACCTGACCTTGGGTGACCCGGGGTAAAAATTTCAGGGATGATGGGAAAATGATGCAGTGAGAGGTAGAGCCCTCAACTGCGGTGCTGCGCCTCGTCGTTTTTCTTGCTATCCCGGAAAACCCTTAGGGGGCCATCGATGGCCCCCCCGGTGGGGCGAGGGTTAAGACTGACAGATTAATTATGTCCTGCATTGAGCATACTTCCCGAGACCGGATGCATTTTGAATGCATTGGAATTTATATTAAATGTGCATTTGAATGATGCGTTATTATATAATGCCTAAAAAAGCGTATTCATTTTATCCCACTCTTGGTTATAATACTGTGCATTATTGTTGGAATTTGCGAGTTGTCTTGAACAAATTTCGGACGACTTACTAAGCTCCGAAAAGGCAAAAACCATAAAGCAGCGTGAAAACGAAATTAAGTAATCATCTGATGAGACAAAACGTAGCTAGATTGGGGACGACAGGTGAATCAGATGATGATCTCCTTATGCTGTAATCACGGCAAACGGGCCTGGAAAAAATCGGGTAGCATGTGCAGCAGTACTTCAAATGGATTATACGAAAAAGAGGGCACCATCCATCCGACCCATAAAATGGATGCGAAACCCTATACACACCACCTCCCGGAAACTGGTTTGCCTTTCCATTTCTTTATTCATCGCCTTTTTATCGTCAGTGGTCTGTTTTGGCTTCCAGTATTTTAGAGCTTCATAGTGCTTGGTTTTCATTATTGGATTTTAAGTATGTTTAATCCTTTCCATTATGCCGAGTGTACAATGATTGCAGGGTAGGTTTTAGTAGTATTATTATTACTTATATCATGGGTTACGTGTCCAATTGTCATTTAACCATGCTTTTTTAATGTATGCACATTTCTTTCAAAGCCCCAGTGGCGGCCAATCTTCAGCAAACGTTCCGGGAGAAGGTATTTCGAAACGTCTTGTAGAGGTAGTTTTTGGTCTACGGTTATTTTTCCCTCTCAGAGGCGAGCATACACTGGAGACGTAGGTCAATCCTCCCCATGACGAATGATATGAGTTTTAGCCGAAAATTGAACATAGATTACTCTTCATACTAGCATAAACCCCATTCTCAAAATATTAGAACAAATGTGTGCAAAAACAGCACTTATGTATTGGACTTTGTGAATTTTCAGAGCGTACAATTACGAAGAAGTGTTTTGTCGCGGTTTATGCTTCAAATTTATTTTATTTGGTTATTTTTATTTTATTTGGGCCGCTCCCCACAGGCGCACTTGCCAAATTACAGGGAGTATTGGCGTGGATATTACATGGACCTTTCCACCGGACCAGAAACGACTCGTAAGGCAGTTTCCAGCCATGAGAATTGAACACAAATCCATGCCATCCCAATCTGGAGACGATCGATGTAGTCACTAGATACGTGGATTTCTTAAAGACAACTATTTTTTCTGCTGGATACGGCTCGAATTGAGATGTAGGTGACCTTTTGGTGATTGAAGGAAGTATAAGCTAAGGAAGTTTAATGGTATCAAATTCGCCATGGCTCGTCATTATACTTCTCATGCCAGCGTTCAGTTGTTTTATGCACTTTTGTGGATCCGCTGGCGGACTCAGTCGCTGTATCGCCATTCGTAAGCTAGTTTGACCATATCTGATAGTTAGCGCGCTAAACAGACCAGCTGCCCCCGGATCTCCCCTGAACGCAGCAACAGAAAGGACCGACGATACGTGCGTGCCACCTCCGTCTGCCGTGAGGTTCACACCGGCCCTGCGCTGCCGCAGAAGCTGACGCCGGCCTTCAGCCTGTTCGACCTGGTCGCCGACATGCGGCGACAGCGGATCGCCATGGTGCAGACCAAGGACCAGTACATGCTGGTGCACCGAGCCGTGCGGCAGCTGTTCCTGGATCAGCTGCGCGTGATCGAGTCGCACCCCTACGCTAACGTGGACAGCGCCGGCAAGCCGCTGAGCGGCAGTGCCGAGCAGCAGCGCTCCGACGGAGAGGCCGACGGCGATTACGAGGAGATCTGCCTGGTGGAAGGTGGGTCTGACGGAGGACGCGTCTCAGTGTGTCTGTAGGGCTTATGTGTGTGTGCAAGGTGGTCTGACGGTGAACGCGTCTCTGTGTTTCTGTAGTGTGTGTGTGTGTGTGTGTGTGTGTGTGTGTGTGTGCAGGAGGATGACATAGTCGGGTCTGAAGCTTTGGCTATTGTTATTGATGGGCACGTTAGAAGCTCTGCAGCAATTATTGTTTGGATGAGCAAAAACTATGCGAGGTACCGACTATTGTTACTTTCACTTTTTATGTGGCTTTATTTGACGTATTGTGTGAACGCCGATTTTTGTGTGCCAAGTTTGTTAGAAATATTATGATGTATATTTGTTTTCTTCAAAGTGAGAGTCATCAGAGCTGTAGCCAAAAACAACGAATTTGCAGGTGCTATGTATGTAGGCATCATTGAGACACTTTTTATCGGGAATAAATGCTCAGCTTAACACTAACCCCATTTGGCGGCCCCAGGCTGCCCTGAGAAATGGTGCCTGAAAATGCGGTCTTATTCGGAAATGCCCGTGTCGAAAGTGGCTGGCGAGATAAGGCGCGGTCTTTTGAATACCGTTTGAGTTTTCAAGCGATGATAATTATTTAGCCGGCGCCGCCGGCTACAGGCTCCAGAGCTTCAGCTGAATGGCTTAGATAATTAGTTTTTGTATAGGGGTCTCATGCATCGGTAAAATTCTCTGTTAATGGGTTTGCACAAAATAATGTGATCTCGATACTTGTTTGCCGTTTGCGAAGCAACGTGCTTGTACTTGTTTAGGCCGTATTTGCTGAGTCATTTGATGTCGGTCAGAGTGCATGACCGAAGCCGGGTCGGTGGCCTGAGCCATTCCCTCCTTAGAGCGACCTCTCACGAGTGTTCTTCACTTTTTACAACTTGTGGGCGACGGGAAATAATCCAGCTATCACTGTTGTAGAGAAGGAATATTATTTTTTTGAAGAGAAGAAATGAATGTGAGTTCGCTACCTACCGAAACCGAGCTATGGCTGGCCTACTCGTCCGGTTTGTGGGCAGTGTGCAAGAGGTTTCATTCATCAAGAGCCGCGTCTAAATAATTATTTGGAGAGGATAAGGTCAAAATAACCAATACGCCATCGCTGTGGACGTGCGTTGCTGATGGACCGCCTGACATGTGGACACACTTATGATTCCCGTCAGCTTTGCCCCAATGACTCCCAGTGGAAAACCAAACGCTTGGCTGAAGCAGACAGGGTATTGTACAGCGTTTTTACGGTTTGTAGCCTTGCCGTGATTTCCTCGCAGCCACTCACCGATTTTCACATTGAGTTCTGTTGCTGAAAAAAATTCAGGGCAAGTTCGACTGGTCATGTGTTTGAATGCACTTAGAGGCGGAGGACCCTCGTTCAGAAACTATGGCGGCGGTGACTCAGAGAGCGGTGCCATCGTGGCGTTTGTTGTCCTTCTGGCTTTCATATACGGCTTGAAGTGGGCCCTGGAGCCCGACTGTGAGCCGCCCCCGATCACGTACCCATGTATCCGGCGGCGGCGACCGTCTCCGTCCCCGCCGGCTCAGTCGGAGGTCAGGTCATGGAGCCCGTCCCTCAGGTCACGGAGCCCGTCCCCGCCGCAGCCTCAGCCTCAGCCTCAGCCTCAGTCCCAACCTCGACTGTCGGTGCGGTACCGGTCCGGCGCCCGTGTGCGTCCGCTTCCGACGCAGACCACCGGCATGGCGCTCAGTCCCAACTGCAGGACCGCGGCCAGGGTGCCCTGCGACAAACAGCAGCGCGGACGCTCTGCGGACCTTACAGCGGAGAGGTCGGCCAGCCGCTCCCCTTCGGCCACATCGACCGGAAGTGCAACGGCCGGGTTAGAGAGAGGTCGTGCTGCCTCCAGACCTGCGTCTGCCAGCAGGCCCTCCTCAATACCCCGCCCGGTTTCTGCAGGGCGGCCACCGCCCTCCACACCTCCGGCCTCAGTGAGGCATCCCGTCCAAGGAAGGTATTCAGTGAAGTATCCTGCCCCCGCCCGACATTCTAACCAGGTAAAGCATCCGGCTCCTGCCAGAAACCATCCGCCTGTGAGGCATCCTGTAAAACATCCTCTCTCTGCAAGACACCCCGCCGCAGCCAGGCATCACGCTCCGGCAGAACATCGCACTCCGGCAGAACATCGCGCCCCGGCAAGACACCCCATCGCTGCAAGACATCCTGCGTCTGCAAGAAACAACGTACCTGCAAAACAAGCGATGGGTGTAAGACATCCTCCTGGCTACGTCAGACGTCATCCTCCGGCTAAGCATACCGCTGTTACCCAACATTCAGCCCCCGCGCGACGTCCTGCGCCCCGAAAACACCCAGCTGCTGCCGAGCACCCTGCATAAGCCAGGTATGCCGTGGGGCAGCCCGGTCCAGTGGGGCTTCCAGCGGCTGCGCGACCTCATCACCTCATCAAGTCCCCCCCGAGTGGGAGTTTCCCATGTCCCTTTCGCCAGGCCGGTTTTTGCTTTTCATTGGACCTTTGAAAACGCAATGACAAAACAACGAATCCCTGCTAAACAATCGGAGCTCTGAAGTCATCCCGGCCCTCCCCTTCAGCGAAGTGAGGCTCCTGAAAAGCTTTTGAATAGTTTTCTTCGATAAACAACGTTGGAAACTTGAGCGCCTATGCAACGCACCGGCCTTTTCATTTTTGCATTTCATGGTTGACCACTGTAACCGACCATCCTGGTTCTCAGGGTACTTCGTGTGTTCGGTGACATGTTCTAAAAATAAAAACATGATCGTCTTGTAGAGAAATTCGAATTATGGTACTGTGATAGCCCCGGTGGCGATTGAACGGAAGGAAAATGATAGCCCGCATGTTCCGTGCGATTTGAGGGAAGATTACAAATAGCCGCAGCCTTTTCTCCATTTAGAAGTCCTGTCATCTTAGCCTACTGGTTTCAAGCTAAAGGGCCTTGTCGAGACAACCGTGCCATTGTTTTCCCCAGTCGCCCTTCTTTTTTGACTGGGATCTGTGTTCTACAGGGTGCGGCGTAAAGACTTACCCATCGAATTTTTCCATTTTTGAGAAAATTACAAGAGACACACAATTTCTTTTCAGCACATATATGTGTCGCACTCTACTAGTGTCTTCTGAAACACTACGCCTCAATGTGGCCCCCTTTTGCCCGGACCACGGCCTTCAGACGTGAAGCCACTGATGCACAGGAATGCCGCACCACTTCTTCGTCCAGATTGGACCAGGCCGTGGCCAGAGCGGCCTTCAGGGCCGGGACGCTTCCGTAGGACACCTTCGAAACATCGGTCTCAAGAATGGACCATATGGCGAAGTCCATCGGGTTCAGATCTGGGCTGGAGGGAGGCTACAAGTCTTTGTCCCAGAAACCACTGAAGTTTTCCTTGCACCACTTCTGGGTGACTTTTGATGTGTGAGCCGGTGCACCGTCTTGGGGTGAAGATGTATCGGTCGCCGAATGTTTCCCTGACCCACGGGAGCACTTTGTCCTCCAGCATTTCCAGGTAAACCCCACTGTTAACCTTCACTCCCTCTTCGATGAAGACCAGGGGGGACTTGGTGCCGTCTGATGCAACAGCGGCCCACACCATGACTCCTGCAGGCTTCTGACGGCGAAAATGCACCCGACTGCCCTCTGGAAGGTCATGTGGGCTAGCAGCATTGACCCTGTCATTCTGGTGACGGCCTGGACAGTGAATATGTTTTCGTCGGACCAGATGAACGCTCGGTCACCGGCCCGATCCATCTCCTCCAACATCTTCTTCGCCCTGTTTAGACGTTTCGTCTTCGAAGCTGCCGAAATTAGGTGCCGATGCTGCATTTTGTAGGGCCTAAATCCCAGATCCTCTTTAACGACCCGTCTCACCGATCTTTCTGAAATCTGAAGGCTTTTGGCAGTTTTCCGCTTGCTCCTGCGTGGATTCCATTACACTCTCTTCTTGATGGCCTTCACGATGGCGTTGGTGCGAGCAGATCGGATGCGGCCAGGGATCGGCTTGCTCTTAGTTGCACCAGTCCGTTGGTACCGTCCCATCACATTGAAAACAGTTTTTCTGCACACTTTGAGCTGTTTCATCACCTCCTTGACACTGACACCAACATTTTTTAGAGCCACGATTTTGTCACGCACGGTCTTTTTGCTCATTTTTGGTACTTGATATAAAGTTACTGACTTAATCACTGAAACGACGGAAGAAGACACGTTAGAGAACATGGTGACAACGTCAAATGAAATTCTGATGAACGATAACGACACTATGCAATTTCCTTTGGATGGGTAATTCTTTATGCCGCACCCTGTATTCCTCTGACGACCTAACATTTTTTCGAAAGCCGCTTGCATTCTTTGTTTGGTAACAACATTTCTATCCACGTACTATTGCACGCAGAGAGAAATGAGAGTCAGCATGAATCGTTGAGCATATAGATGAGCAGCTATGTTGCACTCTAAAACACAGCTGTAGACCTGATCTGTGTAAATAATATCTGTTTGAATATTTCAGTTGACGGACTCTGACACAGTTGGGGCATTCCAGGACAAAACGACCAAAAATATTTCAATTTGACACCACCATGTCTAGAAAAATCTGAAACTTTGTCTCCGGGGTAGTTTTGGGCCAGAAACACGCCTGTGAGAATCTCAGCCCTCTCCGACCAACGGTGACCGAGTTATAGCCCGAGGCATTTTCGGGAGGTCACGTTGTAGACTCATCTTTGATGCTTCAAACTCAACAACGCATCACCTGATTAACAAGTTTTGTATATCATTGAACTCGTCTTGAATTATAGTTTATTTTGAAAAAGAAAATGTTAAAATTTGAAAATTTTGGACTTTTAATTTGTTTGACCTTTTCCTTTTGACCTTGCTTGACCTTTTCCCAGTTGAAATTGCCCTTTTAGACAACTCAAAAATGTTTCTTCATAAAATATCTTTCGATAGCAAAAATAAAAAAATGCGTTCTTGCTATAAGTTCCGAATATTTAGCACCTAAGGTAGGTATGTACACGGTTTTTGACCATTGCGGTAGTACAGCCTTATGTTTAACGCCGCAAATATAGCGATTGCTTTTGTAATCGGTCGCTGGAAATCATACTCCATTGTCTTTACGAAATGTTAATCGTACAAGTATCCGAATTTATGACAATTAACGCGCCCACCCGAGGGGTGGGCAACCGGCCTCCTCAGGTCTCTACAGGTAGTAAAAAATACCTTCGCGCAGCGCCACCGTACTCCATCTACCCTAACACAACATTTTGCGACTTCTGGAAAAATAATTTAGGTCAACTGGGAGGTGGTAGGTACCGTAAATGCTGAAGGCCAGCAGGCAACTAAGTGGTGAGGGGGTGACCTGAGGTAGACGGTCGTCGTTATGCCTTGTGGGACTTTCAACTTTGTTTCCTTGATTAACACTTTATCGTGGGAGTTGCTCGTTTGGGTGGTGGGGTCAGGGTCTCCGTAAAAGTCCCTTGATGACTCTAGTGAGACACCTACCCTAAAACTGCCTCCTTGCCGCCCCGGTAGCTCAGTTGGTAGAGCGTTGGGCTCCGGCCCGCGGCTCAGAAGCATGCAGTGGCAGTGCATGTCCAGGCTTGGGATCGGTTCCGCTGAGACGCTCCGGCGCTCAATAGCTTACCCGACGTACAGGTCGGCTGGCAACTGACTGGTGAGAGGGTGACCTGAGCGGGGCGGCCGTCCCTGTGCTGTGTGGGACGTTAAACGTTGGCTTCTAAAATCAACCCTTCATTGTGGGAGTTGCTCGTTCGGATGGTGGGGTCGGGGTCTCCGTGACAAGTCCATTGATGACTTTAGTGAGACCCCGACTCCAACAATCGAACTGAGAACAACTTGTACAAAATGTTTAAAAAACTGAACTGGCAACAACTTGGGCGATATTTATAAACAGAAAAACTGCAGCCATTAAAAGTGATAAAAGGGATTCCTTGTTTCGAGGAGACGAGGGCAAATGAACTTATTAATAATGAACCTTTCAGCCTTAAACGAAATTTTACAAAGATGTCGCGACTTTATCAATAATTGAAACAAGTATAACTTATCCTATGAGCACCACTAACTCACACAATTACATCGTTCCCGGAGATGGAAAATAGTATCGATGCAAGCTGATCCAGTGCAGCACAGCATATGTTTGAGAGGATTCATGCAATGTAAACAAACGTGTCTGAAAGGCTTTCATTCCCAAAAAGTAATTTGAATCTGCTCATATATTCGACAAAATGTCCTGAAATTGTAGCGCATTCGACTTTGTCGCTTGAACAGGTTGCCTCATGATATTTTTACAAGGTGATCATTTCATAGATGACACGGATCCGAGAATCCCAGATAAATAATGACACAGTGCACTGGGAGTGATGCCGCTAAATAGCCAGTTTTAATCATTACCGAATATGTTACATACAATCGTTTGGTCGTGTCGCCTTTGAGGTTGCTCAAGGTCACAGTATTTCTTACGGGAACTAAGTGGAAACCTAAATTTTGTGCATAATAGGTGACAGAGAAGAGCAGTAGAAAGAAAAGTTCAGCACCATTGGAACACTCTTGTTGAGCCCAAACGGATTATATATCTTATAATATTGCCTAGTCAAATGTCAAAATTAACCTGCTTTGACCTAGGGCCAGGTTTAGGTCTGTATGGTAAAAGAATATTAATCAAACTGCAGTGGCAAGTCAGACACGACAATGTAAAAATACAACCTCCATCGCAATTCTCGACAATTCTCAATTCTCGCAAGTTATCAAAATTTACCAATCGCCCCATGCATTTCTAATGGAAAGATCATGACCTTTGCCCTGCTCCCGGTTATCGATATAGAAATCCTGCTACGAAAAATTATCTTGCTAGGCGATCTTACTATGTAATGCGATTCTAACCACGATAGGCTAAATTTGATATGATTTATGCACCTCCCAAAGTTTGAGGTTAGGTCTCTTGACCTGGGTTGGCGGTCTGACCTGGTATGACCCAGACCTAAAATTTTGCCAGAAGCTGCAAAAATTTCGAGTTAGAGGTACATGAAGTACGGTGGCGCTGCGCGAAGGTGTTTTTTACTACCTGTGGAAACCTGAGGAGGCCGGTTGCCCACCCCTCGGGTGGGCGCGTGTTAATTGTCATAAATTCGGATACTTGTACGATTAACATTTCGTAAAGACAATGGAGTATGATTTCCAGCGACCGATTACAAAAGCAATCGCTATATTTGCGGCGTTAAACATAAGGCTGTACTACCGCAATGGTCAAAAACCGTGTACATACCTACCTTAGGTGCTAAATATTCGGAACTTATAGCAAGAACGCATTTTTTTATTTTTGCTATCGAAAGATATTTTATGAAGAAACATTTTTGAGGTGTCTAAAAGGGCAATTTCAACTGGGAAAAGGTCAAGCTAGGTCAAAAGGAAAAGGTCAAACAAATTAAAAGTCCAAAATTTTCAAATTTTAACATTTTCTTTTTCAAAATAAACTATAATTCAAGACGAGTTCAATGATATACAAAACTTGTTAATCAGGTGATGCGTTGTTGAGTTATGAAGCATCAAAGATGAGTCTACAACGTGACCTCCCGAAAATGCCTCGGGCTATAACTCGGTCACCGTTGGTCGGAGGGGCTGAGATTCTCACAGGCGTGTTTCTGGCCCAAAACTACCCCGGAGACAAAGTTTCAGATTTTTCTAGACATGGTGGTGTCAAGCCTTGGTCGATCTGTCCTGGAATGCCCCAGTTATCGTAAAATCTAGATTATCTTACTGGATTTCTATGAACAAAACCACGCTGACATATAGCCAAAGTTGAAGGGCGTGCGCGAGAAAAGCATCATATTCAAAACCTTCCTGGTGTTTTCTCTCTTCAAACAGTGACGAGAGCTAGATCCAGCGATGGTTTAGAATGGAACCGATTTCCTTGACGAATTCTGGGAAACTTTAAAGGGAATGTGGGACCTTCACAACGTGATTTTAACTGAGATAGCCAAGTTGTAAAGCAAGTTGGAAAACCCGGTACTCCATGTTTAATTTGTCTTAGAACTCGATATTTCCGTAGAAAAAAGTTAAAACCTACCCGACACCAGCCCCCATCAGCCCCCGTCGCCGGCGGCCATTGTTGTGAGCTACTGGTGTGACGACATATGCTGACGTCACGATGAGCATCAGCCAATCGAAGCCCTTGAAGCGTTTCAAGTATGGTAGTGGTTGCCAGATCGTGACATCATCCACAGGCTGATATTTATTTCTTTTTCTAGAGGAGTATTTTAAAAACAAAATATTGAGCTTATTGTACATTTTTCATGGAAATCATGAATGGTTTCATTATTTTTGGCTAAAAGTACGCCTAATTTCACTAAATTCCAGGATTCGACCAAGGTGCCACATTCCCTTTAAAGGGCTCTGGCGCTCCAAATATCGAGAATTTTTCCTGCCTTTCATTGACCCTAAAATATTTTGTCAGCTCTCTCTCTCTCTCTCTCTCTCTCTCTCTCTCTCTCTCTCTCTCTCTCTCTCTCTCTCTCTCTCTCTCTCTCTCTCTCTCTCTCTCTCTCTCTCTGTCTCTGTCTCTGTCTCTGTCTCTGTCTCTGTCTCTGTCTCTGTCTCTGTCTCTGTCTCTGTCTCTGTCTCTGTCTCTGTCTCTGTCTCTGTCTCTGTCTCTGTCTCTGTCTCTGTCTCTGCTCTGCCTGTCTCTGTCTCGTCTCTGTCTCTGTCTCGTCTCGCCTGTCTCGCCGTCCTGTCTCGTCCGCTCGCCCGCCCCCCGCCCCCCCCCGCCGCCCGCCTCGCCCTGTCTCTGTCTCTGTCTCTGTCTCTCTCTCTCTCTCTCTGTCTCTCTCTCTCTCTCTCTCTCTCTCTCTCTCTCTCTCTCTCTCTCTCTCTCTCTCTCTCTCTCTCTCTCTCTCTCTCTCTCTCTCTCTCTCTCTCTCTCTCTCTCTCGAGGACTGTTCTGGTCTTGATCGAGCTTCTCGTGTCCGCTGCAGACTCGTCGCCGTCAGTCACGAAGCGGCCGGCGCCGTCGCCTCCGCCGCAGATCAAACCGCCGCCGCGCAAAAATGCGCCGCGGAACCGCTCCCGACCGCCGCCACTGCCCCGCAAACGGCGCGCGCCACAGCCGGGAGACTCGGACTCTGTGCTGCCACCGCCGCCGTCCCGCCGCTCGCCGCCCGAGCCGGCGGCAGCGGCTGCCGAGGCGACAGCGGTAGTGGGCGGCAGCCTGGACCGACACCGTCCACCGTCCGAGCCGCGCGCAGAGCCGCCGCCGCAGCAGCCCGCCACCTACCAGGGCTCGCTGGACCGGGCCGAGGCTGGCCGCCGCCACAGCGTGGAGCGGCTGCGCGAGGTGTTCGAGAGTCCGGCAGAGCCGGTGTCGCCGCCGCCTGCTGCCCGGCTCTCCCGCAGCAAGAGTAGCGCCATGATCCGGCCGCGACCGCCGCCTGTAGGCGGACGGGCGCGCGCCGGCAGCGTTAGCGACGAGCCGGCTTTGCTGGAGCCCTACCAGTTGCAGCGGACGCGACCGCACGAGCCACCCGACTACGCCGAGATCAGCGGTCTGCACCCGGCGCCGGCGTCTCTCGCGGCCTCCGGATGGCTCTCCTCCGGTACCGAGCCGGCTCACCAGCGGCCGAGCTGAGTCGTCGCCGCCGCAGGGGCGCTCGGGCGGCCGCAGCGGCTCCACACCACAGCCGGGCCGGGCCGGTACACAGCCGGCAAACGTGGTGGTGATCCGTACCAGCAGTCAGCCGCCGCAGCCGCGGCCGCCGGCGCCGCCGCGGCCGGCCGAGTCGCCGCCGCCGCGGCGGCCGGCGCCGGCTGACCGTGGCGCCAGCGCCGAGCGGCGGCCGCTGGCGGCGCTGGCCGGCGAGCGCAGGTCGGCGTCTGTGGCGTCTGAGAGGCGCCCGCTGCCGCCCTCGGACCGCGGCAGAGCTGCTACCGCCGCTGCTGCCAGTGAGCGCGGGGCGGGCACGGCAGCCGAGCGGCGGCCGACCCTGACCAACCGGAGGATACCGCTGGTGACAGAGCGGGCGTCACCGCCGGTGGCCAGCCAGCGGCAGCCGGACCGACGGCCCATCCTGCCTATCAAGCGCAGCAAGTCACTGAAGATAGCCGTGTCGTCGCTGAGGACGCCGCGGCTGGGACCGGCGTACTTGGCGCTGGAGAACGCTCCCAGGAGTGGAGCGCTGCAGGTGTGGGAGGAGCCGGCGCGGCGTGCTGCGCCGGTGGTGACGCGGCTGCCGACGGCGTCGGTAGCGGGCGGCAGCGGCGTCAGTGGGGGCCGGCAGACAGTGAATGTGACCGGTGCCAGACCGCTGCTGGTGGTGTCCAGTCACAGACCCGAGCCGGCGCTGGCCGTCGGCCCGAGCCCTGGCGTGCCGGCCAATGCCGCTGTGTCGGCGCAGGGGGCGGTGACTGTGAGCGTCAACTCGGCCGCCGTGCCGCTGCCGGCCAAGAGTGCCAGGCCTGTCCTGTCTGCCAGCGGCGGCGTCCGCGCGGGCTCGCCGGCGGGGCCGCTCTCGCTGCCGGCCGCCTCGTCCTCGGTGCGGCCCCTGTACGTGAACGTGTCCTCGGCACCGCCCCTGGCTGCCGGCGTCGGCTCCAGCAGCGGCGACTCTCCTCCGCGACACGTCAGCATCGAGCTGCTGCGCGAGTATGAGGAGCGACTGGTGCAGCGCAGTCGTGAGCTGGGACTGAACGACACCATCGGAGACGAGTCGGCCAGTCCCCGCCGCCGCTCGCCGCCGCCGCTGCCGGCCAGCGGCGGTGATGGCGACCGGCACTCGTGGGCGGGCCCGGCCCTGCTGAGCCCCAGTCTAGTGACGTCGGCAGCGGCGGCCGGCGGTGGCGAGACCTGTCCAGAGCCTCACTACGCCAACGTGCCGCCGCCCTCACCGCCGCCGCCGGCGACCCCCACCTCCCAGCAGAGGCACAGCCTGCCGCCCAGCGCTGACGACAAGGTCGTGCCGGAGTACCCCAGCTACCTCAGCAAAGCGGTGCCGGCCAACAACTACCCCAACTGCACGCCCGAGGCGCGGCAGAACATCCGGCGCATAGAGTCGAACCTGGCGCGTAACCAGAGGAGCGGCATTTACGACACCAGCGGCGAGGGCCGGGCCGCGGCTGTGACGCAGGAGGAGGTGCGCCGGGCCCCTCTGGCCACGGCCGAGGAGAGCTCCCCGCCTGTGGCCAGGGCCTCCGCTGCTGCTGCTGCTGCTGCCGCTCCACTGGGCTGGCACGCGCGCGAGCGGCGCAACAGCTTCCGGCAGGCGGTCCGCGCTGGTGAACACGGCCGCGTGGCCAACTACGAGCCTATTTGGGTGGGTGAGGAGGGTGGTCAGACTACGGCTGCGGAGCGTCGGCCGGCACCTCTGCTGGCACCGCGGCCGTTCGCCGGCGCCCGCACCCGCCCTGCCGTCGTGCCCGTATCGAGTTACATCGTGCAGGGCGACCTCAGCGCCCCTGGCGGCGGCGCGGCGAGGGAGCGGACCGGCTCGCCGCCGCGCCAGTTCGGTAACTCGCTGTTTTGGACGGAGGGCAGTGCTGGCGAGGCGGTGCCGGCCGCGCCGGCCGCCGTTGCCATGCCCAGTGTCTCGGCCAACAGCGTGTTCTACAGTGCCACCCCGAGCCCGCCGGGCCGCTCCACCAGCCTCAACGTGTCCGAGAACTCGGCGTTCAAACCGTACACGTCAGAGAAGGCCGCCAGCCCCAACTACGCCTCCGTCTACCGCAACGACACAGGTGAGTGGGGCGTGTAGCGAGCGCCTGTGGCCTGCTTCGGAGGCCTGAGCCGGGCGATTCAGGCACCGCCTCTGCCCCGGCCACACTAGCAACCGGCCTGGTGGCTGATGTTTCGGTTCATGTTAAGAAGGCATTGGGCCTGGTTGAACCTGCGGTCTTCCTGGATTTAGGAAACCAATTCAGCTCAGTTTGAGTATCAAACTGGGACTAATGCCAAGTGGTGGTGATTGTGTTTGGTTGGCTGTGGAGTGTTGTCACGTGCGGCTGGGTCTGCCATTCAGGCGCGAGATCGCCGCCGGCCCGCTCGGAGGGAGCGCGCTCGGCCGACTCGGCCGGCGGCGCCGTCGGCCCGGTGGCTCCGCCCCGGAAGCGCGGTGGTCTGCAGAGCCGGAGGAGCGCCAGCCAGCCGCAGCTGCTGGGACCCTCTCACTGTGAGTGCACGCATCCTAGCCTACCCGCCTGTTGGTGCAGTTGGCACCGCCCTCATAATTAGGATTGTGTCGACAAATTATGTGCGATAGTTGCCTTAATTCGTCTCACACCCCGTAGCAGATCCAGAACTTCATTTCGGGGGGGGCGGGAGGGGGCTAGAGGCAGTGATCTGACATGCCTTGTGTGACTTGACTGATGTGCCGTGTGTGACTGTGTTGTGACGTGCAGTGTGTTGCAGTGGTCTGACGTGCCGTGTGTGATTCTGGTCTGACGTGCCGTGTGTGACTCTGGTCTGACGTGCCATGGGTGACTGTGGTCTGATCTGCCATGTGTGCCTATGGTCTGACGCGCCGTGTTTGATTCTGGTCTGACGCGCCGTGTGTGACTGTGGTCTGACGTGCCGTGTGCGTCTGTGGTCTGACGTGCCATGGGTGACTGTGGTCTGATCTGCCATGTGTGACTGTGGTCTGACGCGCCGTGTTTGATTCTGGTCTGACGCGCCGTGTGTGACTGTGGTCTGACGTGCCGTGTGCGTCTGTGGTCTGACGTGCCATGGGTGACTGTGGTCTGATCTGCCATGTGTGACTGTGGTCTGACGCGCCGTGTTTGATTCTGGTCTGACGCGCCGTGTGTGACTGTGGTCTGACGTGCCGTGTGCGACTGTGGTCTGACGTGCCATGGGTGACTGTGGTCTGATCTGCCATGTGTGACTGTGGTCTGACGCGCCGTGTTTGATTCTGGTCTGACGCGCCGTGTGTGACAGTGGTCCGACGTGCCGTGTTTGATTCTGGTCTGACGCGCCGTGTGTGACTGTGGTCTGACCTGCCGTGTTTGATTCTGGTCTGACGTGCCGTGTGTGACTGTGGTCTGACGTGCCGTGTTTGATTCTGGTCTGACGCGCCGTGTGTGACTGTTGTCTGACGTTCCGTGTTTGATTCTGGTCTGACGTGCCGTGTGTGACTGTGGACTGACGTGCCGTGTTTGATTCTGGTCTGACGCGCCATGTTTGACTGTGGTCTGACGTGCCGTGTTTGATTCTGGTCTGACGCGCCGTGTGTGACTGTGGTCTGACGTGCCGCGTGTGACTGTGGTCTGACCTGCCGTGTTTGATTCTGGTCTGACCTGCCGTGTTTGATTCTGGTCTGACGCGCCGCGTGTGACTGTGGTCTGACTGTGTGCGGCAGTGTTTCTGGCAGACATTGAGCTGGACTGCCAGCCGAGCCGGCGCGACTCCGACTGCGAGTCGCTGCCGCCGGCGGTGCCGGAGAAGACGCAGGCCGCCTACCAGATCCCCACGCCGGTGCGGGAGGTGGTGTGCCGCAAACGCTCCGGCTCTCCTGCCGACCCGCACGGTCAGTGCCTGTCAGCGCCGGCCTCTATTTAGCACGCGCAGCGGAGGGCCAGCGGTGCTGGAGTCTCGCGAGATCCCCAGCCCGGCCAGGGCTGGGAGCACGCCCGTCTGGGATCGTGTGGGACTGTGTTGATTGTTAATCTGTATTCAATATATTTACGGTCAAATGAGGTCATAAAGGTCAAGTCTTAACCACGCAGGGGACTTAGTTGAAAATTTTGTGCTTATGTGGAAAGAGGTCGCAATACACTGATCAGGTTTAACATTTATAACCTCGTTTCTCCGAAAGATAATGACCCAGGCCAATGAAAGTTGGCTATAATTTATTATCACCATGACCCCTAGAAGTCCCAAAAGGGCGTAGTCCTAACCATCTTGGTTTTCGGGATCTCGGGGAGGGGGCACACCTAGGACCCCCACAGCGCGTTAACGGCAGACCCCTCTCCACTGTGCGTGTTAAAAGCACACCAGTATCTAAAGGCTAGGTAGTGTCGGACGTCATTGGAGTAAGTCAGTGCTGCGCCGGCCTCTTTTGCTCCAGAATCTTTACCGAGGTGCTGTCGGTGCACAGTTTATAGTATTAAAGTATTAAAGCTTATAGTTGACACACCCCTGAAACCCGACACTGAGCCAGGGCTGAGGCACTTGCCCCACCCCTTTGGTCCCCAGTATTAAAGCTTATAGTTGACACACCCCTGAAACCCGACACTGAGCCAGGGCTGAGGCACTTGCCCCACCCCTTTGGTCCCCAGTATTAAAGCTTATAGTTGACACACCCCTGAAACCCGACACTGAGCCAGGGCGGAGGCACTTGCCCCACCCCTTTGGTCCCCAGTATTAAAGCTTATAGTTGACACACCCTGAAACCCGACACTGAGCCAGGGCTGAGGCACTTGCCCCACCCCGTTTGGCCCCCAGTATTAAAGCTTATAGTTGACACACCTGAAACCCGACACTGAGCCAGGGCTGAGGCACTTGCCCCACCCCGTTTGGCCCCCAGTATTAAAGCTTATAGTTGACACACCCCTGAAACCCGACACTGAGCCAGGGCGGAGGCACTTGCCCCACCCCCTTTGGTCCCCAGTATTAAAGCTTATAGTTGACACACCCCTGAAACACGACACAGAGCCAGGGCGGAGGCGCCTGGTTTAGATATGTATACATGACGTACAGGGTAGACCTGGCGTATACATGGAGAGGAGGTTGACATTCCTGGGCAGTGACTGAGGGGTGGCACGGCCCCGTCAGATTTATTTCGAGTGATGGTGACGGCGTCAGGTGAACAGGTCAGTCAGCAGAAATCCGAGGTGAAGTTGGGCTGTTGAGTTCTCGGAGGGCTTGCTGCAGATAAGGCACCATGCTGGATATGTCAAGGGAAATGACTTAAGGCCCTAGATGAGAGAATTGAAGAGTAAATGGTGTGAGAGGATCCCTAAAAACTAAAACCAACCAAAAAAGCACCAAAAATTACTTGAAATCCCACAACAGATCCCTGCGGAACACCACGAAAGTAAAAAAGAGCATAAAACAGCTTGAATGAACCTAAAAAGGGTGCAAAAGCACAGATGAGATAGGGAATGAACTAAAACGATGCTAAAAAACCAAACTCGGTCGAAAAACTAAAATTATGTGCGTAAACTAAAACTTTATATGTGAACTAAAATTCAAAGTATACACTAAAACCTCATTTAAGACGTAAAACCTCAAGAACAGTGCGGACCTAAGTAAAAGGGAACTGAAAGTCAGGGAAATGTAAAACACGACGTTTCGGTCCTGGACCATCATCAGGTGTGAGGCAGTGAAAGAGTGAGAACGAGAGCCCTGAGGTAAACTTGTATTGCAGCCTCGACAGTGTCGCGGTTTGAAACAGTTATGTTGTGGTACGTTGTGTTGTGTTGTTGCGAAGTTTGGGTCCGTGATCTTGGATCTAGTATGGTATTTTGTGCTACTGTCTGTGCCAGCGATAGGCGGGGGCAGTGCACGTATCCACCAGTGTCCCAAGTCCCCGACAGCGGCCAACCGCGCCTCCCCTTCGCCGTGCCTCACTGACCCCCCGTGCCGGCGGGCTGGGCCCGAGTCGGTCACTGTGCCTGTTGTGTGGTCCTGACCGCTGCCCCCCCGTGCCGGCGGGCTGGGCCCGAGTCGGTCACTGTGCCTGTTGTGTGGTCCTGACCGCCCCCCTCCCCGTGCAGGCGACGGTGCCGGACTGGGCCTGAGTCGGTCACTGTCACTGAGACCCGGCGCCCGTCTGGAGGCCACCGAGCCGCGGCCGTTCAACCGTGCGCTGGGCAGGCTGCAGGCCACGGCCTCCAGCCTGCGGTCTCGGTTGGCAGGCCGCTCGGAGCCGCCCGCTGGCGCTGCAGCGGCGACCCAGGCCGAGGACCGGCACCGCAGCAGCCGGCAGGCCTACGTCTGAACACTGATATTAGCTGCATAGACGCTGGCGCCAGGCGCTGAACTGCTGCTGAGTGTGAGAGAGAGAGAGAGAGAGAAGAGCGAGCGCGCCCGGCGGCGACCACCACTGACGAGGTTTTCTTGTGATAATTGTCCTGATTGTGATGTAATGGTAATCGTGACCGAGGTATGCTCCGTGCTGACAGATACCCCGTACTTTACTTTTTGTTACACCCTGGTCACGCGGCGGTGAGCGCGCGCTGGTGTTTTCGCCGTGCTTTATAGCCGCAGAGTCACCTCCTCCCCTGTGACCGGGCCGCGCCGGCACTAACCTCTTGGCCGGCGCGGCCCGGCTGACCACGGAGGGCATGGCCCGTGGGGCTGAGGGCGTGTACCGTCACACCAGCCACTGCACTGACGGCAATGGCCGTACCGTCGTAAGCTTCCCCCATAAATACACACCGTAACTACGCTGACACCACCACCTGGTGTTTGTGGCAACGTCTGTCTGCACGCTGTTGTACGGTTTGCTCTTGTTGGGCACAAAACGGTTTGTTCACATTCGCGGTTCTTCAGCCCCAGCCACAGTTGGCTCCAGTCCGGTTACAGCTCTCTCAAGCCTGTCCTCGAAAACGTCTGCTTTAAACGCGCGTTTTTGTTGTTATTGTGTATAACCCTAAATCGTAAACCGTGGATGCGAAAGACGATAACAAAGTGTATATTTACTTGTAAACGTACACAATACTGGACTAGACTACTAGTTCGTAGACCGGAAACTACAGATGCCACTAGATCTGGTTAACGGGACATTCGGGGACCGGTTTGAAGATCGTTCTGCGAAATGGTCAAGGGGCATTCCACGACAGATCGACCGAGGCATGACACCACCATCTCTCGGATTTGCACCAAAATTAGTACCCGAGGTTATCTGGAGCGTAGAAGCATGAGTTGAAAGGTTGAGTTCAATCGGTGGAACGGGTACGGAGTTATACCCCGAGGCATTTTGAGATGTCACCAAAAACGCCAACTGTTCTTTGGTTGATCTGACAGGGTCAAAGTACAGAAAAATATACTTTTTATACATCATTAGAATCGCAATGACCTATTGATTTAGTTTCTGGCCCTTACTTTCCATTTTGTGCCTATTTTTATTTTTTAACGTGGTGACCTTAGGTCACGTGACCTACCGTGACCCCCCAGTAGCTTAAAAATTGCAGTTTTTGTTGTGATAAATTTGAGTTCAGCCTTTTTCTTTTTACACAGAAAATATAAAAATGGTATTTTTCTATAAGTATGACAAATAGCCACGGACGTTTCAGGTGTTGTGTAAAAAAGGTGCTTCCTGTTTTCCAATATAGGTTTCGTCCGCCCAAAAACGCATCAAGGACCAGACTACGGCAATGCTTCACGAAAAAGACGCTAGTGTGGATGTCTTGTGACCTATTGAGAATATGACATGGGCGCCTGACATCAGATGACCTTTAGTGACCCCGTCGACCTCATAGGTATATCTATGCCCCATACTATGACGAGAAAATGACACACCTTTGGGCCCAGTGCGTTGAAATAAGGGCCTGGCAATTACATTTATCCTTTTCTAATGCATGATCTGCTCAAGTTCAACCAAGTTCATGGCAGGGTGGCCCAATATCATTAAGTCATGAAAATCATTGATAGTCAGGCACTAAACTGTTAAACCTTTGATAGGTTGTATGCAAAGTCATCAAAGTTGAGAGACCACCTCAAAGGGTAAGCAAGGTCACTGATCTGAAATGACCTTCACGAGAGTATGTTACACATATCGTACAATGTAAAACAATGCATAAATGTAATGTCATTTGTTTAAAGGCTAATAGCAGTCAACAGCATGGTAGGCCGAAATGAGAGCAAGAAGCAAAACACATAGGACCGTACAAAAGACAATCGCGATAGGATACAGGGCAGAATAAATAGCCTAATTTTGTGATAATCCAGCCCAATTACAGAATTAAGGATGTTTTTTTATTAGGGCCACTCCCAACAGGCACACTTGCCCAATTACAGGGAGTATTGGCGTGGGTGTTAACACGCGTATTGACGGGGGTCTGAGCCACCTTCGCTTTGACGGGGGGTGGTACCCGCCCCCCCTAAGATCTCGAGAACCACGGTAGGTAGCGAAAAACGGTAAACGGTGCTGGGTTGCCCATCTACTGCTTCATTGAAAACATTTGAACCATTTTTTGTCAACTCACATTTAAGGTCACGAGGTGTCAAAACATGCCGTCATAGGGATAATATGTAAATTAAGTTTTACGGCCATTACATCTGAACAAGTGAAGATAGAGCAAAACGACTTGAACCATATGAATCTTCTCAGCAAGCCGAATCGAATGATATATAATTTGACCTTGCTAGGTAAAATGAAGGATTTGACCTGACCTGAGGTCAGGTCAGGGTCAAATTATATAAAATGCATATCATTAGAACCGCAAAGCCCAGGCGAGTCTAATGCAGCTAAAATAAATGCTCTATCACTATCCGTTACTGAGTTATTCCGTAAAAATTATTTTCCCATGTATTTCCAATGGAGAGGTCATGCCTCGTACCTGACCTTAGGTCATCGATATCAAAAACACCGGAAAACATTTTAGAGAACTCGGTGGGGTCATTATGTGATATGAGTTTCAATCGGATAAGTTCACCCTGCTTCGACTTATGCTATCTTAAACTTTTTTGAGGTTGGGTCACTTGACCTGTACTAGTGACCTGACCTGAGATGACCTAACCTTAAAATTTTCACAGAAGTTGTAAAAATGATGGGGGAAAAGGTATGCCAAGTACGGTGGCGCTACGCGCCGCCGTTCTTCCGCTATCCGAAGAACCCGAGGGGGCGGGTACCCGCCCCCCTCAATGCGCGTGTTAAAGGATCCTCTCCACCGGGTCAGATCGGACACGGAAGGCGGTTTCCCGCCGTGGGGATTGAACCCACGTTAATCCATGCTATCCGATCCGAAGACTGGCAACGAAGCCACTAGGCCACCCGGCCCCTACTCATGCCAAACAATGCCTATTGACTGAACGTGTATTACCGATGCCACGTAGTTCTAATGCGGTATGCCACCGGACATCTTCAAAACAAGGGCACGGTGACTGAAATATGCGTGTGAGACATTACTATTTTGTTAGCACCCATGGTAAAATTTGTGTACATACATTTTTCGCTTCGTGCT
The DNA here is from genome assembly GCA_034440635.1 of Lepas anatifera. Taxonomy (NCBI): domain Eukaryota; kingdom Metazoa; phylum Arthropoda; class Thecostraca; family Lepadidae; genus Lepas; species Lepas anatifera. The sequence continues at coordinate 1,140,834 of JAOTON010000193.1, read as the reverse complement.
TTGGGTTTCCAACGCAGGCACATCACTTGAGTTTTACACGACGGTCAATGTCAGCTGGCAGCTCATGTACTGTCAAAGTCCTGGCATCTACAGGGGCAAACTTATGAAGCCCTTGCTTTCCCTTTACCAAAAGCGCCCAAGCAAGCGCTCTTGGAGCTCGGCTGCAACATCTTTCACCCCCTTTGAGCTTACGAAAATAAGGTTCATTATACTGACGATATTTTTGTCGAGAGGGTCCAATAAGGCCTCTGCGACTCACATGGGATTCCAAAATCAACCTCATGACAGCACACGCTACCTAAAGTTTGTGTTCCTTTATTGCGCCACCCAGTGCACTGATGTAATATATGTTCTTGATGTTGGGCACGAGTGAGCGCCACTCCGGGATTAGTTGTTTTATAAAAGCATGCACCACGCATGTGTAACATTGTCCCAGATAAAGCAAAACCTCAGATGATACGAACCACTGTGGTCTCTGATAAGCCATTTAAGGATGACGTGCACTGAGATGATTCCCAGTAAAAGCCGTGTGGTGCATCTTGAAAGCAGAAAGAAGGGTTTCTGGGGAAATCTGGCTGCACCACTACCTCTCCATCCTCAGTGGTGACCTTCAGCGTGGTGAAATACTCACCTTAATGTTGCATATAAAGTAGTGTTTCGTAAGCTTCGCTATATGCTGGCTTAGGGTCAAACATTCTTTCTTTGCCTCTAGAATTTCGTTTAGCACACGCAGTGGAGAGGGGTCTGGAGTCCACGTGCAGTGGAGGGGTCCTAAAGTTCGGCCGTTCGGGAGTGTGTGGGGTCGATGGTTAATTATAGTTGAGTTTCATTGGCCTGGGTCAATATCTCCAATGTCAAACGAGGTCGTAAAGGTCATATCTGGGCCGAGCTGGATACCTGTTTGGGAAATGCCGCGATTATGCGAAAAAGCCGGAGATGCACCAAAAGCGGACTAAGATCATAGAGAGGTAGGGTCCCACACATCGTTCTCTGGAGGTTTGAAACCAAGGTGACTAGAGGTCTACGACGCCACAATATTACATATTCCCATTACTGTACAATATAACTGTCACTTTAGAAGCGTTCTTGCAGAAAAGGACGGCTGGACCTTGAACTGTGAACTTGACCTTGATATTGGGTAGCCTTAATTGTGGTCATACTGACTGTGATTCAGAAAACAAACCATGAGTATTTTTTTGCTGGCAGCTGTTTTTAACCGTGCACTTTAAAGCTTGAAAAAATGGCAGTTCGGTCCTGGCCATGACTTCCAATAACCTTGAGTAGATAATACCTAAAAAGGACAAACGTGAGTGCTAGGTACTTATTTCGAGGTACTGGGCTCAAAGGCATGTCATTTTCTCGTCATAGTAATGGGAATATTGACGTGAGGTGGACGGGCCGCTAAATATCATCTAATGTCACGAGCCCATGTCAGATGCTTAACCCTCGCCCCGGCAGGGATGTTAAACACCCCCTCGGGTTTGTCCGTTGGCACAAAAAAACGGTGGCGCGAAGGGCGGTCGTCCTTGGCACACCTTATTCCTGATGGATTCCGCAACTTTCCCAAAAGTTTCAAGTTTAAGTCATCTCAGGTCAGGTCACCAGTGCAAAGTGACCTCACCTCCAAAAATATTTAAGGTGGTTTAAGTAAGAAGTGGGTAAATCTATCGGATTGAAACTCATACCACATAATGGGCCCACCAAGTACTACAAAATATGTTCCGGGATTTTTCATATCGATGACCTAGGGTCAGGTACGGATCATGACCTTTCCACCGGAAATGGATGGGAAAACAGGCGTTGGGCTTTATTTGTGTAGATACAGCTGAGAATACTTTCATATTCTCCAAATCGTAGCATCATGGACACCTTTTCATGTTCATGTTGCAAGTTTTGACCTGTGACCTTTGAGAGGCCATCTGGGGCTACTAAAGCAAGTTTCAGACTTGGCCAAAAGCTTTCCAGGAAATGATGATGAAGCTTTTATTTTGATACCATTACGTCCGGATTTCTATTGCGAGTCGATCGATATGCATGTCGACTACGTTAGGTGGGATAGTGACCTTGGCCTGACCTTAGGTCAGGTCGTTTTTATGTTATGACTTAGTATAGTCATATACACCATTCGATTCGCTGAAACGATAGAAAGCGAATGGTGCCCACAAAATTATTTTAATTCTACTCTGTCAGACGCTAGAGCCCGGGAACTCTTCTCTGATATTCCACTTCTTTGACCTGGCATGACCTGACTATTGACCTGAGCCGAAAAGTGACTGATGTATTTCCTTCATGAATTTGTTGAGCTATCCAACAGCCTTCGCGTTTTTTCGCTAGACCGTATAGGAGCCGATTTTGAGGGGGGGTGTTTGAACACCCCCCCGCCAGGGCGAAGGTGGCTCGAAGGCCCACCGGGGCGGGTGTTAATAGGTTAAAAGCCATCATAACCAGCGCCTTTTTTCGGAAAACATTACATTAGTTTGATTTTCGATACGTTTTTGGGCGGAAGAAACCGGTATTGGACAACGGAAAGCATATATTTTACAAAAATACCTGGAACATCCGGGCCTATTTGCTTATAAAAACGTCATTTTTATATTTTCTGCATAAAAAGAAAATGGATAGAATTCAAATTTACCCTCATCAAAAACTGCAAATTTTAATGTAGGTATTCGGGGTGACGGCAGGTCACGTGACCTAAGGTCGCCACGTTAAACTTTCGTAATGGCCCCAAAATGGAAAGTAAAGGCCAGAAACTAAATCCATTGGCCATTGTGATTCCAGTGATGTTTAAAAAGTATATTTTTTGTACTTTGACCCTGTCATATAAACCAAAGAACGGTTGGCGTCTTTGGTGACCTCTCAAAATGCCTCGGGATATAACTCCGTAACCGTTCCACCGATTAAACTAAAACTTCCAAATCTTGTTTCTACGCACCAGATAACCCCGGGTACTAATATTGGTGCAAATCCGAGAGATGATGGTGCCATTTTTTCCGCCCCCCCTCGTAAAAGCGAAGGTGGCTCAGACCCCCGTCAATGCGCGTGTTAAAACTTTTGGGAAAGTTGCGGAATTGATCAAGGATAAGCTGTGACACCGTTTTTTCGTGCCGCCGGAAGACCCGAGGGGGTGTTCAGACACCCTCACCGGAGCAAGGGTTAACACGCGCATTGACGGGGGTCTGAACCACCTTCGCTTTGACGAGGGGGTATCGGCCCTCTCCTAAGATCTAGAAAACCACGCTAGATAGCAACGGCGTTGGGTAAACCATCCACTTCTCTATTGAAAAAACTTGTACCATTCCTTTGTCAGGTTACATTTTCATTTTAAATTTGAAATGAAAACGTGACATTTTTTAATTTCGAATTTGGCCACAGATCATTGTGCGGGTGAGCCGCGCTTCGCACGGCCCGTGTCCTAAGGGGGCCCTGGGGGGGTGGAGGCGGCTGTTCCTGCCGCCCCTCTTGGCTACGCCCCTGGATACAATCGCCATTAGATAATTATATTTTGACTGGAAAGCCACCAGGTTGCAAACCTTTTTCTCAGAGCCGCCACCATGGGCGGATTCAGCGGGGGGGTGGGGGCAAAGGGGGCAGGTGCTCCCCGATCGACCCTCGGCACCCCCTGAAATGGCCACGGCGACCCCTGAAATGGCCACGGCGGCCCCTGAAAGGTCCATGTCACCCCCTAAGATGTCGCTCCTCCAGGATGCCACAATCGGCGCCTGTGGGGAGCGCCTGTCTGTGCGCCACGTTCTCGTGGATTGTCGAGATTTTGATGTTGAGAGACAGCGATACTTTCACGGGTCGCCTTCACTGGATTCGCTGCTTGGAGAGCATCCAACCGTGGACTTTACGGCTATTGCCGCTTTCTTAAAGGGAGATACGCGAAAAATTTTTATTGGCTATATGAAAAGGTTACAAAAAGTTGTTTCAGAAATCCCATTCTCATTTTTGCGAATTCGGCCTGCAAATGCCTTAAAATCGCTCTCAAAGTCAACATTTCTAGACGACTTTACTGGTACACCTCATATCGATGTATATGACGTACACACGGCCAAGGCTATCAATTTCTCTAAGAATTAGGTCATATCTATCCTAAATAGTGATGTAGAACTTTGGACTTCTACCAAAAAAAATTACTTCAGAAAAACAACATTCCAAAACTCTTTTGAAACAGAAATATAGGGCTTAAAAGAAATCACAATTAACCAATCAGAAGCCTAGGAATTCTCAAACCGGGGTCACGTGACCTATCTGACGCAAAAGTCTTGTCATCCTGGGGCTGAAGCAGAAAATGACTCAAGACCCGCGGTACGAAACCGCTTAAGACTTGAGTAATTATGTTTTTTTCCGTTTCTAGGGCAAACTAATTAATTTTGTAATTTTTAAAAGCTTTTAAAAATTAATTCAGATACAAATACAGGAAAACAGACATTTGTATTATAAAAAAACATTACTTTTCAACTTTAAATAGTTTTCGAAAAGTAAGTGATGGGTATGGGCATGGGTAAGTGATGGGCATTTTATCGAAACTGTTAACCTATTTCGATAATAAGTGAGTGGTCTCCCAAAATTTTGCCGAAGATACAAAAATAATTGATAGTTTCGTTATCAGGATTTTTCAAATAGCAAGAAACCACAATAATAATTTTTTCACGTATCTCCCTTTAAAGAGTGTCTCATTTAATGTCATTTACTCACCATCCTAGGACGTAATCACCTGTCTTTTCACTCTTTGACTTGTTGAAGCACGTGCGGTGTATTTACATTTTACCCTTGACACACCTTAAGCCCCTGAGATGTTGAAACTCTTTTATATATATATATATAAAAATAAATGTCTAGCGTTATGGGCGCCACATGACCTTTGCTGTCGGCGCGCCCTAAAACACCAATGATGATGATGACAATCGGCGCCCAGGATTTGACAGGATTTGACGCCTACCTGATAAATGTTTCCGGTCAAAAGTGGAGCCTCCCGGAAGAAGCCCCCCTCCCATTGGTAATCCTGGACACAATCATAAAGCTGGTATTTTTATTTAAACCCATCGGTCATAGAACAGAGAGAGAGAGAGAGAGAGAGAGAGAGAGAGAGAGAGAGAGAGAGAGAGAGAGAGAGAGAGAGAGAGAGAGAGAGAGAGAGAGAGAGAGAGAGAGAGAGAGAGAGAGAGAGAGAGAGAGAGAGAGAGAGAGAGAGAGAGAGAGAGAGAGAGAGAGAGAGAGAGAGAGAGAGAGAGAGAGAGAGAGAGAGAGAGAGAGAGAGAGAGAGAGAGAGATAGAGAGAGAGAGAGAGAGAGAGAGAGAGAGAGAGAGAGAGAGAGAGAGAGAGAGAGAGAGAGAGAGAGAGAGAGAGAGAGAGAGAGAGAGAGAGAGAGAGAGAGAGAGAGAGAGAGAGAGAGAGAGAGAGAGATAGAGAGATAGATAGATAGATAGATAGATAGATAGATAGATAGATAGATAGATAGATAGATAGATAGATAGATAGATAGAGATAGATAGAGATAGATAGAGATAGATAGAGATAGATAGAGATAGATAGAGATAGATAGAGATAGATAGAGATAGATAGAGATAGATAGAGATAGAGATAGATAGAGATAGATAGAGATAGATAGAGATAGATAGAGATAGATAGAGATAGATAGAGATAGATAGATAGAGAGATAGATAGAGATAGATAGAGAGATAGAGATAGATAGAGAGATAGAGATAGAGAGATAGATAGAGACAGAGACAGAGAAAAAAATTACGCTGTTAGCGCTGGTTTCGCAGCTGCTGTAGCTGCCGTTAACGCTGACTACGCAGCTGCCGCAGCTGCCGTTAACGCTGACTACGCAGCTGCCGCAGCTGCCCATAACGTCGACTACGCAGCGGCTGCCGCTGTCGTTAACGCTGACTACGCAGCGGCTGCAGCTGTCGTTAGCGCCGACTATGCAGCTGCTGCAGCTGCCGTTAGCGCTGGCTACGCAGCTGCTGTAGCTGTTCGGTGGTTGTGAAGCCGGCGTGCTCCATCATCTGACGGAACTGGGAGTCCTGGCGCTCCATCAGTGCCAGCGGCGTGTCACACTCGGCCACCTGCGGCAACGTAGTGCTGGTCACGGCCCATCACAGCTGAAACTACGCCCAACCAAATCACAACGGAAACCGGACAAGGGGCATTTGTGTGGTGGCTCGCGCATTCGCTTCCACGAGGCTGACACGGGTTCAGAGCCCGGTGGATTCTCCAAACGAGCAGAAATTTCACGTCCTGGAAACCCTTCCCACAGAGAAAGAGTTAGCGACGCCACATGACCCTGACAATTAGTGCCTCGATAAGCTAACAGGCGCGGGGGAGGAGGGTCTGCCGTCAACGCGCAGGGGTAGGCTCTAAAGTGCCCCCTGATATCTAAAAAACAAAGTGTTAGAAAACGCCTGTTAGGGAGAGGGGGCGATAGTGATCTACATGATAGCCAAATGTCATTGACCTAGGTCGATATCTTTGATGTCAAACGAGGCTGTAAATGCTAAATCTTGATCGTGCTGGAGACCTATTGGGGAATGCCGTGATTATGCAGAAAACAGTCTAGAATACACTGAAAGCGGACCAAGGCCATATAGGGCAGGTACCACACAATGTTCTCTGAAAGTGTGGGGTCAATGGCATGCAAGGTCACTGACCGAACACGTAAAAATGGGATATTTTCAACCAATAATATACGATACAACTGGCAATATAGCTACCTTTCAGCGGGAAATGAGGGTTTGATCTTGCAAAATACGATAGGTCAATCATAGAAATTCAAGGTGTGGCTACACTAAGACTGAGAATTTAAGATTTGGCCTACCTGATTCTGATGAAAGGCTGTGCCATAAAATATAATCTGAGTGTATTTTACAGTAAGGATCCGAGGAGATAGGCCAGTATATACCGTGTCCACTAACAAAAAGAGCTTTGACTTTGGCCTGTGACCTTGAAATTGAGTCGCCTAACAATAAAAGCTGACATAATATACCACGCTGTCTAAACGGAACACTCGAGTGCTAGGTTAATGACAGTTCAGTCGGAGATCTGTGATCTATTCTGTGCCCAGGTTTAACACGCGCCCCGCTGGGGGAGCGAAATTCGCTCCCCTCCTGGTTTTCCCCAGATAACGCAAAAACGAAGAGACACAGAATAACGAAGCTTACAGTACCTTATCCCTGAACAAATTTACGCATTTGAAAAAGTTGTTTTAGGTCCAGTCAAGTAAGGTCAAGGAGCTATCCAAGGTCCAGCGACCCGACCTCAAATCCTAAAATCACGAGTTTGAAGCGGCGCCTAAGGAGCATTAGCCGACCGATCAGTTTAAAACTTTCACAATATAATGAAATCATTTGGGGCTACAAATATATTATCTCAGAATTTTAAATTGTTGACCTAAGGTGGGGTCAAACTTTTCGTCACACCATTATAAGTATATGGTGAAAAATAGAAATGGCTCATTTTCAGTAAATGCTGGATAGATAATGCGAAATCCTCAAACTGTATATTCTTACCACTATCTTGACGATAACACGCGCATTGACGGGGGCGGGTACCCGCCCCCTCGGGTTTTCGGAAACAGTAGAAAAACGGCGGCGCGTAGCGCCGCCGTACTTGGTATACCTTTTCCCTCATCATTTTTACAACTTCTGTGAAAATTTTAAGGTTAGGTCATCTCAGGTCAGGTCACCAGTACAGGTCAAGTGACCCGACCTCAAAAAAAGTTTAAGATAGCATAAGTCGGAGCAGGGTGAACTTATCCGATTGAAACTCATATCACATAATGGCCCCACCGAGTTCTCTAACATATGTTCCGGTATTTTTGATATCGATGGCCTAAGGTCAGGTACGAGGCATGACCTCTCCATTGGAAATACATGGGAAAAAATGTATTTTTGCGGAATAACTCAGTAACGGATGGTGATAGAGCATTTAATTTAGCTGCATTAGACTTGCCTGGGCTTTGCGGTTCTAATGATATGCATTTTATATAATTTGACCCTGACCTGACCTCAGGTCAGGTCAAATCCTTGATTTGACCTAGCAAGGTCAAATTATATATCATTCGATTCGGCTTGCTAAGAGGATTCATATGGTTCAAGTCGTTTTGCTCTATCTTTACTTGTTCAGATGTAATGCCCGAAAAACTGAATTTTACATGTTATCCCTATGACGGGCATGTTTTGACCTCTAGTGACCTTAAATGTGACCTGACAAAAAGATGGTTCAAATGTTTTCGATGGAGAAGTGGATGGGCAGCCCAACGCCGTTTACCGTTTTTCGCTACCTACCGTGGTTCTCGAGATCTTAGGGGGCGGGTACCCGCCCCCGTCAATGCGAAGGTGGCTCAGACCCCCGTCAATGCGCGTGTTAAGTTGAGTTTTTGGCCATCTGACGGTCACAGGAGCATACAGTGATTGGTTTGCCAATAACTTCTCACTGAATTGACATAAAGCTCCTATTTTGCTTGTATTGTGCTTATGTTGTCACGGGGAGTCGATCGATATGCAACATGACCATGCCAGTTCACCCTGTGACCTTGACCTAGCTCGAGGTCAGGTCATTTTCACAATTTGAGCTAGCAATGCCATATTATGCATCATTCGATTCGACACTATTGGAGGAATCCCATGATGCATGAATAATTGATGTAGCTCCACTGCGTAAAAATCTAGAGGAGAAACGTGCACTGCCCTGTTGTAAGCCTATGAAACTTTATTTGACCTATGCTGACCTCAATTTTGACCTGACATAAAAATACTTCGTATAATTTCGCTTTGTCTCGTCAAGAGCTTTCGAACGCCGTCCGTAATTTTTCTTTGGATTTCCTGGGAAACGAGATACGGAGGGCGGGGGGGCGAAAAACGCCCCCCCAGCGGGGCGCGTCATGCCAGGGATCCTGGCGGGGCGCGTGTTAAGCTGTGCTTTAGTGCAAACATGTTCAAGTCTAGAATTATCACCCCACCCTATATTTTCGGAACACCTTTTTCCCAGCCATTTTCGATTAGCTCCCACAATTACGGTAGACCATAACCCCCATTGTGCCATAACGTCCAAATGGTGGTGCGGATCCTCCAATGAACTTTTAACTTCATGGGGAACCCATGTCTAGAAGGCTTCATGCAATTGAAGAAATTAGCACTGTTTCCTTGATGTAGGGACTGTTTGTCAGTTGTATCAATAATTGTCTTTCTTGCCTACACTCTGCATAATTTATCTTCATGTGCCCAAGAATCTAGAGATAGAATGCCTTCGAGAAACAATAATAAGGAAGGCATAGATGAGCTACACATTCAACATGCTACCCTGGAAGGGAAGATTGATACCCCACAGCAAACTGTAGCCCAACTCTCCAATGAGCTCCAATCCCTCCACTTCCTTCATGAAGAAGCTGCGGCAGGGCATATTCATGTTGACTGGAAGCTCGAGTTTGTTATAGCGGAAAATGAAAGACTGGTACATAGGGAGGTGGCCACAGCAAAAGGACTAGAAGAACTAGAACAATACACTAGGAAGTTTACAAGGAAGCTTACAAGAATATCTTCCTCAGTCAATACTAGTTCAAAACAAATATCAAACTATGACATCATTCGTTATACTCTTACATTCTCTGTCACCGTGCCTGCTAGATGTTGTATCAGTTTAAGCTCATGTCCTATACTTGGATGATTAGTCCCACGCTCTTCGGCGTGTCGATTTCCATGCAGGAACTCCAGGCGCTGGCCGAGGGAAAAGACCGGGAAGCTCTGGCAGCGCCACACTCACTCTTCCCGCGTCCATGACGACGATGCGGTCATAGCCGGCCACGGTGTTGAGCCGGTGGGCGATGGTGATGACGGTGCAGGTGGCGAAGTGTTCCTGGATGGTGCGCTGGATCAGGTGGTCCGTCTCCACGTCCACCGAGGCGGTCGCCTCGTCCAACAGCAGGATCCGGTTCTCCCGGAGCAGCGCGCGGGCCAGGCAGATTAGCTGCCGCTCCCCCACACTGCGGCGGGGCAGAGCCGGTCAGCACTGCGTCACCTAATCATAGCCAGCGCGCGGGCCAGACAGATTAGCTGCCGCTCCCCCACATTGCGGCGGGGGCAGAGCCGGTCAGCACTGCGTCACCTAATCATAGCCAGCGCGCGGGCTGAGAGAGACTATTTTAAGCTTTGGAGGGGCCCGGGCCCCTTTGGCCTTCCCTTGGGTCCGCCAGTGGTGCTGCTTTCTCTAGAAACTGACACATTTTCATTGAAAGTTCAATTGCCTGTCAGTTGGCTTTGAGCCCCGGGTCTGAGAGCACCGCACTTTCACTGCTGCCACACTGGAGCGGCCGGCGCAGCCAGGGCCGACGCGGGCCGCCACTCGCCTGAAGTTGTCGCCATCTGAAGCCACGCACGTCTGCAGCTGCTGCCCCGCCCGCTGCACCTTCCGCTTCAGCTTGGCCTTCTCCAGGATGCCCCACAGCTTCTCGTCCGTGTGCTCATCAAACGGGTCCAGGTTCTTCCTGTGACGACGGATTGGGGACAGTTGGACGCGGTCGCAATGGGCTTCAGATCAGTGCAGCCGGCGTTCAGGTCACGATGTTGCGGGACAGAAGAAGGTTGGACCAAATGTTGCAAGAGAAATATACTGCGCCATAGCATAGCGGGTACCGGAATAAAATACAGCCACTGTTGTTGGTTTGGAAAGATTAGACTTAGCTGAAACGAACGGCATTTCCCATACGAGCTCCAGACTGTAACACTCCAGAAAGCGGGGCGGTGTCCAGGTCGCGAGGAGTGTATCATGCGCCAAACAGGCACAGGACCTGATGATGCCGAAAAACAGGGCAGATTCCTGTGGGCGGATTACCTCATGGTGCCCGAAAAAAGGACAGGGTCCTGTTGGCAGATTACCTCATGGTGCCCGAAAAAAGGACAGGGTCATGTGAGTTGATTACCTGATGGTGCCGGAAAAGAGGACAGGGCCCTGTGGGTTGATTACCTGATGGTGCCGGAAAAAAGGACAAGGTCCTGTGAGTTGATTACCTGTTGGTGCCGGAAAAGAGGACAGGGTCCTGTGGGTTGATTACCTGATGGTGCCAGAAAAGAGGACAAGGTCCTGTGAGTTGATCACCTGATAGTGCCGGAAAAGAGTACAGGGTCCTGTGAGTTGATCACCGATAGTGCCGGAAAAGGGACAGGGTCCGTGGTTGATTACCTGATGGTCCGGAAAAGAGGACAGGGCCCTGTGGGTTGATTACCTGATGGTGCCGGAAAAGAGGACAGGGCCCTGTGAGTTGATTACCTGACGGTGCCGGAAAAGAGGACAGGGTCCTGTGGGTTGATTACCTGATGGTGCCGGAAAAGAGGACAGGGTCCTGTGGGTTGATTACCTGATGGTGCCGGAAAAGAGGACAGGGTCCTGTGGAATGACGTCGATGCGGGACCTCAGGTCGTACAGGCCGATGAGGCCGATGTCAACGTCGTCGATCAAAATCTGGCCCTCTTCAATCTCCGCAATCCGCAGGAGGGTAGAGATCAACGTCGACTTGCCTGTGCGACCAGCAGATTCTCATCACAAAGTAACAAAACATATGTAAGAATCATTAAGTGTAGAAAGCACACCTGAAATGGCATCAAAATGATGCAAAAGTACCTCAACAGAAAAAATATCAAAATTAATTGATATTTAATATTTTACGATTGATATCCAATGCACAGTGCATGTGACTTAAAGTGAGTATTCCACTTTAATAAAGAGTTTTAAGCTGAGATAGCAGTTTTGTAGAGCGTGTTGAGAAGCCACTACTAGCATATTTAATTTCACCCAAAGCCCTGGTATAAAATTTTCGCCACCTTAAATTTCACAGTACAGAGGCTTATTGCATTATTTCAAACCCTGAACGAATACTTTGATATGGTTGCAGTAATCTGATTGGTCTTGAGCCCTAAGCCTCGCCCACTCGCTAAAAATACCATGCTTGCGAGTGAACCAGCATGCAATACGCCTGTCGACCGGAAACTTCGGGCGGGTAGTTGTCCATTGCAGAGCGTCACTGGGCTGAAGTGCACTCAATGGCCGCAACACACATCACATTCTCCCTGCCCCGTATTTGCTAAAGCGAATATAAATTGTTTTTCCAAAAATCCAACTCTGAAATTGTTTCTTTATATCGGGCAATATGGTACTGATGAGAGCGGACGTCCTCAGGGAAAATCAATTGCAGGTTCTGCGATTATATCACCATGTATTTGAATAGCCCCTGCATGCGATTTTTGCCATGCGGAAAGACCATAAATGGACCTTTACAGCGAGTCAATGGTCAAAGTTTGGGATTTCCCTGATTATTAAGTGTTTTTGATGACGTCACATATTGTTAGAACAGAGGATTTATTTTTTATTTTAACGTATAAATGTGGGAAAGTGTCATTTCCGGATTTTCAGACCTCTTTTGTTCTTGAACCATTCGTTTTAGAATTTCGGCAAAGTGGTCGACTCCCGTGAAGCATACGCGGGGTGGCAGCTGTCGCGGCCGTACCGGCTCCAGTGCGGCCCACCACGCCTAGCTTCTCGCCGGGCCGCACGCTGAGGCTGATCTGGTGCAGCACCCGCGGCAGCTGCGGCCGGTACCGCAGACTGACGCCGCGCAGCTCGATGCTGCCCCTCTGCGGCCAGTCGGCCGCCGGCGTGCGCTCCGGCACGTGCGTCGGCGCCTCAAAGTCCAGGCTCTTGATGTACTCGTCACAGCGCTCCACGGACGTCAGACGGGCACTGCAGCGCAACAGACGGTGTCAGACGTACACTGCAGCGGAACAGATGGTGTTGGACACTGCAGCGGAACAGACAGTATCAGACTGACACTGCAGCGGAACAGACGGTGTCACACGGACATTGCAGCGGAACAGACGGTGTTAGACGGGCACTGCAGAGAAAAGACGGTGTCAGACGGGCACTGCAGCGCAACAGACGGTGTCAGACGGGCACTGCAGAGGACAGACGGTGTCAGACGGGCACTGCAATGCAACATACGGTGTCAGAGGGTACTGCAGAGAACAGACGGTGTCAGACGGGCACTGCAGCGCAACAGACGGTGTCAGACGGGCACTGCAGCGCAACAGACGGTGTGACGGGCACTGCAGCGCAACAGACGGTGTAAGACGGACACTGCAGCGTAACAGACGGTGTCAGACGACACTGCAGCGCAACAGACGGTGTCAGACGGCACTGCAACAGAACGGACGGTGTCAGACGGACACTGCAGCGGAACAGACGGTGTCAGACGGGCACTGCAGCGCAACAGACGGTGTCAGACGGTCACTGCAGCGCAACAGCCGGTGTCAGACGGATACTGCAGCGTAACAGACGGTGTGAGACGGACACTGCAGCGGAACAGACGGTGTCAGACGGACACTGCAGCGTAACAGACAGTGTCAGAAGGGCACTGAAGCATGACAGAGAATATCAGACGGGCACTGCAGCGGAACAGACGGTGTCAGACAGACATTGCAGCGGAACAGACGGTGTCAGACGGACACTGCAACGCAACAGATGGTGTTACACGGGCACTGCAGCGGAACGGACGGTGTCAGACGGGCACTGCAGCGCAACAGACGGTGTCAGACGGACACTGCAGCGCAACAGACGGTGTCAGACGGACACTGCAGCGCATCAAATGGTGTTAGACGGGCACTGCAGCGGAACGGACGGTGTCAGACGGGCACTGCAGCGCAACAGACGGTGTCAGCCGGGCACTGCAGCGAACAGACGGTGTCAGACGGGCACTGCAGCGGAACAGACGGTGTCAGACGGGAACTGAAGCGTAACAGACGGTGTCAGACGGGCACTGCAGCGGAACAGATGGTGTCAGACGGACACCGAAGCGGAATAGACTGTGGCTGACGAATACTGTACCGGAACAGACGGTGTCAGACGGACACTGTAGCGTAGCAGAGAATATCAGACGGACATTGCAGATAATCAGGAAGTGACAGACAAGTACTGCAAAGGACCAGAAGATATTAGGAGGGCACAAACGCGCACCAGGGGATGCCGGATATGCATTGCAGAGGACCAGGGAATGTCCGACGGGCACTGCAGCACATCAGGGACGGCGACGAGTGCTGCAGGGGACCAGGGAAGGTTACACATCATACACAGCAGAGGACCAAGGGACATCAGACGAGCACTACAGGACCCGAGGCGTTTGGAAGTGCATCAGCTCCATGGGATGACAGGCAAGCATGAACCCACAGAAAAATTTCCCTGGGCGACATGAGGGACATTGGACATACTGTGACACGTTAGACCCGTACAGTACCTGGGTACAAAACAATTGCAGTCACGGCACCTTACAAAATTATTTATGAATGCAGACTGGAAGATCTCCAAGATGAGCACACCGTAGAGCGCGATTTCCTTAACATGTGAGTTGCTTAGCTTTTATCCAACAACCTCTCACCTCATCTCCGCAATCATGCGCATAACGAAGGAGACGAAGGTTACGGAGCCGTAGACAAGTGACAGCATGAGGCCAACCATGGCGGGAGACGCAGTGGTGGGAGCCAGAACCACAAATAAAGCCACGGCCGTGACCATGATGCAGCCCAGCTCATCCAGGCGCAGCGAGAACCACATGGATACCAACCGGAACTGCAGGTTCGCCGACGTATGCGTGTTTACCACCTCCTCGAACCTGAGGAAGAGATGGGTGTCTGAGAGTAAACTTGAACACTGATCACTGGGCCGCTGGTACAGTGATGAAGATACGAAAATTGGTGGACATGTCGGATCACCTCTTTGGCACGTTTCTAAGCTTACAACTGTGCAACAGACTTACAAATTATTTGCAAGGGGAGCGAGGAATGACCAAACAATCGAAGCGTCCAAAAACCCCAAACAACGACTATCTGTAATTATAATTTGTTTCGCCTTATCGACGCACCATCTGCCAGGCCCAATGGCGTCTCAACTATCTGGAATAAAAACACTGAACGATCATCTTGCCTCTTTTAAATACATCAGTTCATTCCACATGTGACATTTTGAACTCTTTAGCAAAGCTAAATATCAACCGGAGATCCGGAAGGACTTACTTTTTGGCAAAGATCTCCTCTCTGGAGAAGGCACGGATGGTGGGCAGGCCGGCCACCGTGGAGGCGATATGGTGCAGCACAGGCGAACGCACCATGTTCTCCAGCTTCTTGGTGTTGCGGACTCCGCGAATCAGGCCAGACGCCAGCAGACCGTAGACCACTGTCGAGCCGCGGTGGAGCGGACACCGAGTTTACGGGGAAAGTAGAAGCCACGGTGGCGACAAACGTTTGAGGGCGTATGATTTACCTTGCTCGATGCACCGACGCCTGAAGCCATACAGCCTCGCCACCTCTCATCAGAGAGAGAGAGAGAGAGAGAGAGAGAGAGAGAGAGAGAGAGAGAGAGAGAGAGAGAGAGAGAGAGAGAGAGAGAGAGAGAGAGAGAGAGAGAGAGAGAGAGAGAGAGAGAGAGAGAGAGAGAGAGAGAGAGAGAACAATGTGATACGACCTCCGCAAGAGGCAAATCCTGCGCAAATAACTATTTCGTAGAATCAGGCTTTGAACACAATCCGTTTTCGTGCCATGTTAAGTGCAAAGGTTCGTATTTTCAATCAATATATACAAAGAACATATAAATTAGCATACGTCAGTAGTAAAGCTGGCAGTATAAGCCGCCCGATTCCTTACCGAGAACAATGGCCGCCAGGACGGCGTAGGCTGGAAATGAAACAGCCGGCACCAGAAACTGCACCAGAATTTGCACCGCACTTGGCAAGAGGAACTCGAACAGCATCGGAATCTTGTTGTCCACTGAAAATAAACAGTTTATACCATTGAGATCAATAAGAAACTGAAATAGTTAGGCTAATATATATATATATATATATATATATATATATATATATATATATATATATATATATATATATATATATATATATTACGCAAGTGTATAGATACGCATAGTGTATATATATATATATATATATATATATATATATATATATATATATTATATAAAATAATATATATATATATATATAAATTAAAACATATATATATATATATATATATATAGTCTAGGCGGTCCAGTGGGTTAGCACGCAAGCTCGGCTCGGTCAATGGTATTACGTGCACGGTGGCTTGCGTTCGAGCCCACCCAGAGGCAAGATTTGACGCCCTGCCCTAGGTCAAGCCTAGCGCACTTCCATCGGCTCTCCAACGTCATATGCCGTTGGTGCGTTGTTAAACCCCCAAAATATTATCCTGTTTGGATACTTAAAAGGCACTTTATTGCATCCCAAACGCACCAGAATTCAGCACCGATCAGTGTTTATTTTCTCAAGAATAGTTTTCTTCCATGTATAGCATAGAAGCACATGGGGTTGATGTTTTGAATATAACAAAAAAACATGGGATTAATATTTTGCAAGGCTCAACAGCTCGACTATCAAAACGTTATGGTAGTCTACTCACCCCAAAAGTTACTTTAAGTCATGTGCTGTTCAGAAAAGGAAGTCAGTCTGGGGCCCATAAGAAACCAGCCACCATCCAATTCCATGTACTTTCATTTCCAGTGCAGTGCAAGACATTGTAATTCCAGGCGGGAGACAAATCTAATGATGGTAAAAATGGAATTTCATATTCCTTCATCATGGAGATTCTGAAGCAAGTCTCTTTTCGTCCCAAACTCTAAAATTAGAGTTCCAGACCCATGCCACCGACTGAGGTGCTCATCTGTTTACCTCTTCATCATACAGGGGCAAATACAATATTCACAGTTTTGTTGTTGTGTAGGAAAACCGCCAATACAAGACGCTTGGATCTCAGTACAAAGCATTGGGGTCTCAATAAAATACACTGGGATCTCCGTATATGGCACTGGGATGTCAGTACAGGGCACTGGGATGTCAGTACAAGGCACTGGGATCTCAGTATATGGCACTGGGATCTCAGTACAAAGCATTAGGATCTCAGTATATGGTACTGGGATCTCAGTCCGATGCACTGGGATCTCAGTACATAACATTAGGATCTCAGTACACGACAGTGGGATCTCAGTACAGGACAATGGGGTATCAGTACAAGACAGTGTGATTTCGGCCCACACCGCGGCCGACTCACGTTCGTCCATGTCGCGCGAAAACCGGTTGATGATGCGGCCAGCCGGGTTCGCGTCGAAGAAGCTCATTTTGCAGCGCATCAGGCCGTCAAACATACGGTTGTGCACGGCGGTGGCGCCATTGATGACGCGAAGCGCCACGCTGGCGCCTGGGGGACAATAAAACAGAGCAGAACTCTAACATCTGGAATAAAAATATTTGGCTCTTTAGACATTTCTAAGCAAAACTAATGCCGGTTTCAACATTTTCAATAAAAATGCCCCTAAATCCGCTCCAGGCTACATTTGCACCAAGGTATGTATTTAGTTTATTTAATTTCTCCCCAACACATTCAGGGGCCCGTATCAGCTTTAGAGCACCATCAGTTAGGGGCCGCATGGGCTAGTAGCTTCGTAATCCAACTTCTTATCAAATTATTATTAAATTATATTCCCAATTTTTCATTCACTTTCTGTATGCATAGATAAAAAGGGGGCGGGTCAGGGGCGGCCTGGCTCCCCACTTTTCGGCTAAACATTTCCTGATCTTGGCTAAATTTTCGCCTTTGTGATAGCATAGGACGGACTACCATTATCCGTGGCAAACAATTTGTGAAAATTGCTTGTTACTGGAACCTTTCGCCAGCCAGCCCCTGTTGGCTGATCACAACAGCTGCTTACCTTTCAGGAATCCAAGCACGATCATAACGACGGCGATGATGGAGAACTCCATTATGTGCGTGTTGAGGTAAGGACTGTCATTGATGACACCCACCAGCTCTTCAGGCGTGTAAGTCGCGTTGTACTCAGTCATGTTTCGCAACCGCTCCTCCTGCAGAGACGGCAGAAATACCGCTTCAGTATACGAAACGCTTTATTTTGTATGCTTTTACCTATCACTTCACCGACATGGCGAAGAATGGAATCCAACGCGAAAATGATACATATGGTCAGACGCTATACGAAAATTCGATGGCAAAACAGCGGAAGGGCATATTGTACGGAGTTGGCTGGTGGGCACTCGGACCAAAAACACACACCTTTCCATCAAACGGGCAACGTATGGTCACGTTAAATGAGCAATTTGTTTGCATCATGCATGGGTTTTTGTTATCATCAATAACACATTTCAAAAAGATGCAGATCTTCCTTTTTAGCTTCCTAAACCATGAAGGCGCATTTTTTTGTTGTACAGGATCTTCTAAAACCGAAGCCTATGTATGACAGAGACAGCGGGAAGCATTCTAGAGATTGCCGTCGATCCCTGTTGAAAGGTGTTTGTCTAATACTTAGTTTGCTGGCGTAAGAACGCCGATATTTGTCTGCATTTAAGGCCACCACCTGACATGCCTCGCGTTTCCACTTTGGCGCTCTTTCAGCCCTGGGCATGATTCTCTTTTTTGGAGGGGGGGCTCAGGTCCTATGATTAACTAAAATGAGGTCGATGGGATTGACTGTGAAGCCACAGGTGCAATGCAAGTGCTAAAAAGTGCAGAATGGGCCAAACGGAAAAGGATGGCATAACGCCCCCCGTGGACATTAATTTTGCCCCCCGTGGGGGAGGTGAAACCCCATCCCTGCCCTCCTAGTTTTTCCTGAATAACGTAATAACGAAGAGACGCAGAACAGCAGATCAATATTAGGCCTATTATCGCATGGCATTTGCGTACTGCTGACCCAGTACTCTTTTGTCACACGCACCTGTCTCCCACAGACGCACACGCACCTGTCTCCCACAGACGCACACGCACCTGTCTCCCACAGACGCACACGCACCTGTCTGCCACAGACGCACACGCACCTGTCTTCCACAGACGCACACGCACCTGTCTTCCACAGACGCACACGCACCTTTCTGCCACAGACGCACACGTACCTGTCTTCCACAGACGCACACGCACCTGTCTGACACAGACGCACACGCACCTGTCTTCCACAGACGCACACGCACTTGTCTGCCGCAGACGCACTCGCACCTGTCTGCCACAGACGCACACGCACCTGTCTCCCACAGACGCACACGCACCTTTCTCCCACAGACGCACACGCACCTTTCTCCCACAGACGCACACGCACCTTTCTCCCACAGACGCACACGCACCTGTCTGCCACAGACGCACACGCACCTGTCTGCCACAGACGCACACGCACCTGTCTGCCACAGACGCACACGCACCTGTCTGCCACAGACGCACACGGACCTTTCTGCCACAGACGCACACGCACCTGTCTGCCACAGACGCACACGGACCTTTCTGCCACAGACGCACACGCACCTTTCTGCCACAGACGCACACGGACCTTTCTACCACAGACACGCACGCACCTTTCTGCCACAGACGCACACGCACCTGTCTGCCACAGACACACACGCACCTGTCTGACACAGACGCACACGCACCTGTCTTCCACAGACGCACACGCACCTGTCTGACACAGACGCACACGCACCTGTCTTCCACAGACGCACACGCACTTGTCTGCCGCAGACGCACTCGCACCTGTCTGCCACAGACGCACACGCACCTGTCTCCCACAGACGCACACGCACCTTTCTCCCACAGACGCACACGCACCTTTCTCCCACAGACGCACACAAACCTTTTTCCCACAGACGCACACGCACCTGTCTGTCACAGACGCACACGCACCTTTCTACCACAGACGCACACGCACCTTTCTCCCACAGACGCACACGCACCTTTCTCCCACAGACGCACACGCACCTGTCTGCCACAGACGCACACGCACCTGTCTGCCACAGACGCACACGCACCTGTCTGCCACAGACGCACACGCACCTGTCTGCCACAGACGCACACGGACCTTTCTGCCACAGACGCACACGCACCTGTCTGCCACAGACGCACACGGACCTTTCTGCCACAGACGCACACGCACCTTTCTGCCACAGACGCACACGGACCTTTCTACCACAGACACGCACGCACCTTTCTGCCACAGACGCACACGCACCTGTCTGCCACAGACACACACGCACCTGTCTGACACAGACGCACACGCACCTGTCTTCCACAGACGCACACGCACCTGTCTGACACAGACGCACACGCACCTGTCTTCCACAGACGCACACGCACTTGTCTGCCGCAGACGCACTCGCACCTGTCTGCCACAGACGCACACGCACCTGTCTCCCACAGACGCACACGCACCTTTCTCCCACAGACGCACACGCACCTTTCTCCCACAGACGCACACAAACCTTTTTCCCACAGACGCACACGCACCTGTCTGTCACAGACGCACACGCACCTTTCTACCACAGACGCACACGCACCTTTCTCCCACAGACGCACACGCACCTTTCTCCCACAGACGCACACGCACCTGTCTGCCACAGACGCACACGCACCTGTCTGCCACAGACGCACACGCACCTGTCTGCCACAGACGCACACGCACCTGTCTGCCACAGACGCACACGGACCTTTCTGCCACAGACGCACACGCACCTGTCTGCCACAGACGCACACGGACCTTTCTGCCACAGACGCACACGCACCTTTCTGCCACAGACGCACACGGACCTTTCTACCACAGACACGCACGCACCTTTCTGCCACAGACGCACACGCACCTGTCTGCCACAGACGCACACGGACCTTTCTGCCACAGACGCACACGGACCTTTCTACCACAGACACGCACGCACCTTTCTGCCACAGACGCACACGCACCTGTCTGCCACAGACACACACGCACCTGTCTGCCACAGACGCACACGCACCTTTCTGCCACAGACGCACACGCACCTTTCTGCCGTCGCCGGAGTCCAGCCAGTAGCGAAGGTAGATGCCGTTGGCAGTGCGACTGACACCGAACAGTGAGATCAGCAGAATCACAAACAGCATCAGCACCAGACCAGCCGGCTTGATGTACAGGTAGATCAGATGGAAGAAGCCGTACTTGCCCTCGAACTTTTCGTCCGCCACCTTCTGCCCACTGTTCTTTTCCACCTCTGTGCACCGTAAAATGGGCACGGGTTGGAATTAGCACGGATGTTAATAGAAATGGACGAATGCATCGTCACATAAATTGCACTCACTATAGTGTGTCTCACTGATGACAAATAAAAACCAGGAGAGACGCCGCCTGTCTTTTTAACCCTTCGTTTGTTTTTCAGTCCACTTTGAATGGTCTACACCAAAATATTGTCTTTAACACACACACTGCAGGGGGCTTCGGAGGCGCCCAACTATTTTTCCAAGGTGGCCAGAGAACCGCTCGTAGCCAAAACACGATACCTGGCCAGGGATGGAGATCTCTTTTCAAACAAGGAGGGGGTCCCGGCCTGGTTGGAACCATAGAAGTGAATATTTTTTTGTAAAAAATGAAGACACTAAGATTCGGGCAATGCCTATAAATACCACATGAAACCATACGATGGTAGGATTTTTATACGAGCTGGATCATGAATTCCTCGGGAGGTAAAGCTGACATGCAGATTTCAACACACTTCGCGCATGTTGACAGATTTTCCCGGAAACTAAAAATGAGATACGGGTACAAACCCCTGCCATTGACTAGGTCTTTGAAAGGATAGCGCTCACTGGTGTCTGAACTGGAAATGGCTAATATATATATATATATATATATATATATATATATATATATATATATATATATATATATATATGTGTGTGTGTGTACTGGGACTGTACCTTAGTCGGGTGGGTCACTGCCCTGGGGACTGTACCTTGGTCGGGTGGGCCACTGCCCTGGGACCGTACCTTGGTCGGGTGGGCCCCTGCCCTGGGGACCGTACCTTGGTCGGGTGGGCCCCTGCCCTGGGGACTGTACCTTGGTCGGGTGGGTCACTGCCCTGGGACCGTACCTTGGTCGGGTGGGCCACTGCCCGCTGGCTGCCCTGTCGGCTGTTCAGCGGTGGAGTGCGCCTTGTCGAAGCTGACCAAGCTGAAGTAGTCGCCCTTCCGCTCCATCAGCTCCTGGTGAGTGCCGCGCTCCACCACTCTACCGTCCATCATCATCAGCACCTCGTCACACTGCGACAGATACTGCGGCAGCGAGGCAGACGTCAGTCTCCCACTGCAGGTAAAGCACCGCGGGGAAGTGGTGTCGTCAACAAAGCGCGAGCATGATGTATTTTTTCACGCGAGGAAAACATATTTTGCTATTAGACAAAACCTTATTCTCGAATAGGTCGCAGCGTTTGAGCTTAAAGTAACTAGGTCACAGCCATGAATATATCATGCACAGATGGATTCGCAGCGAAGACAGCTGATGCCTCATTACCATTCTGAAAACAAGTATTTTCTTCGCTCCTGGGCTCACTAGTTACTTCGATTGATAAATCCTACGGAGGTTAAGTGGAAACATATAAAACTATTTCAGAAATACTTTGAACTGCCTTCTGGCAACTTCCTCACTTTCTAACCAATTCGGCGAGAACTGACCAAGCTTGTACCCACACTCCCCACGCCAAACTCGCGCTCACCTGCACCCCGTGGGACACCAGCAGCACGGTTTTGCCGGCCAGGTGGCCTCGGATGCAGTGGGTGAAGATGTGGTTGCCAACCTTGCTGTCGACCGCGCTGAGCGGGTCGTCCAGCAGGTAAGTCTCTGCGTCAGAGTACAGAGCTCGCGCCATGCTGACCCGCTGCTTCTGGCCACCGCTGTCCACCACAGGTAACTAGTTCATAAGGCATGTAACAGATTACGGCAACGCACTGCCAGACCGTGTCACGTTTGGAGTAACTGAGGAGTAACTGAACCGCGCATCGCCGTTAGTAACTGAACCCCACAGCAACCGTGTCACGTTTGGAGTAACTGAGGAGTGACTGAACCACGAATCGCCGTTAGTTACTGAACCCCACAGCAACCGTGTCACGTTTGGAGTAACTGAGGAGTGACTGAACCACCAATCGCCGTTAGTTACTGAACCCCACAGCAACCGTGTCACGTTTGGAGTAACTGAGGAGTAACTGAAGTGGCACAATCCATGGCAGCGTACTGCGACCGCGTCACTTTCCGACGTACTAGTGCACAGAATAACAGTTCACATCTCATATAATTAGAGTCATAATTGCCCTAGGATGCCAAAAAAGAAGGTGTGACAAAAAGCTCCCCAATGCCGAGGTTCTGCCGCACCTGCTTGTCACCACCGTCCCACCTGAGGTTGAGGCCGCGCTCTCCGATCTCGGAAAGGTCGCCCTGTTCCATCAGCTCCAGGTCCGGCCGCAGTGCGCACACGTCCAACACCCGGTTGTACAGCTCGGGCTGCAGCGGCGCACCGAACAGGATGTTGTCGCGCAGGCTGCCGCCGAAGATCCAGGCCGTCTGCGAGACCACAGCCAGCGGACCGGCCACCCGGCGGGAGCCCGCCTCCAGACGCAGCTGCCGGAAATGGCAGAGCTGGACGTCCAGACACGGCAAAACACTTGCCACCAGAAACGGGGAGGGGTCCACACAGGGCTCATTCACATGCTGGCGGGAACGAGAGAGGACGGGGCCATACCCATACATCCAAATCGCTACGGCCCAGAACGGGGGTCATTGACGCCCCCACACACCAATGCACCTACTGCCAGGATCGGGAAACGTTATGGCGGGGCCCACACACAGCAAAGTACCTACTCCCGGGAACAGGGAGACGTATGGCGGGGCCCACACACATCCACGCACCTACTGCCGGGAACAGATAGACGTATGGCGGGGCCCATACACAGCAAAGTACCTATTGCCGGGAACGGGGAGACGTATGGCAGTGCCCACACACAGCCAAATGCCGACCTTTTGACCGTCGTAGGTTTGATGACAAACGCATCCACATGGTACCGTTGGAGGGGTGCAGACACATCCTCCAGTACAGCTACTCAGCACCCTCTGCGTGCTACCATACCTCCAATGCATGAACTCTAGTTCAACGTGCCTCAGCCCACCCCTCAGCTGTGAAAAGGAGCCCACTAACCTGACCCATGATGGCACCAATCAGGGAGGACTTTCCCGAGCCGACCGATCCAGCCACGCCCACAAGTTTGCCTCGGCCAATCTGCAGCGAGACGTTGCGCAGCGTGGTCACGATCACGGTGGCATTCTCAGCATCCAGTCTCGCCTCGGTGTCGTCGTCGTTGCTGCTGCTGCCGTCCGATTCCTCATCCAGGTTGGAGTTACCACCACCGTTGGTCTGGTTGGTCGGCACGCTACTCATGCCGTTGGTCTGGTTGGTTGGCTCGCTGGCCACGCCGTTTGCTTCCTCTGGCTTCGGCGGACTATCCGCAGCTGATTTATTGGCGTCCCGCAAGGTTCGCCTGCGTTGGTCGCGCTCTGTGGTTAAAATCGGAAACTTAGTGCCATGGGCCTAAGTGAGATTGAGACAACAGCCGGTACCATCGAATATCGGGAGAGCATCAACATCATCCAAAAACACTAAGGACTCCTGATGATCCCCAAAATGAGCGAAAGTCCCATCACATGGCGATGACTTATATTGCAGTGACACGAACACGGCGGCCCACACCCAGCGCACTGACTTTTCTCGGCCCTGCTCTGTACGGCGACCGGCTTCTCCCAGCCGAAGGTGGCGCTCTGAATGTCGACGGCGTGCTCCGAGGGTTCCTGCTTCTCCTCCAGAGCCACCTCAGGCATCAGCAGCAGCCGCTGCCGGGAGGAGCCAACAGTGATGTCACCAGAGCACACCTCACCCGCAGAGGGCGCCTGACACACTCCTTATGGTGTGGAGCATGGTGTTCCTCTGTAGTTCACAGCTCGTTTCCCTCTAAAGTCAAACACGCTATTTGGCACGAAATATAAATACCGGTGATACAATTCTTAACACGCGCCGGTACGGAAAAGGGGGGCGGGCGGGTACCCATCCCCTACATCTCAGAAGCTATGCTATGAAGAGAAAAGCGGAAATTGGCGTTAGACAGCCAGACCTAACCTCTACCGAAGTTATAAATACAATGTTTGGGCAGGACACGTCAGGTCACGAGAGACCAAAGCATGTTATAATAATAGGAACACAATGGAAACTTGCGTTTTATGTTACTACGGATGACAGATTAAAGCGATAGAAAATATGTAAGCCCATGAGAATCAACCGTTAAGCCCGAGCGAATTATGCATATTATACGGTCAAATATTATACGGTTTTAAATATCAAAATATGCCTGGCCTAACCTGAGCCAAGGCCCACACAAATCATGATGCATATCATTCGAATCGCAGTGGCAAACGGAATAGGACAATAATGTCACCTATCGCCATTATCTGCAGTCATCGAACTTATGCCAATTTCCCTATGCATTTCTAATGGAGAGGTTAAATCTCTGGCCTGAGTCCTAGTCATTGATGCCAAATTCCATTTGCACCCGATCCGTACCAAGGCGGGTGCAATGGGTACCCGGGCACCCGTCAGAAGCCCAGGGCATCCCCTGGTCCTAACCTGGGCACCCCTGTACTGAAGCTAGATGTATTTCTCGAACTATTAACTTTGACTTTAACTTTTGACAGAAACTTTTCTAGGCGATTAATTTCATTCGTTTTGAAAGGAGTTATATGAGAAAACAAGTATTCAGACTTCGTTTTCCCTTATTTTTTTAAACTCACTTTCTCCCATCAACCGACTTCCTCTAAAATGTCGGTTCCGCCTCCCTCCTGAATCGCAAGTATTGGTAAGTTAGTTAAGGGCTCTTTATAAGGCATTCTATGCAATGCGCCTTGCCCGCCTCTAAAGTGTGTGGGATAATTTTTGGGGAAGGTTGGTTACTTTATTGCCGCAAAGCAAAGGGGATGCTATTTCAAGTAATGTGTCGCGAAGTGTTGCAACACTGGCAAGGGTAGAGCAAGTATTGGACTTATTCGGACTTCAAATATCCGTTACGTTCTTGCAAGATGGTTTGCAGCGCACAATGACGCGCCTGTGCGAACAGCAGAGAAAATGACTTTCGGATCTACCCAGTTATTGGGGGATGGCCTGCATGGCACGACGCGCTTCCGCTAACAGCAGAGCAAATTACTTCCGACCTGCCGAGCGCGAGAACGTGTTTTTCTTAAACCGGGACTTCCATCAAGTGGAAGTGTGATTTCTGTGGTTGATAGCATGAGACAGCAAACATTGTCCGTTACCGTGGGTTAAACACCAACTTGCATGCGTTTCATAAACTGAATCCTACAGGAGAAAAACCATGCCGAAAGTGAAAGGGATAACACGCCGGATGTAACCCAAGGATATAACCGCAGTTGTGTGGAAGCTCCCGTCCCCCGTACACAGCGTGGGTCAATACCAGCGTCCAGGAAATGGCCCGAACAACTTATCGCACAGTCAGCACTAAAGGGCTTCTTTCTGTCGTATCTTTTCGCCCATACCGCTCTCTGAGCTAAATATGTGGGGAAAGATACGCAATCTGAAGAAAGATATGCACTTGTCCTTGACGCTATTTCTGCAGGTGGCGACTGCACAACAGCACGTAGAACAGCTTCTTGAGACGCAATGTCTCCAGAGGAAATTAATTAGAACTGACTACCTCTTTCCTCCCACGATTAGAATGTTGTATCCGGTTAGTATCCCAGTAGCCGCCCCGGTAGCTCAGTTGGTAGAGCGTTGGGCTCCAGCCCGCTGCCCAAAAGCATGCAGTGGCAGTGCATGTCCAGGCTTGGGATCGGTTCCCCTGAGACGCTCCGGCGCTCAATAGTTTACCCGACGTACAGGTCGGCTGGTAACTGACTGGTGAGAGGGTGACCTGAGCGGGGCGGCCGTCCCTCTGCTTTGTGGGACGTTAAACTTTAGCTTCTAAATTAACCCTCCATTGAGGGAGTTGCTCGTTCGGGTGGTGGGGTCGGGGTCTCCGTGACAAGTCCCTTGATGACTTTAGTGAGACTCAGACTCCAGCAGCCTTACCAGGAACAACTTGAACAAAATTTATAAAACAAGTTGAAACCAATGGCGGAGCTGCCATAGAGGCACATTAGGCACTGCCTAGCCACTTTTAAATGTCGAAGTAAGTATGTATGTTATGAGCAAAAAATTTACTTTGACTCGATGTTGAAGTTACAGAGAATATTCCTTTTTTGCAGCACTGGGTCAAAGAGCTGATGATTTGCATCTCTGACAATTCACGCTAGCAGCTCTTACCGTCAGCAAATGTGAGATTAGGCACTTCGCAATTTCGCTGAATCTTCCTGAACTCGTGGAAAATCTAACGTGTGTTTTTCATTGACATCTCTAATACCTCATTCATTCGGACGCGAGTACTGGGCCGTTAACACGCGCCCCGCTGGGGTTGGGGGCGAAATTGCCCCCCTCCTGGTTTTCCCCAGAATGCTCAAAAAACGAAAAGACGCAGAACAACGAAACTTACAGTTCCTTATTCCTGATCAATTTTTGACCAATTTTTTAGTTAAGGTCATGTCAGGTCAAGGAGCTATTCAAGGTCAAGTGACCCGACCTCAAAACCTAAAGTCACGAGTTCGAAGCGGCGCCCAGGGAACATCAGGGAACCAATCAGTCTAAAACTTCCACAATATGATAAGGTCATTAGGGTCTACAAATCTGCTATCTCGGAATTTTGATATTGTTGACCTAAGGTGGGGTGAAAAATATAATTGGCTCGTTTTCAGTAAATACTGGATAGATAAAGCTGAAAACCCTCAAACCGGCTATTCTTGCCACGATCTCGACTATTAAGTTGAGTTTTTGATCATTTGACCTCTCAAAGGTCATGCCAGGTCATGGGAGCATATAGTGATTTTTTGCCAATAACTTCTCACTGAATTAAGGAAAAAGCTCCCATTTTGCTTGCATTGTGCTTATTGTCACGGGGAGTCGATTGATATGCAACATGACAACACCAGGTCACTCTGTGACCCTGACATAGCTCGAGGTCAGGTAATTTTCATTATTTGACCTAGCAAGGTCATATTATACATCATTAGATTTACTGCGATGAGAGGAATCCAATGATGTATAAATATTTGCTCTAGGTCCCCTGAGGGCAGATCTAGAGAGAGAAACGTGCATTGCCCTGTTGTAAGCCTATGGAACCTTCTTTGACCTATGCTGACCTCAATATTGACCTGACATAACAAAATTTCGTATAAAATATATTTGTCTTGTCAAGAGCTTTCGAACGCCACCGGTAATTTTCCTTCAGCTTTCGTGGGGAAGGAGATACGGAGGGGGGCAAAAAACGCCCCCCTTCAGAGGGGCGCGTCATGCCAGGGACCCCAGCGGAGCGCGTGTTAAATCAGCAAACTAGGCAAACATTAGCAGCTAGCACGTGCGATGCCGCGTCTCAGGACTTGGATTACAGCGGTTTCGCTCATTGACATTCTTGTATTCGCGAATTTCTAGCCTTCTCTAGTGCGGGACAGTGGTTTGGCAACTATTAGCAAGATATTTGATTTTTGAAACCCTTATGAAGGACGTGAGTCATGGCAAAAAATCTGGTGGATGAAATTTAAAAAAAATCCGTTAACAAATCGATCGTACCGCGAGAAATTGGACG
The DNA here is from genome assembly GCA_034440635.1 of Lepas anatifera. NCBI lineage: Eukaryota > Metazoa > Arthropoda > Thecostraca > Lepadidae > Lepas > Lepas anatifera. Next base: position 1,112,247 of record JAOTON010000193.1, on the reverse strand, counting down.
TCATAAAAAATGAAGTGCCAAAGCCGTCCTTGAAATAGGAAGCTCTCGTGAGTACGTTGTCCTTCCCAGCTTACTTACTTACCTACCTATCCTTCTTGAATCTTGCTTGCCTTGTACTTTCATATACTGTCGTATAACCGTTTCCACGAAACACCAATTGTTATATTTCTTTAAAAAATTATATAATGAAACATTAAAACATAATTATTATCTTTTCTCACCGACTTGAGTTCGCCCCCTCTCCAGGCGACCTGCTGGATCCGCCCCTGTTCACTATCAGGTAAAAAGCCTGGGCGACGTACTTACCTCGAAGCCAATCGTGCCTAGCCTGTCATAATGTTCAAGCGCCACCACTGGTTGAGTATCTGGCATCAAGTCGGTATACTGTGTAAGTTCTCCAAAAAGAAACACTTCCATGGACTCCTGATGCATTACTTCGAAGCATGTACGATATGGGGTGATGCAGCAAGCTGCGGAATGCATTTTACATCCTTTGTAGACATGACGATACTTGCACGAATATTATCTAACTTCGTATCAGAAATTAAAATATGGACAGTATCAGCCTGCATTGAAAACGAACGCAACTTTCCTGGAAAATCGAGTCAAATATTCAACGGAAATATATGAAAATGAATGAAAACATGTAATCGAAAATACATGAAAATACACACTGCCCTTGACACTGCCTGCAAATGATTTAACAATTGCATGAAATCAATCAGCGGCATCGACCAGTTTCCATGGTGACGGCGGGCAGCCAATCAGAGGACTGGAGTAAAAAATCAACCAGTGACGTCACGGTCAATACACCGGCCGGCATAGGTAACTTAACATCAAGATTCCTTTACTTTATAAGGTTAGTCAATTAGAGAATTTTAGGTGTCCCAATCGACGTCATCACGTGGCAGCAAATATGGCATCATTTTTATCCTTACCTTACCTTACCTTACCTTACCCTTATCGCGACATATTAACACGCGCATTGACGGGGGCGGGTACCCGCCCCCCTCGGGTTTTTCGGAGACAGTAGAAAAACGGCGGCGCGTAGCGCCGCCGTACTTGGTATACCTTTTCCCTCATCATTTTTACAACTTTTGTGAAAATTTTAAGGTTAGGTCATCTCAGGTCAGGTCACCAGTACAGATCAAGTGACCCGACCTCAAAAAAAGTTTAAGATAGCATAAGTCGGAGCAGGGTGAACTTATCCGATTGAAACTCATAGCACATAATGGCCCCACCAAGTTCTCTAACATATGTTCCGGTATTTTTGATATCGATGACCTAAGGTCAGGTACGAGGCATGACCTCTCCATTGGAAATACATGGGAAAAATGGTTTTTACGGAATAACTCAGTAACGGATGGTGATAGAGCATTTATTTTAGCTGCATTAGACTCGCCTGGCCTTTGCGGTTCTAATGATATGCATTTTATATAATTTGACCCTGACCTGACCTCAGGTCAGGTCAAATCCTTGATTTGACCTAGCAAGGTCAAATTATATATCATTCGATTCGGCTTGCTAAGAGGATTCATATAGTTTAAGTCGTTTTGCTCTATCTTTACTTGTTCAAATGTAATGCCCGAAAAACTGAATTTTACATGTTATCCCTATGGCGGGCATGTTTTGACCTCTCGTGACCTTAAATGTGACCTGACAAAAAAATGGTTCAAATGTTTTCGATGGAGAAGTGGATGGGCAGCCCAACGCCGTTTACCGTTTTTCGCTATCTACCGTGGTTCTCGAGATCTTAGGGGGGCGGGTACCCGCCCCCCGTCAATGCGAAGGTGGCTCAGACCCCCGTCAATGCGCGTGTTAAACGCAAACAATACTTTTAAAAATGTATCAAATCAATCACTTCATGCAAGAAAAGAGGGATGGTGATCAGTAATGCATATATGAATCGTGTATTTGTTTATATTTTTTACAAATGTAAATCTAGGCAAAATAGGTGTAAGATGAAATGTGAAGCAGTTGAAAATTCCATTCATATATCGATATTAAGAAATTTATCCGCGTCTCCACTTAAACTACTGAATTCAAAAATGGTTTCAAGTAATGTATGCAACAAGAAAAATAGCAATTAGCGATACAAATCATCAGTGAATAAGGACCTGAAGGACATGCAGGACTGCTTACTGGGTGTCTAACCAAGACGCAACGCGTCGCAAGGTGTTGCACGGCGTCGATCTGCCGCAACGACCGGGATTTTCGGTCAGGACACAAAACGCACTGACGCAACGCGTCGCACGGCGTTGCAACGCGTCGCAGCAAAAGTTGAACAATGTCCAACTTTTGACGCCGACGGTCTGCGTCAAAGCCGATATCCTTGTTATTTGTTCTTGTTTTTAGTCATTAAACGTAATAAATGTCTTTGAATAATTATTCAAATTGGAATTCATGCTGAAAAAATCTATGAAAACTGGACATGATTACCTTTTTCTCTAAATCGTTCTTTTAATAGTTCTTGATGCCAGCTAAGTTTTGGTTGTTGGTAAACAACATTCGTCGCAGTTTGAGCTACCAGATTGCTACAAAGATGAACATTTCCTCTGTCGGCCAAACCTCCAAAATTACCGCTCTGCAACTGACGCCGACGGTCGCCGACGGTTGGCGACCGTCGGCGACCGTTTGGTTAGGACGCCCAGTTAGGGATCGTCACCTATATTCTACCAAGCCGTCTGCACCAGAACCGCCTTGAGGATTTCTTCAGCGTACTTCCTAGTTGCGGTGGTGCTAACACCAATCCCACTCCTACCGAAGTCAAGAATCGCCTCCGACTCCTGATTCTCCTAATGATGACCCACTGTAGCAGCGATCTTCTCGGGGGATCAGAAGGGGCTAAAAACGACAAGGAGGGAGGCAAACTCGAGCAGGATCTTCAGGTCTTAGAAATCCTGGAGACCGACCTGCGCAACAGCGAGTCAGGAGTCAACAGTGAAGATGCTGGCATCTCCGAAGCTGCTGCTATCCTGTCAGAAGTGCAGGCAGGACATCCAGTGCGCTGTGGATAGAGAAACCAGCGTATCCAGCAACGGAGAGGTCCTTGGGCTATATGACCGTGTACGTAGCCCGGAGTGTGATTCTAGCTTGGGCACGCTGAGCACGCTGAGGGCGTTCCACTGGCGGCGCTGTGGACACAGCTGAAAAACCTCGGCGGCTTCACCTTTCCAACTTCGACCTTCCTCTCCAAGTTTAAGCAGCTCGAGCAGAAATTCTACACCTACCATGCCATTCCATTCTCCTGGATACTCCGAGACACCAACCGGGGGTGTTCTCTGGATTTATACAAGTGCTGAAGAGCAAGCATCCCGACCTCCCCGAACCCGTACTTCGGTACTTCGCTCATACCCGACCATTTACCCGACTTAGGCACATGCACACCTCTATACGGCTGGAAACGATTCAGTGCAGAGAACCGCAAAGGCGGAAGTCATTCGCACAGTGAGTATTTCTTGTTCACAGAATGTCATTCACGCAGCAGCACACCTATAGGAGGTTGTGTGCCGTTAGCAAGCGGTCGAAATTGTTTTCTAAGGCCGCATCTTTCTCCGCCAGATTCAGGGTATTGCTTTTTAGGGACTGCAAGGTGTATTTTTGGGTTGTTATGCTATTTTATTGTTGTTGTAATTGTTGTATGAAAATCAAAGTGAAATATGAAAATATTACCTACTTTCATATTTCTCTTCATTAGCGGACGCAGGGGAAGGGGATCATTCCGGCCATGGCCTCACCCCCAAAGCGCTGGAGGGGGCCAAGCTATCTTTTGGCCCCCAAAGGCCGAATAAATTTTTGAAAAAAGGTGTTTACACTAGGTCTGTCGAGCAAAAAATCTTTGCTCCCCCCAGAAGAGCGATCATGTACTTGGAGAGGTAGCTTATACTATGCCTGTCGAGCACCCAAATCGCACGTCCCCCTCCCCCCCAGGAGGAGAGGCAGACATGGGTTTGGCCCCCTCAAACTAGGGTCTGCGTCCGCCCCTGTTTCTCTTAACTCTAAACTTGACAAAGAAGCGTGTTCGAAATATTGTTTATTGTCTTGGACTCTTGGCCCGTTTTCTTCAATATATAGATTGAATGTAAGTCGATTATTTTTAGAATTATAGACAATGACAACATTCAACATTTTTATCTCCAATCTCAGAATAATGTTGTACCATCAATTGCTATATATTTCATACACTGACCAGAGCCTTTGGTGTTGCATATCTCTGCACGCGGACGACAATGAAAATGTATTGTTTTTTTTACATGCTTGGTAGCTACGTTGTAAGGGCAACCCATTTCTTCGCCCTTGGCTCGATATCTTCCATACTAAACTTAAATTACTGTTTTTATGTATCTCATCCCCGCCTTACTTTACCTTACACGTTCGTAAGTACAAGCTGAGTCGGGGTCATCGAGGTGAAAAAGAATGCTTGTCAGAAATCTTAACACGCGCATTGACGGGGGTCTGAGCCACCTTCGCATTGACGGGGGGCGGGTACCCGCCCCCCAAAGATCTCGAGAACCACGGTAGGTAGCGAAAAACAATAGACGGCGTTGGGCTGCCCATCCACTTCTCCATCGAAAACATTTGAACCATTTTTTAGTCAGGTCACATTTAAGGTCACGAGAGGTCAAAACATGCCCGTCATAGGGATAACATGTAAATTCAGTTTTTCGGCCATTCCATCTGAACAAGTAAAGATAGAGCAAAACGACTTGAACTTCATGAATCCTCTTAGCAAGCCGAATCGAATGATATATAATTTGACCTTGCTAGGTCAAATCAAAGATTTGACCTAACCTGAGGTCAGGTCAGAGTCAAATTATATAAAATGCATATCATTAGAACCGCAAAGCCCAGGCGAGTCTAATACAGCTAAAATAAATGCTCTATCACTATCCGTTACTGAGTTATGCCGTAAAAACCATTTTCCCATGTATTTCCAATGGAGAGGTCATGCCTCGTACTTGACCTTAGGTCATCGATATCAAAAATACCAGAACATATGTTAAATAACTCGGTGGGGCCATTATGTGATATGAGTTTCAATCGGATAAGTTCCCCTGCTCCGACTTATGCTATCTTAAACTTTTTTGAGGTCGGGTCACTTGACCTGTACTGGTGACCTGACCTGAGATGACCTAACCTTAAAATTTTCACAGAAGTTGTAAAAATGATGAGGGAAAAGGTATACCAAGTACGGCCGCGCTACGTGTCGCCGTTTTTCTGCTATCTCCGAAAAACCCGAGGGGGCGGGTACCCGCCCCCGTCAATGCGCGTGTTTAGGAATATGAGGCAGTTGCCTGGACGCCGAGGACACCACTAACCTTGGTGCGACGCAGGGCTACGTGTACCTCCGTCACCAGCTTGATGCCGTACGGCAGCGTCCCGACTGAGAACTGCATGGCGTTGAAGACGGCGAATGTGGTGAAAGCCGCCTCAGCGGTCAGGACATTGCCGCTCAGTCTGCGGGGCGGGGTCAGGAGGGCGTGAGGCGATATCACACGCTGGTATCGATCAGGTCCGTGACGGCGCTCGGCCAGAGTCAGAGCGGCGCAGAGCAACCAGCTGTTGAAAATCTCACACAATGCTTTAAGACGATCATATGAAGACATAGCTTCAGATGTTTCGCATCCATCCCACTCGGTCCCATTTACAAATAATAGCCCACTGCAGGGGCGTAGCCAGGATTTCGCTCAGGGCGGAGGGGCGGCCAACAAGGGCCCCTGAAATTCGGCCAAAAGGGCCCCAAAAACGAGCCCTTTCTATTTTTCACCATAGACATAATAGGGTGACCAAAAATTAACCCCACCTTAGGACAAAATATAAAAATTCCGAGATAGCAGATATGTAGACCCTAAAGACCATATCATATTGTGGAAGTTTAAAACTGATCGGTTGGCTGATGTTCCCGGGGCACCGCGTCAAACTCGTGATTTTATGTTTTGAGGTCGGGTCACTTGACCTTGAATAGCTCCTTGACCTGAGATGACCTTAACTTAAAAATTTGGTCAGATGTGTAAAATTGATCAGAGATAAGGTTATGTGGTGATTATGCAACTTAAGCGTTTTACCTACAGCGGCAGCACATCGCTCAAAGCTCGCGCTCACGGCACTTTTCCCCTTAGCGATCTGGACCTAAGTTGAAAGGCCGGCCCTCGGGCATCCGCAGATATCTGACAGCCTTGTGTTTGACATGTATGGAGCGGATGCCTGTATCAAGGAAGTACCGACCGAGGAAGTGAAAAAGGCAACAGCGTACGTGCTTTGTCACGCCGCCAGAAATGCTGTTTGGTTCTTGTTGAAGTGGATTATCTTTCTTTCTTTCAATTTTTCAACGACAGAATATGGCCTTAAATAAATTAAAATGTCGCAATACAACGATGAGACTAAGGTATACCATAATATAGGTTAGTAATAATCAACTTTTCTAGGATCTTCTTTTACCTTCAAAGCGGTGCCTTTCGAACGAAAAAAACGCTTAAAATGGTATTTAGTGGCGGACAGAGGGAGCTCAGCTGACTATTATGGGCCCAGCTGGTCAGAGAGAGAAGGCTCTGCTGGTTCTAGAGAGCCTAATGGTCACAAAGTGTTCTGCTAGTATATGCGGGCCCTCTGTAACTAGTAAAAGAGAACCATGCTGGATGCAGAGGGCGACCAAGATGCTTCCAATCTGTTTACGAAGTGTCCAACTGACTGAAAAGGACCCTCCCACTGATAGCGAGGTATGCGATCAATTGTGGGTCCAACTGGTTTCAAAGAGTCCTATAGTTACGCATGCTTCTTCTGATAGTCCCAGTAGGTCCTGCTGGCTACAAAGGAAGTTGAGTTATAAACACGGTGGCTGGTGGGCCTTCGAGCCACCTTCGTCCTGGTGGGGGGTTTCAAACACCCCCTCGAACATGGCTCCTATGCGGGATAGCGAAAAAAATCGACCGCATTCGCATACAATTGGAAACTGGTAGGCACCGTAGGTACCGCAAATACCGGAGGTCAGCTGGCAACTGACTGGTGAGAGTGTGACCTGAGCGGGGCGGCTGTCCCTGTGCTTTAACCCTCGCCAGGCATCGATAGCCCCCTAAGGTTTTCGGGATAGCAGAAAAACGACGAGGCGCAGCACCGTGGTTGAGGGCTCTACCTCTCACTGCATCATTTTCCCATCATCCCTGAAATTTTTACCACGGGTCACCCAAGGTCAGGTCACCAGACGAGGTCAACCAAGGTCACCTCACTTCACCTTTAGAGCTCTGTAAGAGCTACATTTCAAAGTCGATCGATTTGAAACTTCCTACACTTCATGACCCCTTCAGGGTCTACAAGGTGTATATCCGGGATTTTCGATTTCGTGCCTGAGGTCAGGTCACGAGGCGACCTCTCCCATTGGAAAAGCATGGGAAAAGCTATTTCATGATATAAAAGCCACAAAAATTATTGCAAATACTCAGACTGCTCAGAACAACGTTTTTGGACACCCTTCACGGATCCCAGGGGTCATATTTGCCCTTTGACTTTTCCAAGGTCATCCAAGGTCACCAGAGGTCAAAAACAGTATTTTGACAATAACTTTTGACCTAATTGAGCTAGAGCGGTAAAACAAACACCATCGTGTTTGTCTTGTCACTGGCTTTCATTTTATATACGGCAAGGTCACTTTTTGACCTTTCGTGACCTCAGGTCATATTAGGTCACGAGGTGACCTCTGGCGGTCAAACCACTGGCGGGAGGTCTTTATGTTCCACATAGCAGAAAAAGTACTGGCAATTTTCTATCAAATGTACTTTACCAGGCCTCAATAGCTCTAATGACATAAGAGTTATGCCCAGTTTGCTTAATCATTGCATATTTGAGTGAAAATAGCCGATCTTGACCTAATTTGATCTCTGGAGGTCAAACCATTGACCTGAGCACTAAAACATGCGAAGTAATTTCTTACTGAATTCACGCGAGCTTTCTATTGCACTTTGCAGATTTGCGCTAACGCCCATATTTTCGGAGTTAGAGGGGCCATCGATGGCCCCCGGTGGAGGCGAAGGTGGCGCCGGACCCCCGGTGGGGCGCGGGTTATGGGACGTGAAGCTTTGCTTTCTAAATTAACCCTTCATTGTGGGAGTTACAGTTTGGATGGTGGAGTTAAGGTCTCCGTGACAAGTCCCTTGATGACTTCAGGGAGACTTCGACCCCTAAAACGGAACTGGGAACAACTTGGACAAAACGTATGAAAAAGAAAATAGCAACCATCAAAAGTGATAGGAAAGTGATCCCTTGTTCGTGGGTGACAAAGGCAAATAAACTAACTAGTCATAGGCTACTTTATCCTTGCACCCTTAAACGAAAGTAGCCTAAGATGTAGCGAATGTATCAATCATTGAAATAAGTATAATGTACCCTATAAGCACCTACACACTTAACCGCCCCACCGGGGGTCGGCGCCACCTTCGCCCCACCGGGGGCTATCGATGGCCCCCTCTAACTCGAAAATATGGGCGTTAGCGCAAATCTGCAAAGTGCAATAGAAAGCTCGCGTGAATTCAGTAAGAAATTATTTCGCATGTTTTAGTGCTCAGGTCAATGGTTTGACCTCCAGAGGTCAAATTAGGTCAAGATCGGCTATTTTCACTCAAATATGCAATGATTAAGCAAACTGGGCATAACTCTTATGTCATTAGAGCTATTGAGGCCTGGTAAAGTACATTTGATAGAAAATTGCCAGTACTTTTTCCGCTATGTGGAACGTGAAGACCTCCCGCCAGTGGTTTGACCGCCAGAGGTCACCTCGTGACCTAATATGACCTGAGGTCACGAAAGGTCAAAAGTGACCTTACCGTATATCAAATGAAAGCCAGTGACAAGACAAACACGATGGTGTTTGTTTCACCGCTCTAGCTCAATTAGGTCAAAAGTTATTGTCAAAATACTGTTTTTGACTTCTGGTGACCTTGGATGACCTTGGAAAAGTCAAAGGGCAAATATGACCCCTGGGATCCGTGAAAGGGTGTCCAAAAACGTTGTTCTGAGCAGTCTGAGTATTTGCAATAATTTTTGTGGCTTTTATATCATGAAATAGCTTTTCCCCATGCTTTTCCAATGGGAGAGGTCGCCTCGTGACCTGACCTCAGGGCACGAAATCGAAAAATCCCGGATATACACCTTGTAGACCCTGGAGGGGTCATGAAGTGTAGGAAGTTTCAAATCGATCGACTTTGAAATGTAGCTCTTACAGAGCTCTAAAGGTGAAGTGAGGTGACCTTGGTTGACCTCGTCTGGTGACCTGACCTTGGGTGACCCGGGGTAAAAATTTCAGGGATGATGGGAAAATGATGCAGTGAGAGGTAGAGCCCTCAACCGCGGTGCTGCGCCTCGTCGTTTTCTGTTATCCCGGAAAAACCTTAGGGGGGCCATCGATGGCCTCCCCGGTGGGGCGAGGGTTAAACTGTCAGAACGTCGTTCCCGGAGACGGAAAAATAGCATTGAAAAAAGATGGCCCAGTGCAACACACATCATATACTTCAGAGCATTCATACAACGTAAAAAACGTGTCTGAATGTCTTTCAATCCCAGGGGGTAGGTTGAATCGGCTCACGTATGCAAAAAATGTCATGAAATTATAATGTATTAATGTAATCTGAGGCTCCGGCAATATCAGGTCAGGTCACCAGTGCAGGCCGAGTGACCCAAAAAAAACGTTTAAAGGTGCCGCGGTGAGAAAAGAATTACTCTTACCATCTAACATTTATCTCACATAATGAGGCCGCCGAGTACAACAATGTGCCGTAACGGGATTTCTGATATCGATGACCCGAGGTCTGTCCAGGGTCCTAAGCTCTCAATTGGAAACGAATTGGGAGAAACTGGTTTAGATTTGCTAACTTCCCTCACAATGGTGATAGAGCGCTTATTTTGACGTCATCGTGTTTGGGTTGCCACTGCAGTATGAACTGTTAGCATCATCAGCTATAATGGTATTGGCCTGACCCAAGAACTCAAGGACCGTTTCGTGTTTCAATCGCACTAGATAATAGGATACGTTACTCTTTCGTGCTCAGCCAGAGGATCCCAATGGTGTTTGTAACTGTCGTGTAAATTTAATTCGTCAGTCGTCACGACACGAAGCAAACTCTTTCTTTCTATTATACAAGACCATTGCGCTGAATTTATCGATGAGTGATGTTTAGAAAATTGACTGAATTATAACTAATATAATTCAAGCGATATCAGATCATATGGGGTTAATATAAAATTCAACGATATTTTATTCTCTCATGCAAAAAATATACCCGGGGTCGACGAGTAGGTTTAAATTGGAAAACCAGTGAAATTTCTTATAAGGACGACATTAATTACCGACGCGGCCGGAGGTACGTTCCCAGGCCTGGATCCCAGCCTGCATGGGAGACTGATGGGTCTTGGGCGGCAGGGGCATGGACTTACACGTAGCCGAGAATGGTGGCCAGCGTCGCCAGGACGGCCACGTAGGGGAAGATGGTGCTGGAGAGCGAAACCAGGAACGCCAGCTTCTGCAGGGGCTTGTGTTCGCTACTCCGCAATTCGTGAATCTGAACACAGCGTGATGGGAGGTTGTCAAGGCTTTGAAAGCTAGCATATATTCGGGCAGGGTTTAGCACCACACTTCTTTTTCATGTTTAATAAGCTCATGAGTCAATATCTACATTTTAAGAACACCAAATAGCCCGGTAAGTCCGACTCTGGCAGTTTATGGGAGCCAGGTCGGCCTGCGGTGTCAGAACATTGGATCAGACAACATATCCAGGGAGTCCCAGAAACATGCCAAGAAACTCACACATCATTCAGTTACACGCTACAAATGGAGGGAGGGCAGAGACTCTTCAATGAAAAAGTCATAAGCAGGAACATCATGTAAAAAAGTATAATTTACAACGGCAACGGCTCTTACATTTCGCCAACACACACACACAACATTTTCGAGATGAAACATAAAATTTACACCGTTGAAAATGTGTTACAAATCAACATACAAAACAGCAATGACAAAAAAGTAATCATCAGTAACGCTCAGCACCGACAGCGTGTGCAATAGATCAGCCGGCTCTGCAAAATTAGTTGCAGAACGTTTTGTCCCCCCCCCATCTGAAATATGCATTTTAAGAAGTTGATTACAGATATCGGGCAAAGGCCAAAGTCCAAAATATCTTGCACTGCAACACTCATACCTATGGACATAGCACTTGACCTGCTCGTGCTTTGCATTCCATGGCTTTATTGGTTCCAAATACAGCAAAGTAAAGTTGACTTCCACGGACCTTCCACGCCCTCGCAAGTTAAGTTTATACACAAAAAAAGCTGAGCATCGGCTACCTCGGCCTTTCCCTTTTAAAACGGCCAATGTTTCTGCGCCGTTGCTTGTGTGCAGAATGTTTTTTAGCAAAAACCGCGTCTCCAACAAACGCCCAGCTCGCCCGCTCTGGGTAGAAGCTCGTTTGTTAAGCTCAAGTTTGTCTTGATGGAAAGCTTGACATGACAGCACTGACTACATTTGCAATAATTTCCACGCCCTTGTATGTGATTTAGGACGTAGGTAAAACTAACAATCTCTAGACCTAAGCAGTTGCTGCTGTCAAGAGAGCACATACGCGTGTTACACAACGTCAGCCTCAGAAGGGCAATCCGCGATATCAAACATAGATGACAAGTGGCCGCGCTGGCAAGTACCGAAAGAACGCTAAGAAAACAACCTTGATACCATCATGGAATAAACATGACGCTCGACCCACGCCGATCTGGTATCCCGAGGAGACGAGGGGCCGCAATGACTTTTATCCCCCTCTCCCGATCTCCGCCTTTAAGTGGTGCATGACGAGCATATGAGCATTGCAGTGCTAACCTGGCAGCCAGTCAAATCAGGACGCATTTATCTGAGTCTGAACCGTCAGAGTCCATCAACAATTATAACAGGACCACCTGAACTTACTTCACGCAAAGCTACAAATTTTCGTTAAGTATAACGAAAGAAAGAAAGCCGCAGTTCTTTTAGGTACAACAGCGCTGTGCACTGCCAGTTTCTCGCCAACCCCCGAAAACCCCAGTGGAATAGGCGCTCAAACAAACTCGGCCCGCGGGGATGAGGTGGCTTAGTGGATAGCACCCTTGTCTTCTAAGTCACCGGTCCCGGGTTCAAGTCCCGGCGGAGCCTCTGAATAAGTCGATCTGATCCCCAAAATCCCTTCCAACAGGGTGAGAGTTGGCGACGCCAAATGACCCTGGCAGTTGGTGCGTCGTTAAACCCCAACAATTATTAATAAACTCGGCCCGGCTATGGCCAAGCACGTGCATATCACCGGAGACGGCGGCAGCGCCAGCATCGCCGGAGTACCTTGGCGCGGAAGCTCTCCTCCCAGGCGTACATCTTGATGAGGCGCATGGCGGCCAGTATCTCGGCCACCTGGTTGACCCGCCGGTCGGTGTCGGTCACGATCTCCACTCGAAGAACGCTGGTGAGAGCGGCCAGGCCGCCCTGGACACCGGCGGCACAAGTACGGGTTAGCGGATTAGAAGTTCACGACAAATTGACCAAGAAATCTCCAAATAACACCCTACATCTCAGATTTTGATGAAACCTTATCTGAGGGGTTCTATTGGGCGCTGATTCTTGCTCTGACATTCTTAGCCTCATCCCTCCGGCGGCTTCTGAGACATTGCCTCCGGAATTTTTTCAATATAGTGCAAACCCCTATTTTTTCCCAAAAAATCATGATATTGTATAAAACATGCGTCCCTGGAATTCTTTAGCGCTACAAAATAATGTGGAAGAGTCAAAATTTAAAATTTGAGAATGAAGACAGAACTTTATCTGTGACCTACGGTCAGGCTATGTGATTTCATAACGATGTCACTAAAATTTACAGTTCTTTCTTTTGAAAAATTAAGTTTAGGGTATTTGATTTCTATATCCAAAAATTTAGGGACAGGATTTTCTTGAGTTTGTTTAATCTTATTTCAAAATTACTATTGCAGGCGCATTAAAGCCAAGCATGACTTACTTTCAATCACCACCGCATTTGCAACGCATGAAATGCATAAATTACTTGCGAGTGAAAGACGCAGTCTCAAAAGAACACACATGCGTAATTCTTTGTGAACTTTGTCTAGTTTATGTAAGGATATTAGAATATTTACACTATTTCCGTTTTGCAATAACCCTGTACTATTCTGTTCCATCGTACATGTTTGAAACCCAGCCCTACCCTGTGAGTGGCATCACTGTTATTCTCATATTTATTATTTTAAAACCATTCGTATGCCCGGGCATAGAGATGCCGAATAAGGTCGTAAAATCGCACACGTGTCCTAGCATCTTTGTTCACCCGAGGCGAGAAAGAGGCACCACCACAGCGTGTAAACGTCACAAGGGCACGAAACGGCTGGCGTTGGTATGATTCTTGTCTGAAAAAATACCTTTTGCATGCTGCATGAAGACGCTCAAAAACTTAAAACTATTATCCAACGATATACTGGTATAGTAGCATATAAAAAGCCTAAGGAAATATCAGGCCACCCGCTGACCATCCACCGCCGAGCCTATTTGTGGTGAAGCCACAGCTAACGAGGAGATTTTAGACGAGGGATTTCAGCTGGCGGGAAGGAATCGATATTTGTGACCGCGTCCTCATTTACTCGAGATACGTGAGCATCCTCAGTACCAATGCCCTCCGTACGCAATATGACGTTGTACACGAGTCAGACGAAAAATGGCACGATCCGTGAGAAATATGGCGACACAGAACGGACCATTGTAGAAATGAATTATTATTAATTGTATTCAAATGAGACATTTAAGCAGGCTCTTAAAAAGTCCTTTTCTCTCTGTCGAATATTTAAAGCCAAAGAACAGATATCCAACGAAAATATCGTAATTCATATCAAACTTTGTCAGCGCTGTTCTTGTAGAATTCATTTGCTTACTACTGGTACAAACTAAGCCTGAAGTCCCCCTTCTAGAGAAGGACTATGACTGAGTGACACAACCACAATAAGCATCCGGATACAGGAGTCGATTGGTCCGTTCCCACGGTCGGTACAGAAATAGTGCACACTGATGTTGCTCACACCCCTCAGAAAAGGTTTCATAGGGCACTAACGGTGAAACAAACTCAACAAATCCACCGGCGTATTCCCATTAATGAGTGCAATGCTATGCCATTTTTCCAGCATGCCTTTCTGTGTTGGTGTGTAATGGATATAACTGATGGAATTCATAGATTTCGGCAAGCGTATTGAACATGGAAATCATGCAGGATATTATTAATAATAACCTCATACTCATGCTTTATAGAAACCGTTCGGTTTCCGGACTTCTTAGATGAACATAAGGCTGGTTTTAGTCATTGCACAGCCGCTGAATGAGGGAAAGGGCTAAAAGTCTGGCTCCTATCTGGCATGGCGTCATATTTGACACTTGTTTCTTCTACAGTAATATATTACCGTGGTATATTTTGTGCTCCCTGTTCAAAAACAAATTGTGGTGAGAGTGTAAGTCTGCGAGTATACATATTTGCCTCATAACGGATTCGAAGCAACATTTTGAAGTGGGCACCCTATGCCGATTACAAATATGCCTTACTTTTGTCCAAATAGAAACCACCATGCACGAGTGGCTTTTCTATCGATATTTTCTTGTCAATTTAACATTTTTGCTGGCATCAAAGGTATCGAGGGCGAATTCAGAGCAACAAAACGGAGGAGTGGTTACCCTTTGATCAAGTCCCCGACGACACTGCACTGCGTTTCGGCACTACATGGTGCAAACCTGGTCAATATGCCTCCCATTCGATAATAAGCTGTATCCGCCCGTGTTTAACACGCACCCCGCTGAGGAAACCCTATTCACCCCCCCTCGCCGCCGTATCTAATTTCCAGGAAACTAAAGCAAAACTACTGACGGCGATCGAAGCCTCTTGACGAGACGAAGAGAAATTATAAGACGCATTTCCATTATGTTCACGCATTCCCTAGCATTTCAGGGATTTTTTCCCGTGCAACTCAATCTCTACAAGAGAAGTCTCACAAACCAAAACTCATCGATAACTTCTTCTGTAACAACATTGTAGCCGCCAGGAGATTCCAATAAAGCCGATGTCTTTACCGGTGTAGGTATATTTGACATCATCAGCACCTTGTTAGTATCTGCCAGACACAAAACAACAGTGAATCTAGAAGAGCAAAGAAAACCGTTAAGTCAGCAGGGACAAAGTCATCAGGGGATAAGTCAGTTTCAGTTCCAACACTTCAAGAAATAATATCAGCTGCAACATCAACAACTACTAACCTTACACTTAAAAAATCGTCAAACGTCAACTGGTGCTGCGTCAAAGGGGGTGCGTCAGCTTCAACATCAAGGGCGGCATCGACAACGGCAAAGCTCAATATTTTGATTTTTAAAACACTCCTCTAGGAAAAGAAATAAATTTCTGCCTATGGATGATGTCATGATCTGGCAACCACTACCATACTCGAAACGCTTCAAGGGCTTCGATTGGCTGATGCTCACCGTGATGTCAGCATATGTCGTCACACCAACAGCCATGACAACTGTGGCCTGCTGCTAAGGGTACATGAGGGGTACATTGCAGGTAGGTTTTAGTTTTTTCTACGGAAATCTCGAGTTCCACACAAATGATATATTGAGTACCGGGATTTCCGACTTGCTTTACGACTTGGCTATCTCAATTAAAATCACGTTATGAAGGTGCCACATTCCCTTTAATAGAAAAAGGAGGGTAATAAACGGATCGCTTAACCCTTGCCCCGGTGGCGGGTACGAGCCACTCGCCTGGTGGGGGCTAAAAGACCCCACGATCTCAAAAACTAAGAGACTAGAAAAACGCAAAACGGCAATCAAGCTCTTCGAAAATGATATCGAAAATACTTCGGTCATTTTTCTTGTCAGGTCAATATCAAGGTCACCAGAGGTCAAAATAGGTCAGAATCGCTTATCTGAGGTGTACTAAGAAAACTTCCTATATCTCAGAAACTATGATAGCTAGAAACATTTTTCTAACACCATTCGAAAGCTCTTGAGATGCGCTTTCATTAGAGTGGCATTCATTTTCGTGTCAGGTCAAAGCCTAGGGAGCTACAGGTCACTAAATATTGGGCATATTCTTGGGAATGTCCATAGCCACGCATGCATAAGGGTGTTTACTTTTTCGCTAATAGCTTCCAAACCAAACAAGATACAGCCATAGTTTATGCACCATTGCAGTCCTCTCGTCAATACGAATCGAATGATATATGATATTGCTATGCCAGGTCAAATTTAAGAATTTGACCTGACCCAGGTCAACGGTCTGACCCACCTTGACCTGGTATAGTCATGATGTATATCATTTGACTTCCAGTGACTATACAAACACTTTGGTGACAAAATAAAAGCTCTATCTTAGTTTATTCAAAATTTATAGAGAAAAACACCAAAAATGCTTATTTGACCTAAGGTGACCTTTTAAAGGTCACAAGTCAAAAATTTTGGTATCAGCTTCAGAAATGGGCTAAGAGCAAGTCGCAACCGATGTTTGAAGTTGATTCCTTCCATACTTACTGAGAAAAGCTCATTTCGTGATTTTCCCCATGCATTGTCAATGGGGAGGTCATGCTCTGCACATGACCTTAGGTCACCAATATCAAAAATTCCGGAACAAATGTTGTAGCTCATGGTGGGCCCAAGATGTGGTATGAGTTTCAACTTGATCGATTAACCCTTCTTTTAGTTATGCCGTCCTAAGTATTTTTGAGGTGAGGTCACTTCACCTGGCCTGGTGACCTGACCTGATATGACCTTGAGCCAAAATTGTCAGGAAAGATGTAAAAATGATGAAGGAACAGCTAGACCAAGTTTGGCGGCGCTGCGCGCCGCCGTTTTTGGTCACTTCGGAAAAACCCGAGGGGGTCTAAAAGACCCCCACCCGGGCGAAGGTTAAGCGGGGTAAATAAAAAATAGTCTGACAATTAAATTAGCCAACTTTGAAGGAATAACTGACCCCTCAGCTGCTGCCGACTTTCTCCAATCAGTAGCAGCTGTAGGGATCGACTTATCTTGTAGGGTTTGAGATGCAGGGGAAATATCATTCGAGATTGCAAGATACTTAACACGCGCATTGACGGGGGCGGGTACCCGCCCCCTCGGGTTTTTCGGAGACAGCAGAAAAACGGCGGCGCGCAGAGCCACCGTACTTGGTATACCTTTTCCCTCATCATTTTTGCAGCTTCTGTGAAAATTTTAAGGATAGGTCATCTCAGGTCAGGTCACCAGTACAGGTCAAGTGACCCGACCTCAACAAAAGTTTAAGATAGCATAAGTTAGAGCAGGGTGAACTTATTCAATTCAAACTTATATCACATAATGGGCTCACCGAGTTCTCTAAAATGTGTTCCGGTATTTTTGATATCGATGACCTAAGGTCAGGTACGAAGCATGACCTCTCCATTGGTAGTACATGGGAAATATGGTTTTTACTGAATAACTCAGTAACAGATGGTGATAGAGCGTTTATTTTAGCTTCATTAGACTCGCCTTGGCTTTACAATTCTAATGATATGCATTTTATATAATTTGACCCTGACCTGACCTCAGGTCAGGTCAAATCTTTGATTTGACCTAGCAAGGTCAAATCATATATCATTCGATTCGGCTTGCTGCGAGGATTCATACAGTTCAAGTCGTTTTGCTCTATCTTTACTTGTTCAGCTGTAATGGCCGAAAAACTTAACCCTCGCCCCACCGGGGGCCATCGATGGCCCCCTAAGGTTTTCCGGGATAGCAGAAAAACGACGAGGCGCAGCACCGCGGTTGAGGGCTCTACCTCTCACTGCATCAAATTCCCATTATCCCTGAAATTTTTACCCCGGGTCACCCAAGGTCAGGTCACCAGACGAGGTCAACCAAGGTCACCTCACTTCACCTTTAGAGCTCTGTAAGAGCTACATTTCAAAGTCGATCGATTTGAAACTTTCTACACTTCATGACCCCTCCAGGGTCTACAAGGTGTATATCCGGGATTTTCCGATTTCGTGCCCTGAGGTCAGGTCACGAGGCGATCTCCCCATTGGAAAAGCATAGGGAAAAGTTGTTTCATGATATAAAAGCCACAAAAATGATTGCAAATACTCAGACTGCTCAGAACAACGTTTTTCGACACCCTTTCACGGATCCCAGGGGTTATATTTGCCCTTTGACTTTTCCAAGGTCATCCAAGGTCACCAGAGGTCAAAAACAGTATTTTGACAATAACTTTGACCTAATTGAGCTAGAGCGATGAAACAAACACCATCGTGTTTGTCGTGTCACTGGCTTTCATTTGATATACGGCAAGGTCACTTTTGACCTTTCGTGACCTCAGGTCATATTAGGTCACGAGGTGACCTCTGGCGGTCAAACCACTGGCGGGAGGTCTTTACGTTCCACATAGCGGAAAAAGTACTGGCAATTTGCTATCAAATGTACTTTACCAGGCCTCAATAGCTCTAATGACATAAGAGTTATGCCCAGTTTGCTTAATCATTGCATATTTGAGTGAAAATAGCCGATCTTGACCTAATTTGACGTCTGGAGGTCAAACCATTGACCTGAGTGCTAAAACATGCGAGGTAATTTCTTACTGAATTCACGCGAGCTTTCTATTGCACTTTGCAGATTTGCGCTAACGCCCATATTTTCGGAGTTAGAGGGGGCCATCGATGGCCCCCCGGTGGGGCGAAGGTGGCGCCGGACCCCGGTGGGGCGCGGGTTAATTTACATGTTATCCCTATGACGGCATGTGACGGCATGCTTTTGACCTCTGGTGACCTTAAATGTGACCTGATAAAAAATGGTTCAAATATTTTCGATGGAGAAGCGGATGGGCTACCCAACGCCGTTCACCATTTTTTGCTACCTACCGTGGTTCTCGAGATCTTAGGGGGCGGGTACCCGCCCCCTCGTCAATCCGAAGGTGGCTCAGACCCCCGTCAATGCGCGTGTTAACCCAAACGCCTAGTAGAAGAATTGTTCCCTTTCAACCACGGGTTTCCTTTGGTCTCCTACATCGATAAAAATTATTTAACAACCTAATCTAAAAATGATGCATCCAGATACGAAACCTACCATAATGTTCTCACTGGTGTTATTCGTTCCGCCAAAAAACTTTATTACAGGAGAAACTAGAAGACAAAGCTGATCTAAAGAAACATTGCAATACACTTATTGATTGAACGCGTGAATTAAAGCCCCAAAAAAATCGTGGTCGGAATTTTCACGGGAATGGCAGGGACTTCTCTAATCCGATTAGTATGGCAAATAAATTCGATCATTCTTTGCTAAAATAGCTTATGATCTGGACAATGCACTACCCCCGACAGAATCAGATTCCTTGGCTATTTGGACAACCCCACAAGTTCTCGCTTTCAATTTCAAGCAATCAGCACAAACACGATCATAAAAACAAAATTTGTCGTTAACACGGTGGAGGGGGTACACTAGATGGAACCAGTTCTAGGATTCCAAACACAGATTCTCAACCATTGTCCCTCCTACGCGGCCCCTATGGTGAACTTCGAAATGCCCTCTGACCAGAACTGTGCCGGGGCACGGTACAGTCCTGATCGTCCCCAAGACGGTGTTCGTCCCGGCCGCGCCGCTGATGCAGCCCGTCGCTCGGCTGATTGTATGAAGGCCACTTAAAAAAATCTCACTTGCCTTTTAAGCTTCTGATAATCTACATGTGTATTTCTGGACATATTCAAACAAGCAGGTCAAGTTACATATGAGCAAACTATGCCTTAACTCAACAGCAAAAAATATATGATAAACAATTTTGATTCTGTAA
The DNA here is from genome assembly GCA_034440635.1 of Lepas anatifera. Taxonomy (NCBI): domain Eukaryota; kingdom Metazoa; phylum Arthropoda; class Thecostraca; family Lepadidae; genus Lepas; species Lepas anatifera. Next base: position 1,092,421 of record JAOTON010000193.1, on the reverse strand, counting down.
ATATCACAGCATCTATATACCAATATCATTACTTTATTATGAATTTACTTCTGGTGTTGGTTGTAAAAATATCAGTGTAACTGTATATCTTGATATTTATTTATTTATTTATTTATTACACGTTATGTGGTTCCTTCTCTCTAAATAGGGCTATTCAGGAACCATCGTCATACAAGCCGTACAAAGGTCACAGTCAACAATACAAAATCAAGTACGCGTAATAAAATCACGAACAGTCTTCTTAAAAGATGGCAGACTAATACAACGAATATTGTTGGAAATGACAATCTGGTTATACATATGAGAAGCACGGTAAATGAAGCGTCGCTTTCCGTGGTTGTTTCTTGGGCATGGTAGCGATAGATGAAATGATTGACGAGTTGCGCGGCACACGTTTTGGTGGTTGTATACAAAACTGCAACGCAAGGATGGTGGTACATCTGCAGTTAGTATCTTATGGGTCATGCACACATCGAAATAATCAATAAGTTTCGCCATGGATAGCCATCCCAGCTCATGCATTACATCAGAAATATGTTCATTTTTTTTCTTCCAGAGATAACACGAGCAGAGAAGTTTAAAACCTTCTGAAGATGGGAGATCACACTTGAGTTTGCACTGCGGTAGACTTGAATGCAGTATCTAAGATGAGATAGCACTAATGCGTTGATCAAACGAGGTACTGTACATGGAGGTAGGACGTGGTTGGTATGAATTAATCCTATGAGTATTCCAAAACAACGGTTAGATATCATTTTAACATGTTGGTCCCATGACAGGTAAGGATCCATGATAACACCCAAGTTTCTGACGGACCTTGAGGATTGAATTAGCTCACCCATAAAACTAATTGTGACACGTTCATCAATACGATCAAGCTGACGTCCATCACCGCATAGTAGCAACTCAGTCTTGGCAGCGTTCACCATCATCCCGTGCTGTAAAAACCATGTGCTAAGAGTCTCTAAAACTGTTTCCATTGACTTCTGAACCAAGGCCAACTTATTGCGTGGTCCAGTAATGGCAACCTGTGTGTCATCCGCGTAGCGTACAAAGGTAACCGGAAATCCATTTATTTCTTCGGGAATATGGCACGAAATATCGTTGGATAGGATGTTGAACAGCAAGGCTCTTAAAATTGTACCTTGAAAAGTGCCAATAGTGATTGGAAGAGGTTTCGATAGTGTGTCGCCAACTCGAACTCGTTGAGTGTGTCCAGAAAGGTAGCTATTAAACCAACCGGGGGAGACTTGTAATAGCTGAAGTTTAGTAACAATTGTTTCATGGTCCACGACGTCAAAGCAGCGACTCAAGTCCAATAGTGTTAACAAAGAAATTTCTGACCTATTCATTCCCGCCAAAATTTCGTCAGTTACAGTTAAAAGAGCTGTAGCAGTAGAGTGCTGTGAGATGAAACCATGTTGATCAGAGCCAAAGAGGTATTGATTTTTCAAATATGTCGTCAGCTGGTTGTGCACTACTTTTGCTATAATTTTGCAGATCGCTGGAACGATTGTGATTGGCCTGAAATTTGCGGGGTCTGCCGGACTACCCTTTTTGTGAATTGGTATTACCTCGGCTCGTTTCCAACTTGCTGGGACCGTTTCCGTAACGGTACTGACGTTTATGATCTGAAGGAGGGTTCTTCCAATGATACCGAAACACATTTTAATAATTTTAATGGGTATATCTCCTACACAGGAGTTTTGTTGGGTAGAGAAGAAATAATTTTTCCAAGTTCACTCAGCGTAATCGGCGTTAAGTTAAGTGCACCCGCAGGCAGGCGCACACTAAGTGGGGAAATGTTGGACTGCTGAAATTGATTCATTACTGTTGCTCTGGTTTTTCTACCCACTGAAGTGAAGTATTCATTAATTTGGTCGGGTGATAGATTTTCTGGATGAGTTAGAGGACCACGTTTTGGGGCAATTACTGGTTTTAATTGCCGAAACAGATCTGATGGTGGGGATTCGGCAACCCTACGCGCTATGTCCTCACGTGTGTCTCGTCGGATTGCTCTTGTGACAAATGTTTTTAAACGGATGTATTCTGCTGAATCTGAGTTGGATTTAGCTAAACGTCTCTGGCCCATCAATTCTAGTGTCTCGTCACATACAGGTGGTGGGTTCAGATTGTGTACACGATAACGTCGTATTGGGGCATGAATGTTTAGAATGCGATTAATCTCTCCAGAAAATGAGTCCCACTGCTTTTCGCATGAGTTTGCCCGGTCTACCAACTGAACCCAGTCTGACCTGCCCACGTCATCCAAAAATGCTTGTGAATTTAAAGCGCGCCAATTACGCCCAGTGCGATACTCGCGTGCTGGCTTTGGTCGTGGGATGTTACTGGTGACAGTGACCCTTCTATGGTGTGCTGTATAGTCAAATTTTTCAACAGTACACACAGGCGACACGCTACCACAGCACAAAGCATCGGATAACAACACAACATCGAATACCAACTGGGTGTTGTCGCGGTAAAAGGTAGGCTTGTAGACTTGAAGGGTCAAACCGTACCGCTCAAGTTCTGCTAAACGGGAGTGAACTAGTGGGTTCGTTCGAGCATCTGAATTGAAATCACCAGCGACAATGATACGTTTCGATGGCTGCAGAGTGATAGCTTGCTGCAACTGATCCTCTACGTCGTTGTAGTCAATGTTAGCTTGATCGTTACTTGAGGAAGGAGGCCGGTAGAAACATCCAATAAGGGTGACTTTCCTTTTACTAAGCTTGGCTTTGATCCATATCGACTCGCAGTTGGAGCCTTGCCATGATTTAATTGATAGTTTTTCCGCCTGAATTGCCTCGCGTATGAATATCGCCACTCCACCTCTTGATTTTTTGCGTCCGATAATTCGATCGCGTCTGAACATGCTGTATCCGGGTAGGTTAATCAGGCGGTCGGGGGTACTGCACTTCAAGTTCGTCTCCGTAAAGCATAATATCTCAGGAGAGCGCTGTTGGAGCTCTGCTCTAATGTCCAGTAGCTTGGGTATCAGCGACTGTATATTTTGCAGCTCCACTCTGATGGTGTGTTGCGGGCGAGCGGCGCGTTCAGGGGCGGCTGGCGGCGCACGGCGGATCTCCGGCACCGGTATAATACATCTTTCGCGAGGCGATGAGATGTCTCTGGTTGGTTGGTGCTGACCAGCGCCTGTTCGCGAGGTGACGTGGACCGGTATGTTGTTGACATCGTCAGGAGCGTTGACAGGGTCACCAGTTGACGGGATGGTAACTAGCGATCGGTTATAGTCAGGGACGCGGCCAATTCTAGTAGCTTCTACAGGCCCGGCACGGCGTTGTTGCAGTCGGCGGCCAGATCTCCCCCCCTTCGATGGCTCTGAACGTCTCTGCTGGGTCGTTGAGAGCCATCTGTCGGGACCTGGGTCACCGATATCAATGGTATGTCCACCGTGACGTAACGGCTCTACGACAAGCGGTGAATAACAAGATTGGTGGTTCGACTGGTAGATCCTTCGAAATTCGGTAGAACGGGGAGAATCCGAGCGTGTAGCGCCTTTAGGGAACTCGATCCACAAAGATAAACAGAGTCCGCATGTCCAATAGAGACAAGCTATTCAAGATTAACAGCACCAGAACTGAAGTAAACACTCAAAACCGGCATCTCACCTACTTTTTGGGTTCATAACTATTCGAATACGACGGTAAATCACTGATAAACAACGGAGCACTTTTCAGTGGTGGCCGCCATATTCAGGCGCTCAGCTGAATCAGATATTAACAAAGCATTTGGCACTATTAATCAATCAATTCGTCTTTCGAAAATGAAACTATCAAGATTTCAGAAACATACCATCCAAATTTTTACTCATACTTGCACAGTCGTGTCCAGACAGTTACGTATAACCCCGTAAAATATCAGCATCCCTCGCCTATATCGCTTGGGGTTCAACAGGGGTCTGTTCTTGGCTCACTGTTTTTTTCCTTCTACATTAATGGCATTTATAAAATTCACCCATGCAATAGTTCTATCTCTTCGCCGATGACACTGCTCTTCTTTTTACGGGAGACTCCTTGTGTTATACAGAACAATATTGGCACTAGCTTAACGCAGGTAACTGCTTGGCTCACCAGCAATCGCCTTACTGTTAATGCTCCTAAATCTGTTATCACATATTTTCCTCCACAGCTCGCCAGTATCTACACTTTGGAATCAATAGTGCTGAAATAAAAAAGGTTTACAACGAAATATCCTGGAGTACATAAAGACGAAGATGTGAAGTGGACAACTCGCATAAAGACTGTAGAAAACACCATTTTGCGAAACACATGACTAATATGTCGTTCCCAACATTTGCAGGATTCAATGTGCATTCTGAGGAACAAACTGCATACACTTCGCTCTCACGCACCAGAACTCACTGCATATGGTATTATTCCCTTGACTGAAACGTGGTTGAAACCTGATATTGACGACTCAGAACTACAGACAGGTCTGCCAGATCACGTCTGGTTTCGCCGGGACAGGGACGGACATGGTGGTGGAGTTGCCTGTGGAGTTGCCTGCGCGATCCGGTCGGGACTACATACACCGATCAGGAGGTCAGACTTAGAGAATAGCGGCACTGAAGTATTAATGGTTGAGCTGCAGACTCACCCTCGGTTGTTAGTTGCTGTCTGCTACTGCAGCCCAGCTCCGGACCGAGGTATTCTGGCCGCGACTATGGACAATCTGCAGAACGTCAGGACCCATCGCCCCGACCTGTCGATGATAGTTATTGGAGACTTCAACTTATCAGACATCCAATGGAACCGGACAACGGCGGGATGGGCGAAAGCCTGCATCACCCGCCCTACTCAAAGAACAACGGACTTTGTCGATTGCTGTATGGTATCTGGACTTCGGCAGCATGTGTGGCAACCTACCCGAGGAGACAACACACTTTTTTACATGCAATTCTATTGCTAGAAAAGGTCCGCCATCCATTTAACCCTATTTCCGGCAGGGGCTAATATTGCCCCCAAGGTTTTTCAAGAATATCTCCGAAACGGCTTGCGATAGAACTTGAAACTTCCTGACTTTTCCTAAAACTAGTACAGACAGGTTTTCTGAAATTGTCAATATTATATATTTACCAGGGGCGGAGCTATGGCTGGGTTTTGGGGAGGTTCTATCCACAAACCAAGTATTATCGTATGCGATGGGTTCTTTGTAAAAGGAAGCCGTCTCTGCTGATCCTGATACCAGTTATATGGTTTTATTATATCATTTTTTATGTGAGATGATAGTGCATTCACAATTGTCACTATTTGTATTCATCAGGGGCGGTTACAGCAGTTCAAAATGGGGGAATGTTATCAAGAAGGACTAAACGTTAGTAAGTGAGAAGACTGCTTACAGCCGTGCCAGGGCGAATACAATTGGGTATATGAAAATTCAAAATAGTTATAACCAAATTCTAGATTACCAGAGGCGTGTCCAGTCACTACACATTTTCAAAATGCATATTCCCAACCAGTATCACCGCCGCGACTCAATATCGTTGTATATTAAAAATGTGTTTCCAATCACCCCCACCCGCCCCCCCACGACGAGAGTCCTTGATCCGCCTATGTCACCCCCTTTCCCAGAGCTGCCATGGAGGGTAAAATTATCAGAAATAAATTTCAACTAGTCGAGGGACTAATATACCATGCATACCACTCGCATATTGTTGGGATGTATTTTACCCCACTGTTTTACCTTACTGCATCCGCCCCTGATGAGTTTTTCACTTTTTTCATTTATTTATGTGTCAAAGATGCCAACAGTATATCACGGCTTCTAATCCGCGTAACAAAAACTTTTAGGTTGTATATATTTCCCCTCATAGTCCTGGTCCTGGAACTGCCATTGAATTTCGAATTTTTGCGTAACTCGAGTATATGACAATTTTGGGTCAATTATTTGTAAATCTGAACTAGTTTTGTGAAAATCGTACAACAGAGACAAGGGTTATGGAAAATCTAAAAATACACAAAAATTGTATATTTTGCACGACTTTCTCCTTAAAAATCAAAATTTTGAAATTTTCTTTTTCAAAATAAATTTTAGCGTCAGGGGAATCTATAGCACTTTGAATTTTCAAAATCGGCCGGTTAGATTACGAGATCTTAGGGGGCCGATATTGCCCCCCCTGCCGGAAATAGGGGTAGCCGGGAGCCTGACGGAAATAGGGTTAAACGGGTAGCCAGGCGTGCCCCCTCCGCGATCCCAACGACAACAGTACCCTTACGTTAACACCACCAGAACATAAAATATTACAAGTCGCGGCACGCCCTGCTAGGAAAAAGAAATAACAAATAATAAAATATTAAAAACAAATACAGGTCTATTTAGGTTAAATGCACAATAATTTAGCTCATTACCGGTTAGATTGTTAGTCTTTTTCCAGACGGGACTACCCAAAACTGGAGATTCGTGTTAGCCCCTCCGAGATTCTGGCGAAAAGATAGAGGCCTAGTAACATTCGCCAGAGAACTCGGAAGACAGTAAGCACATTAGGGCAGACATGCAGGCATAGGCAAGCAAGCAAGCAAGCAAGCAAGCAAGCAAGCAGGCAAATTAGCAAGCAAGCGCAGCAGGGAGTCAGACACACACACGCACGCACGCTCGCACGCACGCACGCACGCACGCACGCACGCACGCACACACACACACACACACACACACACACACACACACACACACACACACACACACACACACACACACACACACACACACACACACACACACACACACACACACACACACACACACACACACACACACACACACACACACACACACACACACACACACACACACACACACACACACACACACACACACACACACACACACACACACACACACACACACACACACACACACACACACACACACACACACACACACACACACACACACACACACACACACACACACACACACACACACACACACACACACATCCGAATCCACGCACGCACGCCTGCCTACACATCCACACACACACGCACGTACACACCCACACACACCGAGTACCGCAGTCACCCACCCACGCACGGCAGACATCCACCTTCCCACCCACAAGTACTCCCTCTCGCCCACCTACAAGCACACTATCCCACTCACATACACGCACGCCCACACCCACACACATTGTACTCTGGTACATAATCACCACCATCAGCGCCGGTCATCGAGGCTCATTATTAAGAATTCTATAATTGCAAAAGAATACTTCTCTGATATATTTTTAAGCACATGTTTGTTTAGAGGAACTTTCGTTATACATCTAAAGGTTGGACATATAGTTTTGTTCCAAATTTCAGGTGCAGAGCATGCCAGAGCAAATTTCCTATATTTTGTTGTAACCTGAGGTATTTCAAAGTGTCTAATCAATCTCGTATTAGTTTTTCTGTATTTCTGAAAAAGAGACGATATCACATCTGGCATTGTACCATCCAATACTTTCGATAATATAATAACTTTTTGTTCTGAGACTAGTTCAGGGAATTTAAGTATTTTTAATTTTAGAAACAGTTCATTTGTGTGGTAATAATAGGGTTTTTTGTCGATGGTTCGAATAGCACGTTTCTGTAATTTGATGATCTTATCGAGAGTGGATTCGTAATTACTACCCCAAACCATTGCATAATAATTTAGATGGGGCAATATAAAGGCGTTATACAAATGAGTGAGTTCGTGCGATGATAGGAAATACTTGGCTCTGCTCATGATTCCTAAATTTCTACTTATAATCGAAGACACATGAAGGATGTGCGAATTCCACTGAAGCTTTTCGTCAATATAAACGCCAAGATACTTTACAGTTTCTTCACGTTTAAGCTGCATTCCATTTAGTCTTACATCAAAATTTCTAATGTTAGCGCTAGAATAAAGCTGGTAATGGGATTTTGAAGCATTTAGAGACAAACGATTGGACTGAAACTATTTTGACACTTCTGGAAGAACTTTATGGATTTTTGACTGTACACTTCTCACATCATCCCCCGAGATTATAATAGCAGTATCATCTGCAAATAAGTAAAATCTAGTTTCAATGGACACTCGATACAGATCATTAATGTATATAATAAATAATAGTGGTCCTAGTATTGATCCCTGTGGTACTCCCTGTCCTTAATTGTTTTGCATGAGAGATGACCCCCTTAATTTTAGTCCTCTGAAATCTGTTAGTTAGATATGAAGAAATAATATTATACAATTTACCCTTAATACCAATGTGATTTAATTTTTGCAATAGTATGCCTAGACTAACCGTATCGAATGCTTTTTTCAAGTCTAAATAAATTCCACATGATGTGTTACCCTTTTCTAAAGATTTTGTTACGCTCTCGTAAAGATGTACCAGAGGCATGTACGTACTATGCTTTTTTCTAAAGCCGAACTGAAATGAATATAAGATGTTATTTTCGATCAAATAATCAGAGATATATTGGTATAGTACCCGTTACAAAATTTTGGAGAAGATGGGTAACAATGAAATGGGTCTATAGTTCGTAAATCTATCTTTTTCACCTGATTTAAATATAGGGACCACTACTGCTTCTTTTAACATCTTTGGGAATATACCTTTCTTAAGACATAGGTTGAAAAAATAAGTCAAATTACAAAGACAACTTTTATATGTACGATGCAGAATCTTTGTGCTAATTCCATCAATGCCACCACCCACTTGTTTTAGTGATTTGATGATACTTTCTATCTGTTGTTGGTTTGTTGAAAGTTCACTCGTAAATGGTGGGTGTGAGTAATCTTCGAGATATTCTATAGGATTTATGTTCGAAACAGGAATGTCTTTTTCAAGTGTTGATCCAATTGTAGCAAAAAATCGTTAAATCCATTCGCTATGTCATCATCTTTGTGCTCCCCGGAACTATTATCAAAAACACAGAGGGATATGATGTACTTTTCACAGTGTTTCGATTCATAATTTCATCCAAAAGTTTCCACGTTTGTTTTCCATCCCCCTTATGAGCTTCAAACTCAGACATATAGTATTTCCTCTTACTTTCCTTAATAATTTTAGTGAGGTAGTTTCTATAAAGTTTATATTTATTTTCATGTTGTCTCAGCACAGGATCATTTTCACTATTTGTTTTTTTCCTATTTTTGTGTGAAATATACCTATGATACAGTTTATTCTTATAATTTATAGACGCTAGTATCCCTGGAGAAATCCACGGTTTAATTGGAGTTTTCCTTCTACATGGTTTAAATGATTTCGAAAATTTATCAATTCCAGTTTTATAAGTATTTATAAGAACTTCACAAGCCTCATCAGGATCATTGATGTTTTGAAAATTGGCTAATTCCGAAACAATATAATCATTGAGTTCTTTTTCTTTGGACCAGTCTAAAGTCTTTATCATAATTGCCGTTTTGTATTAACTAATATTTTTTTTAAAGTTATATATATAGGTAAATGATCAGATATATCAGTTACAATTATACCTGAATGTGCAACTTGATCTGTATTACTGACAAACAAGTTATCCAATAAGGTATGAGAATTTGATGCAAACCTAGTTGCCCTTGAGACCAGAGGCAAAAGGTTGTATGATAACATCAGGGTTAGAAACTTATGTGCGTTTTTGTCATCTTTAGTCTTTAATCAATCATAATTGAAGTCCCCTGCCAATACATAGTCATTTTTACACGGATTTATTGAGTCCAAAACCTTTTCAAAATGTTCCAGAAAGCTATTGCTATCCTGGTTTGGAGGTTTATAAGCCTCACCAACCACGAAATGTTTCCCATGTTTATCTCCTGCGTTCTCTACTTCTACAAAAGTGGATTCTATTTGTTCAAACTCGAGATCTGCCCTTCTTCTAGAGGTATATTTTTGTTCACATATATTGCTGTTCCTCCCCCCTGATTATTTTCCCGACTCGATGAATATAGTTCATATTCATCTATATCAAAATATTTTTCGATTTCTTTTTTCAGCCATGTCTCCGCGATGCAAATAATAGACCAAGTTATGCTAGATTGTGATAGAAAGGTTTTGATTTCATCAAACTTGTTTTTGGGGGCGGGTAGTGGAGTGGTCAGCATAGCTGTCTGCCACGCAGCCGACCCGGGTTCAAGGCCCGGCGGCTTCCAACAAGGAGCAAGCTGGCTCCCAGAAACCCTTCCAACAGGGAAAGAGTTGGCGACGCCATATGACCCTGGCAGTTGGTGCGTCGATAAGCCCCAAAAATTATTATTATCAAACTTGTTTTTGATTGATCGCACATATAAATGTATAATTTGAAAACTATTTGATATATTCATTTTAATGGGAGGTACATAGTATTCACATTTGTTTGTTATTTCAATAAATTGCTGGTTTAAATCAGAAGTATCTTCAAGTACTATGTCTTTAAAAGGATTCTCAAACATTTCAGAGAACATCACGACAGATATCTTCTAGGTCTTGGCTTGCACCTGTCAATGTATCGCTGTGTGTATATAGCTTTTGATCTCATCTCATAGCACTTGATCTCATCCTCTCCACTCAGCTTAACGTCGACGTGGAAGTGAGGGACGGTGTCTTTGAATCGGACCATCGGGAGATGGTGTGCTCAGTTAGAGCTGTTAACGGTCCAGTGCCACTTGTGAACAGAACCACTGCATTCGATTATAAGCATGCTGACTTTGCAGGGCTTAGATGTGCACTTCAGTTGATTCCTTGGTCTATTCTCGATGGTGTAGATGTTGAAGAGGCGGTACATCTATTCTATTGTCTTTTCGAAGCTGCCATATCTGACTACATTCCTGTAGTCCGCATTAAAAGGAAATTTCAGCCGTGGTTTGACCGGGAACTAAGGGAGGCACTGAAAGAGAAGGAGCTTCCATTCAGACGGTTCAAGCGGAACAAATGTGACAACTTGTCCGACGAGTTCAGGGAGAAGAGAAGTGCTTTTAGGAATATGGCCAATGTTAACCCTCGCCCCACCGGGGCCATCGATGCCCCTCCCTAAGGTTTTTCCGGGATAGCAGAAAAACGACGAGGCGCAGCACCACGGTTGAGGGCTCTACCTTTCACTGCATCATTTTCCCACCATCCCTGAAATTTTTTACCCCGGGTCACCCAAGGTCAGGTCACCAGACGAGGTTAACCAAGGTCACCTCACTTCAACTTTAGAGCTCTGTAAGAGCTACATTTCGAAGTCGATCAATTTGAAACATCCTACACTTTATGGCCCCTCCAGGGTCTACAATGTGTATATCCGGGATTTTTCGATTTCGTGCCCTGAGGTCAGGTCACGAGGTGACCTCTCCCATTAAAAAGCACGGGGAAAGCTGTCTTATGATCTAAAAGTCACAAAAGCGATTGAAAATGCTCAGCTTGATCAGAAAAGCGTTCTTAGATACCCTTTCACGGATTCCAGGGGCCATATTTTCCCTTTGACCTCTCCAAGGTCATCCAAGGTCACCAGGGGTCAAAAACAGTATTTTGACAATAACTTTTGACCTAATTAAGCTAGAGCGCTGAAACAAACACCATCGTGTTTGTCTTGTCACTGGCGTTCATTTGATATACGGCAAGGTCACTTTTTGACCTTTCGTGACCTCAGGTCATCTTAGGTCACGAGGTGACCTCTGGAGGTCAAACCACTGGCGGGAGGTCTTTAAGTTTCCCATACCGGAAAGAGGACTGACAATTTCCTATAAAATGTACTTTACCAGACCTCAATAGCTCTAATGGCATAAGAGTTATGCCCAGTTTGCTTAAGCATTGCATATTTGAGTGAAAATAGCCGATCTTGACCTAATTTGACCTCTGGAGGTCAAACCATTGACCTGAGCACTAAAACATGTTAAGTAATTTCTTACTGAATTCACGCGGGCTTTCTATTGCAGTTTGCAGATTTGCGCTAACGCCCATATTTTCGGAGTTAGAGGGGGCATCGATGGCCCCCCGGTGGGGCGAAGGTGGCGCTGGACCCCCGGTGGGGCGCGGGTTGAATGCAGTGAATATATTGCCGGTCTCACAAACGACTTTAAAACTAACCCAAAACGTTTTTGGTCTTTCTTAAAGTGCTTAAAGGGAGGTAGGAAGAGTATGCCAGTGTTATCTACTGATGGCGGTATTGTCACTGACGATAGGGAGAAAGCAAATGTACTGAACCGAGCGTTCGCAAACAACTTTACAGATCCGCGTGTCGCACACCATTTGCTGGAAGTGCTAGCTCATGAGCTGCCTGTATTATCTGCGCTACGGTGCAGTGACCGAGAGGTGAAGGCTGTACTGCGTAACATACCAGTGAATAAGGCCTGTGGACTAGACGGTATAAGTGCCAGAATCATTCGTGAGTGTTATGAAGAGCTTTCTGTATCACTAACTAATCTCTTTAATATGTCGTTAGCCAAAGGTGTCTTCCCGAGGAGATGGAAACAAGCCAACGTTGTTCCCATTCACAAAAAGGGCTGCCATTAAAACCGGCGAATTACAGATCTGTATCCCTGATTCCCCTTTTTGGAAAGGCACTCGAGAAAATTGTAAATACGTCCTTACAGAGTCATGTCCGTCCGGCGCTGTCCCCCACACAGCACGGCTTCATGGAGCGGCGGTCCTGCGCAACCAACCTCGCCACACTTCTAAACGAGGCATGGAGTGCAATAGGCCATGGATCTCAGACAGACTGTATTTCGACTCATTTGACATAACATATTTCTCTTATTTCTCATATTTCTCATTTCACATAACTGGACCTGCCTGGACTTTGATGTCCTCCTATTTGCATGATAGAGCTCAGCGTGTCATTGTAAATGGAAAATGCTCTGACTAGACGGCTGTAACCTCAGGCACGCCGGAGGGCGGATTGCTGTCTCTCCTAATGTTCGCCATGTATATCAATGATCTTCCAGTCCAAATTAATTCGCACTGTCTCGTGTTTGCCGATGATGTCAACACTTTTCGAAAAATTAACTCTGCGGAAGACGCAGTCGCCTTGCAAGATGACTTGAATCACTTGATTAGCTGGTCCCATTCCCGGAAACTAAATTTGAACCCCTCAAAATGTAAGTCATTTAGGATGACTCTGAAAAAGCTTCCAATTCATACTAACTATTTCGTCGGAAACACTGCCCTTGACCATGTGGACACCATCAGGGACCTTGGTGTTATTCTGTATAAGAACCTAACTTTTGCACCTCAAATTGATTCAATAGTTAAAAAAAAGCTAACCAAGTTCTCGGTCTTTTGATCAGATCTTTCCAAAAACCAAGAGATAGACGTGGTGCTGGGGGAGGCATCAGTTTGGCCTCCGTGCGGGCGTCTTATTGCGCGCATGTTAGATCAGTATTAGAGTACTGCAGCGTTATATGGGCAGGGGCTGCACGCGTTCACCTGGATCGTGTTGAGAGAGTGCAGCATAAGTATTTGAAATGGTTTAATACAATAGCTCCGAATCCCTGCGCTTCTGGGTCTCTTGCCTATAGTAATTTATTGTTGTGCCAAAGGACCGTATCACTTTCTGCTCGAAGGCTTCAACACGACATTATGTTTGCTTTTAAAATCCACCGCGGCATGATTGATTCCTCTATTTTACTTAATGCTTTCCCTCTTCATGTGCCGGAAAGACAAGGAAGAAACAACCTGCTTTTGAACATCCCTTTTGCGAGGGTCAATATTGTGAAGGATGGTCTGGTAGAGTCCCGCGAGTGGTAAATGAGTTTTTAAGTAGGAGTCCAGGTGCAGACCTGTTTCACCAAACCCTGGGTGAATTTAAATCCTCTGTGACGAGATATGTAGGATGACAACTGAAACATGTTTACAACTAAAGCGGTGATTTTATATAATTATATTTATCATAGAATTAGAACTACCTGACAGTATGATTTTTGAATCTGGTACGAATCTGTTTTAGCTCCATGACTATCGTGTTTATTGTTTTAGTTAGGTTTTTAGGATTTGACTTTGTCTGTGAATGGGAGTCGCAGCCCGTTGACAATGTACCAAATAAATGAAATGAAATGAAATTCTCCTGCTAAATAATTCCCTGATTGTTTCCTTTCTAAATTATTCTTAAACTGGGAAAACTGGGAAGCACGTGTAATTATAAACTAAATAAACTACGAATGCTACAGAAAAAATTGCCCGAATAGATCGTGCAGACCGATTAGCCCACTCCATCACCATTAAAAAGTACCAGATACTTAAAATAAATGACCTTGTCAGTTTCTCAAAACTTTTACGCAACGGTCTAGGCGGGTCTGTCCCGTTTTCAATTTCCAATAAGTCGTTTCCAACAAGTTAACTCAATTGAATGATTATCCATACTAAAGACATGCCAGACAATCACACCACTTTCTCGTATCGGCTGCTTCAACGATGTATCGATGCTTAATCCCATATTCTTTTCATGTCACATTTTGTGTTGTTTTCACAAGTCACTAACTACGGCGGCTAAGGCATTGTACAGGTCGACCTCTGGTACCTCTCTGTGTGACACTTAATTCATACTTTTCTCAGCTAAGCCATTCTGTGATTGTAGTGTGAAACTGCATATGTTGAGCACAAGTGTGTGTATGACTGTTCCTGTAACGTTGGTTTTGTTGAAAAATACTCTACATATGGTTTAAATACCTTCCTATTCTCCAAATCGTAGTCTCCTAGGCCCATTTCCAGGCTTACGATGCAAGTTACGACCTGTCGCCTCTGAGAGGTCAACTGGGACTACTTAGCAGGTTTACAGACTTTGTTCAATAACATTGCAAGACATGACAATAAAGCTATCATTTTTATACTTCTACGTTCGGATTATCATTCCAAGGCCATTGATACGCATATTGACTATGCTCGATCAGATGGTGATTTTGACCTGATCTTAGGTAAAGGCATTTTCATGTTTTTGACCTAGTATAGTCATATCATACACCATTCGATTCGCCGTAACAAGAGGAAGCAAATTGTGCCAATGGTGGCGTAACAATGGTGGAGGCGAAAAATAGATTCCAACTCATTTCTTTTAGACGATAGATCCCACAAACTCTTCTCTAGCCTGTCACATTCTTTGACCTGTCCTGGCCTCAATATTGACCTGAGCCAAAAAGTGACCACGTAGTTTTTTGATTATTAAAAGCCAGGGCAGTTGAATAACGGGTACTTCAAATTTTGTACCCAAAGTGATCAGAATCATAGTTTAGTACCAGTTTTAGTATAGTATACTAGGAATATGCCAAAAATAATACTAGTTTAGTACATTGATATAAGGTAAACACAAACGGCTGCAGCTGGTGACTGTGGTATTTGTTTGTACCCAAAACAGATGGAGAAGCAGTGCATCACATATGCTATTCGAATTATTTTTCGTGTTGTTTTGTCATGTCGGTATTGAGCAGAGGTGCGATGTCGGCCAGTAGCGTACGCGACCAGTGAATTAATACGACTACGTAGCAGGCATAAGCGGATCCAGGGTCGCAGATCGGAGGGGCATGTTATGGGGGGGCGCCATCCAGATCAAGGGGGCGGCACTTTTGGCCGACAAAACCTATCATGTGTATGTCAAATTCTATAGCGGCGCGCCGATTCTTGCATCGGGGGGAGGGGGTGCGGTGACATTTCAGGGGGCACCATCGACCCCACAGAGCACCGCCATGAACATTTGAGAGGACGCCGAGGGTTGATTCATTGTCCCTTTTATTAGGACAGGGGCGGATCTAGGCCATACGTTTGGGGAAGGCAATCTCAGGAAACATTGCGAACATGGTGTCGTTTCGATGACAATCGGCTGAAAGTGGGTACAATTCAGCCACTTTGGGGACCATGGCAGGGGCGGATGCAGAATTTTCTCAAAAAGAGGCTCGGTTTTCAATTGTAGGGGCCCCCGCTCGTGGTCTTCATTTTTCATAAATTGGGCGTTAAAAGTGAATAAATCATCAGGGTGGTGTGTATTTAAACGTACTTATTAAATAAAGTTTGATACTTTTGGGGGACTCCAGGCCAGCTATTGGGACCCCCGAGACCAGTATCCGTGGCGTTTGGGCTCCTCGAATTTACCTAAGAAACGCCCACTGAACATAAAGGGAGCCCCCTGCTTCATAGGCGGATCCAGAATTGCCAATCAGGGGAGGGGGCGCCATCCGTTCCGGGGGGCACAATTTTTGAACGGTAAAATCTATCAGGAGGGTGGAAAATTCTATCAGTAGGCGCCGATTTTTGCATCCTGGTGGGGATAGGAAGCGACATTTTAGGGGGGCACCATCGACCCCTCAGGGGGCGCCGTGACCATTTCAGGGGGCGCCGAGGGTCGATCGGGGGCACGTTTCCCCCTTGTCCCCCCTGGATCCGCCTATGCCCTGCGGAGGGCCTTTTGTCGTGCTCAAGGCCAGGCTAACGGTACGCGGTCGCCCTCATCACCTACCATCCCCTTAGATCCGCCCCTGGAACATGACGTATTTACTGCTGGACAGAGGTGCAGAAACTTGCCAACTCGGCTACCGGAGTTTGTGCCACATTTACAAAAATTGAGGTGCATAATTGTGACAAAATAGCGATCCTGACTGTATGGCTCAAAATCAAACCACATATTTTCGAAATAGAGAATGAAGCGTGTAGGGAATATTTTAACTTAGCAGCTCTGTTCTTCAATTGCACAGCGTACCATTAGTGATACAATATTGGTACTGTGTTCAGCATCTACTAAAACGAGGGACCCCCGCTGCAGAAAACCCGCAAACCGCTGTCACAGTTGCCAGATTTTAACATGCAGCCCAATGGTGCCGATTGTTAGTAGTTTGCAGAAAGTTGTCGCCTAGATACCGGAAATGTGACAGTCAATTTTTTCGAGAAATACACGATTGTGGGCATATTAAAGGCATTAACGATAACGCAGATACTTTATGAAGTACTTCTCTGTCCATTTTTTCAGATTAAATCAGATTTACAGTTTGAGTCTCTTCGATTTAGCGGCCCCTATTTCTTCGAATTTAGTATTAAGTACGCCTAAAAGCTACTAATAAAAGTACTAAGTGAGTGAAAAAATAAACATAGCTGGGCAGCAATTCTACTTAAACTGCGCAACAGCGACAAGACAAGTTAGAAATGTTTATGTGATGTAGAGCCTGCCAAAAATGTAAACAGGCCGGAAGCCACTATTTTGAGGGCATATTTATTAGGTATATTTGAGATAAGTGCAGGCTAAAACTAGCTAGAATAAATATTGCTGCCCATGGCTTAACTAAGATGAATGTAGGCTATTGCAAGACTGATGCACTTTCCCATATCAAACTTGGGTTTTCATTCCTTGGCCTGTTTGTGCCTTAGCTTATTTGTGCCCTAGATTGGTTAGATATATTTGGAGCTGGAGGAAGTTGGGAGAGTTGGCGCCAGCAACAGGCTGGCAACAACAGTGATTCAGGTGAGTTTTCATGATCAAATTATCATATCAATATTGTACAGATAGCAAATGTGTACTAATGCAGTCCTCCACAAAGTGTTAACACCCACACTGGAGAGGAGCCTGGAACTAACATGCACTGGAGGGGGCCGAGTAGACCCCCTTCTTATCTCAGAAAATCACAGCAAATCTCAGAAAGAAATAGACTTCGCAAAATGCTGGTTGGAGTGCTGCTTACTACCAGTGGTGGTAAGCAACGCACAGGAACTGAACTGCATGGAGTTAAAGCAGGATTTTGACTACACTGGATCTTTCTTTGGTATGTGAATTCCAATACCTCTGTACCTATTAGGCCAATAGACATAATTTTACATCTATGCAGGCTAGTTGCCTCAGAGTTTGTACTGCAAGAAGGAATGACCAGGCAGGTGATGATCGTGAGTGGGATGCAAATTTTAAGCATTTGACGTGTTTATAAAAATGCTACCTAAGGTCCACTTTACCAACACATTTTAGGTAGATCCAAATACTATGTTGACATTGACATTTTTGTCCCTTTTGTTGATATGTGAGATATAAGTTTAGTGTGGGGGGGGAAAGCTGTGGTTAGGGTTCCCAATTGTGTGTGCATGTACGCTCCCATTAACACGCGCATTGACGGGGGTCTGAGCCACCTTCGCATTGACGGGGGGCGGGTACCCGCCCCCCTAAGATCTCGAGAACCACGGTATGTAGCGAAAAACGGTAAACGGCGTTGGGCTGCCCATCCACTTCTCCATCGAAAACATTTGAACCATTTTTTTGTCAGGTCACATTTAAGGTCATGAGAGGTCAAAACATGCCCGTCATAGGGATAACATGTAAATTCAGTTTTTCGGCCATTACATCTGAACAAGTAAAGATAGAGCAAAACGACTTAAACTATATGAATCCTCTTAGCAAGCCGAATCGAATGATATATAATTTGACCTTGCTAGGTCAAATCAAGGATTTGACCTGACCTGAGGTCAGGTCAGGGTCAAATTATATAAAATGCATATCATTAGAACCGCAAAGCCCAGGCGAGTCTAATGCAGCTAAAATAAATGCTCTATCACCATCCGTTACTGAGTTATTCCGTAAAAACCATTTTTCCTATGTATTTCCAATGGAGAGGTCATGCCTCGTACCTGACCTTAGGTCATCGATATCAAAAAATACCGGAACATATTTTAGAGAACTCGGTGGGGCCATTATGTGATATGAGTTTCAATCGGATAAGTTCACCCTGCTCCGACTTATGCTATCTTAAACTTTTTTTGAGGTCGGGTCACTTGACCTGTGCTGGTGACCTGACCTGAGATGACCTAACCTTAAAATTTTCACAGAAGTTGTAAAAATGATGAGGGAAAAGGTATACCAAGTACGGCGGCGCTACGCGCCGCCGTTTTTCTACTTTCTCCGAAAAACCCGAGGGGGCGGGTACCCGCCCCCCGTCAATGCGCGTGTTAATAGATAGGTATGTTCCCAATAATGACTATTTTCATGATAATTGCTACATTTAATCATGTGGAAAAGTACCATAATTGGAAACACTCCTTCCAAAAATGGAAACTTCTTCAAAAAGGAAATGCATGTCATTGGGGGAAACTGGGGTCAGAGTTGCCTAAAATAGTTATGACCCCAATACTGGAAAAAATGACCCATAATTGGAAATTTTCCTTCCAAAAACAAAAACATGATCTATAAATGAAAACCCAGTTTACTACTTTCATGCTGTAATGGTTTGGTGCTAGAACCTTGTCTGCTGCAAAAAGTAAGGGACAGGTAGAGGACATTCAGCATATTGGAAATAGTATTCAAGTATACAATTATTATTTCCAGCTCTGTGTGACTGAGGAGGCATACGTCGCATTGAGTTTGTGACAGCCAGCATACTTACTGCACCTCTGCTGCTGGATCCGCCTCTGCACTAGGCAAAAGCATCCCTTAGAGCTAAAAGCATGAAGGGCGCAAAGTTGCATGAATTTCAAGCGAATACATTGTGTTTTGCACATTCGGACTTTATGAAAAGTTTGGCCGCTTCTAGGATTCGAACCCACGCCTGAAAATGAAACCAAAACATGGGACTGGTTTTCACCGTCTAGCTCTCTGGTTAATGTCACGGCTGGCGGTTTTGACCCCGGAAATGAAAATAAAAATGTCCTGGCGTCCATTTGAACTGCTTTTCGTGAACCTGCGCGTGGTTTAAGATACCCTCCCGAGGCTCTAGATTGCAAGCTTTTAACATGTGTTCCCTATGGACTAGTCGAAAATGCCAGCCGTTTAGTAGGAAAAACTTTGAGCCCCCCCGATTGAAAGCTATCTGCTAGCGTTCACTTTTTTTGCTATCCCATACATAAACTGAGATCAAGGGGGTGTTTGAACCCCTCTCCCAACAGGGCGAAGTTGGATTGGAGGCCCATCGGGTTGGGCGTTAAGAGAGATTGGTCGTGTTCCAGCACGGGCAAGTCCACAAAAACAGCCTTGTTGGGCGCAGGGAAAACGCCCTTGTCCATGGCACCCTTCCACATTCCACCGGATGACAATACACCCAACTCCTTGACCTCTCTTACGTGGACAGTGCAGCGTTTAAGCGTGGGCTGTTGTTTAGACGTGTGTTAAGCATGTGATACCATGACAGGGATGGTTGGAAACTTGATCCAAAAATTGATCGTTATCGATCAGCTAAAACAGCAGCAGTTTCAGTAACAGTAATCGAATGTCGCAGACCTGGGAAATGATGTGGCCGATAATGAATTTGATAATCGTTTGGATGAAAGTTGTCAAGTGCCCACCACTGTGTATACCACTCCTTAACACGAAATAATGGTGAATACGTCGCAATAAGTACTGTCTACCATATTCAAACAGTATCCAACAGGGAGGGCACCTAGGTACAACGCAGCTGACGAGTCAGTCGACATCGCTTACCAGGATGGGGTAGCTCAGGAAGATCATGCCGAACCCGACCAGCGACCAAGGCCCGATCATCACCAGGTTGAAGGTCATGGCGAAGATGAACATCACCGGAGCGGCTGTCAGTGAACCCTCGCGTCACCATACGGACACCACAATACCCACCAACCGAACGGTGGCAACGGTTGACAAGACCGTCCACCGCTCTCCATAGCTCTTGGCTCTGCTACAATGCCCACAAGCACATTCACACAATCATTTAAAACGTCTCAACACAGGTGGACCCAGGGGCAAGCGGGCAGATGACTCTCCCCTTTGTCCCGCCCAACGCCCCTTGAAAATGCCTCGGCAGCCCATTAGAACACTCCTCCCTCTTTGATTGCAAGCACTAGCGTCCGCCCGATGCGATTTGGCGCGCTTCTGATAGGTCACACCTGAAGAATTGGTGCCCCTAGCCCAAACGGCACACCCTCCGGAGCCAAATGGCCTTACCATGAACGAAATTCCTGCCCCCACCCAGGTAAAACTAAATCAAAATTTGTATAGTGTAACTTCACATAACCGGACAACTCTCTCGTGTTTATCACTTTGCATTTCGTTACCGGCGGAACAATTCGAGAGATTGCCTGTTCCAGCTTTCAGATGCACTGTATTGACATTGACAGGAGTTCCCTTGATTTTCTAATTTACTACTCTGACATCGTGTAACTCCTGTCAACACGCAGACTGTTTCATCTATTAGAAGATTTTACCATGCAATGCCCCACTCACAGAGGACGAGGGGAGCAGTGGTGAAGGCCTCAAACAGTCGTTCCATGTCGTTGATGCAGATGTTGACCACCTTGCCGAGCACCTGGTCTGAAGTCACACGCAGTCGCAGCAGCTTACGGTAGATCATCAGCTGGAGACCGCCAGCAGCTCGGGAACCTGTGTCGACGCAGCCAGTGCTGGTCAAACGGATAGGGCAGACACATCCAGCAGGACAGTGTCCCTTTCGCCTTATCAAACGGACAGGGCAAACACATCCAGCAGGACAGTGTCCCCTTCACCTGATCAAACGGACAGGGCAGACACATCCAGCAGGACAGTGTCCCCTTCACCTTATCAAAGGGACAGGGCAGACACATCCAGCAGGACAGTGCCCCCTTCACCATATCAAATCTCTGGCGGTTGCATGTCGACCCATGTCGGTGACGCACTGCCAACCTGAGCAGTGGTCGACTGAGATAAGGAACTTGTGGCCTCCATAATCTCCGAAGTCCATAGTCTCCGAAGTCTCCGAAGTCTGCAATGTAACCCCTCATTCAGAAATGGACATTCGTGAAAAACGTAGAAAATTCAAGAACATGTCATGCTCCAAATACTTCAAATATCTAAAGGGTATGATAGGCGACTTCGAAACCATTCCCAAACGTTTTTGGAGTTACCTCAAATGTGTTCGTGGAACTAAAGGCTCTCTTTCTGTGATGTTGGACGGCAACACTGAGGTTCATGGCGATGTAGAGCGGGCAAATCTCCTGAACCAAGCGCTCGCTAGGAAATTCACTGTCCATCATGTACATACATAGCGTGCCCCATTTCGTACCGACTTTTGAAAATTGTAGGTGGGTATGTCTAATCCCGTGCATTCGGACCGGCTGAGTCCATTAACACCAAAATTTCGAAATCCAAAAATTTTCAGGGGTCACGAATTTGATTTGAAATTAGGATTTTTTCTTAAATTGACCGATTTTTCAGTTATTTACGCTTCTATCTTTGTTCATAATTGGTTTAGAGTAACAAAATTAGGAACATCGTATTTTTGTAACCAGGGCTCTCTCTCTCTCTCTCTAAAATATATTCCTGTATTTTTGATAGCGATGACCTAAGGTCAGGTACGAGGCATGACCTCTCCATTGGAAATACATGGGAAAAATGTTTTTTTACGGAATAACTCAGTAACGGATGGTGATAGAGCATTTATTTTAGCTGCATTAGACTCGCCTGGGCTTTGCGGTTCTAATGATATACATTTTATATAATTTGACCCTGACCTGACCTCAGGTCAGGTCAAATCCTTGATTTGACCTAGCAAGGTCAAATTATATATCATTCGATTCGGCTTGCTGAGAGGATTCATATAGTTTCAGTCGTTGTGCTCTATCTTTACTTGTTCAGATGTAATGGCCGAAAAACTGAATTTACATGTTATCCCTATGACGGCATGTTTTGACCTCTCGTGACCTTAAATGTGACCTGACAAAAAATGGTTCAAATGTTTTCGATGGAGAAGTGGATGGGCAACCCAACGCCCTTTACCGTTTTTCGCTACCTACCGTGGTTCTCGAGATCTTAGGGGGAGGTGGGTACCCCCGTCAGTGCGAAGGTGGCTCAGACCCCCGTCAATGCGCGTGTTAAGTGAAGCGAGGAGTGCCTGAAGCTTCCACAAATCCTCATTGAAACACCTTCGTTTTACTGACTTTTGGATACCTTCAGCTGGTGGAACACGAACCACGACCGTCCATTGCGTAGATCCTCTAGTCGCGTGGACTCGTCTATCAAGTCCCCACCATAGTAATAATCATACGTCGGATACTGGTGAACACTGTTGATGTTCCGCCAACAACTTAGACTGAGTGAATATCTGTGTCAGAAGCTGGGGAAAGCTGTCATGTTCATCTGACTTATGTTCACAATGCCATGGCCCAGGGGCGCAGCCAGAGCTTTCGTATGGGGGGGCACACCAACTTTGAGGGGCACCCCGGGGAAAAAGGGGCACTTTTTAACGTAACCTAAAAACTTACTATATCTTTGTTTATATAATTTTTTGGGCATCTTTGGTTCAATAAAAATGCAAAGAAATCATTGACGGAGAAGGAAAACTCGATTAAAACCGAAAAAAGGAACGAAATATCACCAAAATGTCATGGAAGTAGCCAAAACACTACTTTTTTGGATAGATTTAAGGGCAGCCAACTCATGCAAGTACTTAACATCAGAGAAATCAGCGGAGCATGTGATATCTGTTACAATGTGCAGGTTAAGGCATATTGGAGTCGAAAATTTTCTGTTATACCCACTGGTTTTGACGTGACGAGTGAGCCCTAGCTGAATGCGGATTAAGTTCCTTGCCTCCCACAATCGCCGTGGGACGAGGAGTAGTATAGTGTCTTTGGAAGAACACATTTTTTGCTGCCGGAAAAATTTGGGAGATACATTTTGAACGCGTTTATTAAGTTCCATATTCGCAAGGCTCGGTCCCAGTTAAGAGTAAATAAAAGGTGAACAGGCCGGTGGTTTGGATGGGGATGGTGTGACAGGGCTGAAAATTGTGAAAACTATTTCTTCATCTAAATTAATTAGTAGAAATCCTGGTTTAGGGGACTGTGCTCTGAGCTCAGGGGCACATGCCTTTTTATCATCCCTTCCCAGAATCCACCAGTATAATAAGCAATTTATATAACCAGGGGTGCCTAGGTATCACAAGCCGTTTTAGAGATTCCTCATTCCCCGTTAGCTCCGTTTTACAAGGGGAGTTTCCATTGGGTTCTTATTCCCAATCTATTCAAGACCAGCTCTGGGGCCCCCAAGTGTGGATCAGAGGCCTCCAGAGCAACTTCCCCCATCCCCCCAGATGTGCCTCCAGGGAATAGACTAGCTCAGTGACCCCGCCCCAAGATGATGGGAGTTGGCCTTGTGTTCTTATTATCTATCTATTCAAGATCATCTCAGGGGTTCCTGATGTAGATCAGGGCCACAGAGCAGCTCATGCTTCACCCAGGGACTAGACTAGCTCATTGGTCCCAGAGATGAGGTCATCAGACTAGCTCAATGGGCCACAGATAGACTCATGGGGCCTTAAACCAGTTCAAGAAGCCCCAGAACAGTTTAACCCTCGCCCCACCGGGGGGCCATCGATGGCCCCCCTAAGGTTTTTCCAGGATAGCAGAACAACGACGAGGCGCAGCACCGCGGTTGAGGGCTCTACCTCTCACTGCATCATTTTCCCATCATCCCTGAAATTTTTTTCCCCGGGTCACCCAAGGTCAGTTCACCAGACAAGGTCAACCAAGGTCACCTCACTTCACCTTTAGAGCTCTGTAAGAGCTACATTTCAAAGTTGATCGATTTGAAACTTCCTACACTTCATTACCCCTCCAGGGTCTACAAGGTGTATATCCGGGATTTTTCGATTTCGTGCCCTGAGGTCAGGTCACGAGGCGACCTCTCCCATTGGAAAAGCATGGGGAAAAGCTATTTCATGATATAAAAGCCACAAAAATGATTGCAAATACTCAGACTGCTCAGAACAACGTTTTTGGACACCCTTTCACGGATTCCAGGGGTCATATTTGCCCTTTGACTTTTCCAAGGTCATTCAAGGTCACCAGAGGTCAAAAACAGTATTTTGACAATAACTTTTGACCTAATTGAGCTAGAGCGGTGAAACAAACACCATCGTGTTTGCCTTGTAACTGGCTTTCATTTGATATACGGCAAGGTCACTTTTTGACCTTTCGTTACCTCAGGTCATATTAGGTCACGAGGTGACCTCTGGCGGTCAAATCACTGGCGGGAGGTCTTTACGTTCCACATAGCGGAAAAAGTACTGGCAATTTGCTATCAAATGTACTTTACCAGGCCTCAATAGCTCTAATGACATAAGAGTTATGCCCAGTTTGCTTAATCATTGCATATTTGAGTGAAAATAGCCGATCTTGACCTAATTTGACCTCTGGAGGTCAAACCATTGACCTGAGCACTAAAACATGCGAAGTAATTTCTTACTGAATTCACGCGAGCTTTCTATTGCACTTTGCAGATTTGCGCTAACGCCCATATTTTCGGAGTTAGAGGGGGGCCATCGATGGCCCCTCCCCGGTGGGGCGAAGGTGGCGCCGGACCCCCGGTGGGGCGCGGGTTAAGGCGCCAGATCACTTCAGGGGGCCTCAAGCCAACTTAAGGGGCTCTCACAAGCTCAGCGCACGGACCAGCTCAGGGTACCCTCAAAACCTAGATCCGCTCTTGGGCCCCAGATCAGCTCTTGGGGCCCCAGATCAGTTCAGGGGCCTCAAGTCAGGTCACGGGGCAAGATCAAGTCAGGGGCACTAATTCAGCTCAGGAATCCCTCACCAGCTCGGGGCCCAAGCAGTTCAAAAGCCCCAGAGCTGCTCAGGGGACACCAGATCGGCCCATAGGGCACCAGATCAGCCTAGGGGACAAACAATCAAATCAGTGGTCCCCGACCAGCTCGGGGCCCAGATCAGTTCGGGAATACCAGATCAAGTCAGGAGGCACTTAATCAGCTCAGGAGCCCCATACCATCTCAGGGACCCTCACCAACCCCTGTGGGCCCAGCTCAGCTCAAGGCCTGGGAGCTGCTCAGGAAATCACGTAATTAACCTAGGAGGCCCGGGTCAGCTTAAAGGGCATAATATTATCCATGGGGCACCAGACTAGCTCAGAGGGAATAAGATGGGCCCAGGAGACACACTGATGACTCAGCAGGCTCCAGATCGACTCAGGGGGCATTAGTTAAGTTCAGGAGGCAGTATATCTGCTCAGGGTGCACCAGATCGATCAGCACAGGGGGCATGTTCAAGTCAGGGGCACTAAATCAGCTCAGGGATCCCTCACCAGCTCCGGGCCCAATCAGTTCAAAAGCCCCAGAGCTGCTCAGGGGACAACAGATGCCCATAGGGCACCAGATCAGCTCCGGCGACAAACAATCAGATCAGTGGTCCCCGACCAGATTGGGAATACCAGATCAAGTCAGGAGGCACTTAATCAGCTCATAAGCCCATACCATCTCAGGGGCCCTCATCAGCCTCTGTGGGCCCAGCTCAGCTCAGGGCTTTAGATCTGCTCATGAAATCACGTAAGGAGGCCCAGATCAGCTGAAAGGGCACCAGATTTCTCAGGGGGGCATCATATGGGCTCAGGAGGCACCAGATCGACTAAGGGGCATTAGTGCGGCTCAGGTGGCACCAGATCGATCCGCTCGGGGTCCAGATCAGCTCCCAGCCCCCCAGACTATGGCAGGAGCCTAAATCAGCTCAGGGAGCAACATAACTGCTCAGGGGACACAAGGTGGACTCAGGACCCACCAAACCAGCTCAGGGGGGGGACCAGACCATCTAAGGAGACATCAATAATCAGTTGAGGGGGCACCTAATCAGCTGAAGAGGCACCATATTGACTTAGGATACAGAATAAACTTGGGGAGGCATGATATCAGCTCGGGGGTCCGAATCAGCTCAAGGGGCACTAAATCAGCTATCAGGGCACCAAACAAGCTCGGAAGCATTAGACTAACTCAGAGAGCATTATATAGGTTCAGGAGGCACAATTATTTGCTCAGTGGGGCACTCGATTGACTCAGGGGCACCAGATCAGCTTAGAGGGCAAGCAATCAGCTCAAGGGGCCACGAGATGAGCTCAAGGAGCACCAGATTGGCTTCACCCGTACGATTATTGGCGACGATGATGCAATAGGTAGACACATACTAGGTGCCCATACTCTTCCCGGGTGCTTGGAAAGGCGACAAAATGCCCTAGCTGACCGAGAAAGGTATAAAGTTGGCCAAAAATAGTTTCAAACGCTACATGCAGTCCAGTTAAATCTAGGTTCAACGGCTAGGGCTCTAAATTTCGAGCGGCACGGCCCAAATTGGGTACACCACCTGGCAATCAAAAGGGCACCCTGGCAGTGATGGGGGCACGTGCCCCCTGTGCCTTCCTGGCTGCACCCCTGGACAGTAGATCAACTCCGGGAGGCATTAAATAAGTTCAGGGGGCCCGGATCAGCTCAAGGGGCAATAAAACAGCTAATCGGGCAGCAGGCAAGCTCGGAGGCATCAGACTAACTTAGAGAGCATTACAGGTTCAGAAGGCACAATTATTTATTCAGGGGAGGGGGGCACCAGATTGACTACGAGGGCATCAGATCAGCTCAGAAGGCACATGATCATCTCCAGGGGGCACCAGATGAGCTCCACCCGTACGATTATTGGCGACACTGAGGCATTATCTGGAAACGGATTACGTGCCTATACTCTTCCCGGGTGCTTGGAAAGGCGACAGAATGCTTTAGCTGACCAAAAAGGCACTTAATTGTTAAACAATAGTTGAAACCGCTAAATGTGGCCTAGTTCCATCTAGGTTCAACGGCGTAGGGCACTAAATTTCGAGCGGCACGGCCCAAAGGGGGTACACCACCTGGCAATCAAAAGGGCACCCGGCACAGATGGGGGCACGTGCCCCCTGTGACCCCTGGCTGCGGCCCTGGACAGTAGATAAACTACGGGAGGCATTAGATAAGTTCAGGGGGCCCGGATCAGCTCAAGGGGCACTAAAACAGCTAATAGGGCACCAGGCAAGCTCGGAGGCATCAGACTAACTCAGAGAGCATTATATAGATTCAGAAGGCACAATTATTTTCTCAGGGGGGCACCAGATTGACTACGAGGGCATCAGATCAGCTCAGAAGGCACATGATCAGTTCCAGGGTTCAAGACCAGCGCTCAGGGGGCACCAGATGAGCTCAAGGGGCACCAGTTTAGCTCTGCCCATACGATTATTGGCGACGATGAGGCATTATTTGGAAACGGATTACGTGCCTATACTCTTCCTGGGTGCTTGGAAAGGCGACAGAATGCCCTAACTGACCAAAAAGGCACTTAATTGTCCAACAATAGTTCAAATCGCTAAATGTAGTCTAGTTCCATCTAGGCTCAACGACGTAGGGCACTAAATTTCGAGCGGCACGGCCAAAAAAGGGCACACAACCTGGCAATCAAAAGGGCACCCCGGCACCGATGGGGGGGGCACGTGCCCCTGTGCCCCCCTGGCTGCGCCACTGCCATGGCCGATGGCCTCTGTGGCAGCGGATGCGCAGGTGAACGATCTTCAGCTTCAGCGGGATCTCATCCGTGGCTGAGGCAGCGTTGTACATCCTAAAACGGCACCTGTGGTATGTGAAACCACAGACAGCCATTATGACACTGCGCAGCAGAAAATTTTTCTTCTTCCTGGAGCATCACCAGCCTCTCCTCTCCATTGAGTCACATCAATCTGATCCTGATCATTTCTTTTGGGAATTTAAGCACTTTTCCAACACACACACACACTGCTTAATCCTATGATAAGAAAAAATAAAATGGCAAGACATGATAAACCCAACAAATGATATCATTGAACCTGCAGCAGGCACAGTGCAAATTTAGCTTAGAACATTTGTGGGCAAGGTCAGTTCACCCAGCCTGCAGTGTATAAGAGGACCCCCACAATCACACCTGAAAAATAATGCAAAGCTTTCTCTGATCATAATATTTAGTATGTGCGCTGTCTGCTTCTAGTTGATGAAAATATATATATTTTCAACCTCAGTGTCTTTTTGCCGTTGATTGTCTGCAGTTGCCTTTAAAACATCAGATTTAGCATCGATCATCAGACCGTAGCATCAAACATAAGCGATATTAATGGCATACCTCGCAACAAAGTATTCTTTAAGAAAGTACCTAATCAAGAAAATTTTTCTAAGCCAAAATTGAGGCAAACCCTTGTCATTCAGCAATTCTAGATAACAGCAAAATTTTGCTCACTAGCCTTGTTCGTAGTGTCTCGGCAAGCTACAAGTTTTGTTACTAACCTACCTGTCTTCAGCATCTCTCTCTCTCTCTCTCTCTCTCTCTCTCTCTCTCTCTCTCTCTCTCTCTCTCTCACTCCTCACTCCTCACTCCTCACTCCTCACTCCTCTCCTCACTCTCTCTCTCTCTCTCTCTCTCTCTCCTCCTCCTCCTCCTCCTCCTCCTCCTCCTCCTCCTCCTCCTCCTCCTCCCCTTTCTTCCCACCTGTCTCTTTCCCCGCTCTCACTCTCTCTCCTCTCTCAGAGAGTGAGAGCTCTCTCACTCTCTCCTTAGCCACGCTGGATGCCACAGTAATCGTGTGTTTGTGAGTATTTTGTTTTGTTCCTTGTCTTTTATTCCGCACTAGTGCTCTATATATCTTCTGGTTTTTGCACTTGTGGTTCGCATATCGGTTTTCATCCATATGTGTTGTGGGAGGGTACCTTATGGGCCATGAACGCCTGGACCTTTGTGTGCACTTACCCGTTCTGCTAGTCTTATCAGTGCACATATGTAATAGTGAACACATGAAGTGACAAAGTCACCATTTCGGGATATGGGGTGGGAGTCTGTGCACCGGTTGGAATGGCTCGCTGAGTGTTAAATCGTCTCTCACATCCATGGTTAGCAGGGAGCGACGTCAGGTTTCCCAAGCCTTCCCGTTTCATGCCGACCCTTCCAACACCATCGGTTTAAACACTGCCTGCAAAAATATGTTATCTATCTAAGCCTTCCAGCTTCCTGCGGCCTCTCGCCCCTGACCAGGTGATTCCAGTAGCCCCTCCTTCAACCCGCCAGATTGTAGATTTTATTAGGAAATATCCCTCAATTCAAGGCAAAGTTAGGTTGTTATTTTTATTGTAAGAGCCATTAATATTGGGATTGTATTTTCCCGAACTACCTGATCGAGTCACCTGCCTCATTGTGTTCACTGGCTGCCCCTATGACCATAGGAATGTCCCTATGACCTGTAGGTATATAATATTTTAAGAATTTTCAAAGACTGTCTTGAATTTATGGTGATCCTCTATTCAAGACCAGCCCGGGGACCACCTAGTGTGACAGAGCCCCACAAGGCAGCTGTCCCCCAGCTGTGCAACCAGGGACTAGAATATAGCTCAGTGGCCCCCCGAGATGATGGTAGTTGGCCTTGTGTTTTTATTTCACATCTATTCAAGACCAGCTCAGGGCAACAATGATGTGGATCAGAGCCCCCCCTCCAGAACAGCTCAATTTTCCCCAGGGAATAGACTAGCTCATTGGCCTTCAGATATGGGGTCATCAGAGTAGCTCAATTGGGTTTAGATGGGTTCATATGGCCTTTGACCAGCTCAGGTGGCACCAAGTGAGCTCAATGGGCACCAGAATGCCTTCGCCCATACGATTATTGGCGACGATGAGGCATTATCTGGATGCGCATTAGGTGCCCATACTCTTCCCGGGTACCATGAAACCGCGACAGAATTCCCTAGCTGACCAAAAATAGTTGTAAATTGTCTAATAATAGTTTTAATTGCTACATGTGGTCTACTTGCATCTAGGTTCAACGGCGTAGGACGCTAAATTTCGAGCGGCACAGCCCAAACGGTACACCGCCTAGCGATCAAAGGGGCACTCTGGCATCGATGAGGTTATGTGCTCCCTGTGCCCCCTTTGGCTGCGCCCCTGTGGGAGACCCAAAATCTTGGGGCTTCTGACTGCCACCTCCTCCCTCCATCTCCATCCGTGCTCCGAAGGCACTGCTCGGCGAGCTTGTATTTTGGCTATGAGGCTAAATCTGCCCAGTAAACACGAAAAGGAAATATTCTGAGGAACAAAAAGTTTCGATCAACATCGGTTTACAATAACACGTGAAAACAATTGAGTTTCAAAACATGGTTAAAAACAATTTGTTGAAGCGCTCCCACGCAGTTTCGAACTCACGACCTATTGCGTGGCAATCGAGCGCTCTACCAGTTGCGCTACGGTGACGCATGGGCACTCGCCCGCTGGGGAGGGAGGGTCGGTGGCGGCGCGACATTGAGTCAGTTTTTGCCCTCCTGTGGGAAGGTTTTTGTGGGCATTGTAAAACAGACTCCGGAACCCAAAAGGAAATTAATGGTGCTTTCAGATGATATGCAATTTGCTTCTGGGACCACCAAAATTTTTGATCTGGAGATCTTCCAAAATGAACATTTTAACATGCGATGTCAATGGGGCAGAGGAATTATTAAGCCCGTGCTGCCAACTAACTTCGATGGGGGCTGGCCTGACCAGTGAGGCGGGTCAGGGCACAAGCGGTGACGTGACGTCACGCCTGAGCTGGCTCCTTATTGGTTGGCGCCGGACAGCCGACGTGGCCGGCGCTGAGCACTTTAGTGGTGCCATCAAACGAAACCCACACAGGGCGGGAGGCGCCCCTTTCCGAAGATCCTGCACACCCACTCAGAAATGTAATCCGCCGTCCCTGTATTTATAATTTGCATCGAGGTAATCATTGACATTTCTCCTTTTTAAACCAAGCTTATGGTACAAAGTTCACTTGGGATGAAAGGCAGGAAAGCCTTGCTAGTTTTCTTCAGCAGTAACCTGGGCGATCCAACTCGTACTCGAGTATTGTCTTGATATAATTCGAGCCGTATTAAGCCCAAATTTTATAGGTGTTGGATGCTTAATGGAGCCTGACTGGGGTGGACCACTATCGTTTGAATTTCGCAAGACGTAGGGCTGATTTTGGTTGGAATTGAGGACTGATTATGGAATTTTGAAAGACCCACTCTTACATCTTTCGCCGCATTGATAAAACATTTACCTGCAAAATCCACTTGCATTTTTGGGAGGGGGAATTGACATGTTTGTCCGCCAGGGCTACGGGTGGGGGGGGCACACTGCCCCCGGATTCTACCGCCACTGCGAACCATTACAGAAAGCTTACGCATTTATGGACTATGGTTATCTGTATATCCACATATCCGTGACCTATATATCCATAGCGCACTCTTCTAGCACGTAGGCAGAGAAGAAGTCCCAGCAAGAAATTTGTCCGAGCAGCGGGGTTTGAACATTACGCCATGTTCCCAAGGCCACATCATACCAAGTGATCATCCAGGGGAGACGGGATCAAGAGGGATTTAACACGCGCATTGACGGGGGTCTGAGCCACCTTCGCATTTACGGGGGCGGGTACCCGCCCCCTAAGATCTCGAGAACCACGGTAGGTAGCGAAAAACGGTAAACGGCGTTGGGCTGCCCATTCACTTCTCCATCGAAAACATTTTAACCATTTTTTGTCAGGTCACATTTAAGGTCACGCGAGGTCAAAACATGCCCGTCATAGGGATAACATGTAAAATTCAGTTTTTCGGGCATTACATCTAAACAAGTAAAGTTAGAGCAAAACGACTTGAACTGTATGAATCCTCTTAGCAAGCCGAATCGAATGATATATAATTTGACCTTGCTAGGTCAAATCAAGGATTTGACCTGACCTGAGGTCAGGTCAGGGTCAAATTATATAAAATGCATATCATTAGAACCGCAGAGCCCAGGCGAGTCTAATGCAGCTAAAATAAATGCTCTATCACCATCCGTTACTGAGTTATTCCGTAAAAAAACATTTTCCCATGTATTTTCAATTGAGAGGTCATGCCTCGTACCTGACCTTAACCCTCGCCCCATCGGGGGGGCATCGATGGCCCCCTAAGGTTTTTCCGGGATAGCAGAAAAACGACGAGGCGCAGCACCGCAATTGAGGGCTCTACCTCTCACTGCATCATTTTCCCATCATCCCTAAAATTTTTTACCCCGGGTCACCCAAGGTCAGGCCACCAGACGAGGTCAACCAGGGTCACCTCACTTCACCTTTAGAGCTCTGTAAGAGCTACATTTCAAAGTCGATCGATTTGAAACTTCCTACACTTCATGACCCCTCCAGGGTCTACAAGGTGTATATCCGGGATTTTTCGATTTCGTGCCCTGAGGTCAGGTCACGAGGCGACCTCTCCCATTGGAAAAGCATAGGGAAAAGTTGTTTTATGATATAAAAGCCACAAAAATGATTGCAAGTACTCAGACTGCTTAGAACCACGTTTTTGGACACCCTTTCACGGATCCCAGGGGTCATATTTGCCCTTTGACTTTTCCAAGGTCATCCAAGGTCACCAGAGGTCAAAAACAGTATTTTGGCAATAACTTTTGACCTAATTAAGCCAGAGCGGTGAAACAAACACCATCGTGTTTGTCTTGTCACTGGCTTTCATTTGATATACGGCAAGGTCGTCACTTTTTGACCTTTCGTGACCTCAGGTCATATTAGGTCACGAGGTGACCTCTGGAGGTCAAACCACTGGCGGGAGGTCTTTACGTTCCACATAGTAGAAAAAGTACTGGCAATTTGCTATCAAATGTACTTTACCAGGCCTCAATAGCTCTAATGACATAAGAGTTATGCCCAGTTTGCTTAATCATTGCATATTTGAGTGAAAATAGCCGATCTTGACCTAATTTGACCTCTGGAGGTCAAACCATTGACCTGAGCACTAAAACATGCGAAGTAATTTCGTACTGAATTCACGCGAGCTTTCTATTGCACTTTGCAGATTTGCGCTAACGCCCATATTTTCGGAGTTAGAGGGGGGCCATCGATGGCCCTCCCCGGTGGGGCGAAGGTGGCGCCGGACCTCCGGTGGGGCGCGGGTTAAGTCATCGATATCAAAAATACCAGAACATATGTTAGAGAACTCGGTGGGGCCATTATGTGATATGAGTTTCAATCGGATAAGTTCACCCTGCTCTGACTTATGCTATCTTAAACTTTTTTGAGGTCGGGTCACTTGACCTGTACTGGTGACCTGACCTAAGATGACCTAACCTTAAAATTTTCACAGAAGTTGTAAAAATGATGAGGGAAAAGGTATATCAAGTACGGCGGCGCTACGCGCCGCCGTTTTTCTACTATCTCCGAAAAACCCGAGGGGGGGGGTACCCGCCCCCCCGTCAATGCGCGTGTTAATTTGTACATCTCTGTCTCCATAAACGGGTTAGTTCTGAATAAAATTAAATATTATTCAAGCGGTTCCTCGGTAAGCTGTATCAAAGGTCTATCTCAATTCAAGGCCCTTTATGAAGGAGCTACATTCTCTGTATGCAGAAGAAAGAGGTCAGCAGCAGCTGCAGCTATGACTCACTGCTGAAGTGGGACGTGACGAAGCTGAGGCCGCGGTAGCAGTAGCATCGGCCCATCTGGCAGGCCACGATGAGAACCAGGATGAAAAGGCCGCGCGTGTAAGGTGCCCCGACGTCGTTCACGTAGTCCATCATCATCTTCAACAAGATGGACTGCAAACATGAGCAAATATAAGAATAGAATAGCGGCATAGAAAAGAATCAAAAGAAAACTGAAAACAAGGTGCATCTTCTAGTGCAATGATATTCACTCACAAAACAGAGACGCAGTGCATAATCGAACGGAGTATCATTCCGGTATCGCGGTACGCAGAGTAGCCTGTAGAGTCACTTGCAAACTTCGCCGATCGGCTTGGCTGGATTTACATTTTTATCCCAAATGTAGTGGTGAATTTTAATTTGATGCTTATTTCCATTTAAACAATATACATCCATAGAGATTAACTATTGTTACTACTAGAGAGGAGCTGCCAATCAAAATCCCTATACCCGGTTGAAGAAAATTGAAGCTGAAACCTGACTTCTATTAACCCTGCCCACCGGGGGGCATCGATGGCCCCCTAAGGTTTTCGGGATAGCAGAAAAAAACGAGGCGCAGCACCGCGGTTGAGGGCTCTACCTCTCACTGCAACATTTTCCCATCATCCCTGAAATTTTTACCCCGGGTCACCCAAGGTCAGGTCACCAGACGAGGTCAACCAAGGTCACCTCACTTCACCTTTAGAGCTCTGTAAGAGCTACATTACAAACTCGATCGATTTGAAACTTCCTACACTTCAGACCCCTCCAGGGTCTACAAGGTGTATATCCGGGATTTTTCGATTTCGTGCCCTGAGGTCAGGTCACGAGGCGACCTCTCCCATTGGAAAAGCATGGGAAAAGCTATTTCATGATATAAAAGCCACAAAAATTATTGCAAATACTCAGACTGCTCAGAACAACGTTTTTGGACACCCTTTCACGGATCCCAGGGGTCATATTTGCCCTTTGACTTTTCCAAGGTCATCCAAGGTCACCAGAGGTCAAAAACAGTATTTTGACAATAACTTTTGACCTAATTGAGCTAGAGCAATGAAATAAACACCATCGTGTTTGTCTTGTCACTGGCTTCATTTGATATACGGCAAGGTCACTTTTGACCTTTCGTGACCTCAGGTCATATTAGGTCACGAGGTGACCTCTGGTGGTCAAACCACTGGCGGGAGGTCTTTACGTTCCACATAGCGGAAAAAGTACTGGCAATTTGCTATCAAATGTACTTTACCAGGCCTCAATAGCTCTAATGACATAAGAGTTATGCCCAGTTTGCTTAATCATTGCATATTTGAGTGAAAATAGCCGATCTTGACCTAATTTGACCTCTGGAGGTCAAACCATTGACCTGAGCACTAAAACATGCGAAGTAATTTCTTACTGAATTCACGCGAGCTTTCTATTGCACTTTGCAGATTTGCGCTAACGCCCATATTTTCGGAGTTAGAGGGGGCCATCGATGGCCCCCGGTGGGGCGAAGGTGGCGCCGGACCCCGGTGGGGCGCGGGTTAAGTAAAAAATATCATCTTCAGGCGCTCGTGCACTTGATATACGTCATTTCAGGCGGAAAATTCCACCAAAGCTTGGGTAAAAGGTTTACAAAACATCACACTTAGCTCACAACTGATTAATATATATATATATATATATATATATATATATATATATATATATATATATATATAGTACCTTCTTTAATTTTTCCTTAAAAAAGTAACAATCTTATTTACCCGGCCACAATCACTGTCGCACTTGCCCCGCCAGATGCATGTTAATACTTAGTCGTCCTTCATCGTTTCAATCATATATGTTTGTGGGATGCATATTTCTCGGACCATTTTTAAAAATTTAGGTACTCATCTTATTCCGCCAAAAATCTGCAGACATGCCTTTAGACAGTGTTTAAAAAAGAGAAGAAAACTGATGGTTCAATCATCTTACAAGGCTGGCAAGTGGCCAAAAGTTGCGTTTGCCCAGGAGATTGAAGCGAAATATGGAATGCTATGTAAAGCTTTACTTTATAAGAATCAGGCTTTCGTCCCCCTTCAAATCTTGAGTTTAGTCTTTAAACTTTGTAAGACTGGTCTTCGGCTACATATATTACTATATCACAGAAAATCAGCTTTGGGCAGAAAGGCAATTCGAATACCACCACAATCACATTTACCGCCTGCTCCTCTACTTGACACAACAGTACAAAATACTTAACAATGAATTTGATTTAATCACTGATCATAACGACATTTCAAACTACTGGTCTTCTGCATCGCACCATGGTCTTCTCGCCAAGGGTAAACATAGTATTGGGGATTTACGGTAACTTTTAAAATTAATAGACTAATACTTGCAGGCCATTTTCTAACATGTTAACTGGGGGGCCATTTGCCCCCCATGTCGGCCGAAATGCCCCCCAGTGTCCGAAAATTGGCCCCCAGTGAAATAGACAGATAACGTAAAATTGGCCAAATGCACACTCGCTAACAAAAAAGAGGGGACGCCACACGAAAATTATAACTTTGCTCTATTTCTGGTCCCACATTGGCAATCCACAAAAATTGTGTTAAAAAGATTTCCACCCGTGGCTGTCTACTCCATCGTGCGAAGACGACAGAAAGCGCGTAGTTACGGGAAATCCCGGCAAAGCAGCCTCAGCATCATCTAATCACAACGCTGGAGAATAATGTTGGCCTACAACCAATCAAACATCCTGATGATGATTGGGGTTTTAGGGCACTGCAGCTGCAGAGGCTATGCGTGCCCGCAATCAAACATCCTGTTCTATCCGACCGGAAGCCCACATCCCAGCCAGTACCGCGACATTGCATGATGCTCTTATTTCACACACAGTCAGTTGTTAGCGCTAAGAGCTCGTCCGTGGAGTAGACGGGACACGGTGTAGTCAAAGTGCGAACTGGTTGCTGGTGTGGCGGTATGAAGTGCTTAGCCTTTTTATTTATTATTGTGGTGGTAGCATACATAAGCGTCGCCACCAGCAAAAAAGTGAGGGGGCCAGCCAAACTTCAACCCGATGCTCACAGCAAACTTTTCACGTTAGTACCAAAAACTTGTCGAATTTGGGCTCCTCGTTGCCTTCCACAGCGGCTGGTTATACAAATTTCCAGTTTACTCCCATTTTGGCTGAGATCAGGAATCAGGAAATTGTTGGTGAAAAGGTGGAGGTGGGTGATTGATGATCCGAAAAAATGTTCTGGTTATGTGGATAAAATCATTCGATGGCCATGCGGGGTTGGAAGGTTACCCCTGGCTTTCTGGTAGATGGGTAACCTGCTAAAAATATTGTGTCAAGTCAATATCAAACTGTCAAAAATTAGTTTTAAACAGTGATACAAGTCGCTTTTTCTGTGGTTTTATGACTATCTCTAGGGGTCATTTTAACCTCAAATCTGACTTTTGTGGTGTTTATTTGACTATTTTAGTGGAAATAAAATTTTGACCCTCGTTGGCCCTTTTTCTAACTCGGTTTGACCTTCCCCTCTAAAAAAACTGGCAGCACTGGGCCGCATCTTTAATCTCTAGACTTGGAATAACTAACAAATTGAGAAACATTTTTTTAACACTAACGCGTCTAAGTTTTATTCAACCCCCTCAAAATGGGGTCTTGACCCCTTGAAGACACTATAATGGTCAGCACAAGAAATGCCCCCCACTGACTTTTCCTTAAAAAATGCCCTGAATACTTGCAAGGACGGAAGCAGGGGGTAATACTTGACAATAGCTCATTACAAACGCTCCCAACATCATCAACAACATCTCCAACCTAATCTCCAACACAATTATCAGCATCATCAGATATAAAATGAATAAAATTAGTATGACCACAGCGATCCGTGCTTGGCTTATCATTCACAATTATTTACATATATTGACGGTATGATTACTAAATCCCCAAATCCCTTTCTCAAAGAACCCGACAAACCTGACGACATACTGACGACACAGCATTGATGCAAAAAGTCATGGCCGACATTTATACATACATATATATATATATATATATATATATATATATATATATATATATATATATACGTAAAAGGTCAGGTAAACAGGTTCTTACAATGGGATTCTTGTATTAGGTTTAAGTTTAAAAAACAAAAACAAATTAACATGCCTACGTTTCGACTATTCCACCTTGATCACGGTATCAAAATAAAATAAAATACACATTAAATACACGAAAGAAAGAATCTCGCACATTGAATTGCAAATATTGTACGGTTGTGCATCGAGTTTGGGGCCCTAGAACTCGAGGGGATGCAGTTTAAACAACTCGATGGTTTAGCAATAGGTTCTCCTTTGAGCCCAGTGCTGGCCTCCCTGTTTATGGAAACACTCGAGGCTGACAGTTTTAGAAACATTGTAGGACCCCAGACTATATGGCTTCGGTATGCAGACGATGTGCTAGCTATAGCTGATAAGAGAACAGATGTCGATTCGATCCTGTCTGATCTCAACAAAGTGCATCCTATGGAGGCGATGGCAAACCATCATTCTCCGTACACAGAAAGCCAGCTAATAAGAATGACTTCATTCACTATGCTTCTGGACACAACTTTAAGGTAAAAACAGGAGTGATATTGGGGTTCTTCTTACGTGAGTTCAGAATTTGTTCCGGGCAGTTTCTTGCAGATGAACTTAAATATATAAAACACACCTTCAGGAACCATGGCTACCCGTTAGGACTATTAATTCAGCTAAAGCAGAGGGCCAGGAATATTAGGAACAGGCCAGCCTCAACAAGTCAAAATAGTACCAAGAAGGTTTTTGTATCAGTCCCAGTCTCACAGGGTACTGATAAGATTGCTTATTCGCTGATAAGTCGCTTATTTCTTTCAGTCATTTCTCATCAATACCAAAAGATTCAGTGTTCGAAATTGACGCAGCAACAGGCAGTAACAAACTGTGCTGCCCTGTTACCCGGTGCCCGAGTGGCGGTCAGCGATTGAATAGTTCAGTGTTTATGTGTGTGTGTGCGTATGTGTGTGTATGTTTGTTAGGTAACTTCTAAATTGGCTGAAGATTGTGTATTTTTGTTAGTTTCTGTGTGACAACTGTAACAGAGAAAAATCCGAACATGTTCTTGCGTAAACGTGTATGGCGTATGGGAGAGAGGCACCAAGATTTAAGCTTAGGCTTTTGTGCCAATCTCACATGAAATCATGTTGAATTTATGTCAATAATAAATGTTTTTGTATTGTATATTGTATTGTATTGCGTCACAAGTGGGAAAATATAAATCATATGTTCACCAGCGGGAACTTTAGTTAACATTTAGTTTAGAACAAACAGAGAATCACTCAAGATTCAAAAGAACAAGAATAGCGTCGTGTGCAAAGAGTCATGTGGCGGCTGCTACAAAAATTATTTTGGGGAAAATTTTCGCGGAACTAAAACAAGGGCAGAAGAACATAAGGCTGACTTGAGACACCACATAACAACCAATGCAATAGTGAGACACGTTGACAATGCAGGCCATCTTCCAAATTGGAACACATTAGTCATATTCAGGGGGTTACTCCCACTGGTGCTCCTGGTGCTGGAGCACCAGCAGGTTTTTGGGTGGGCCCCCTCGAAGGCGTAAAGTGAATCGGCGAAACTGTGCGCCAACTGACCTGCTTCTTCAAGTCTGTACAATACGCACCCATTTTCTTTGACATCGAAATTTGTCGATTGAAATGATCTGGGGCTCCCAGGAACTGGGCCCCTAGGGAAAGGAAACCCATTGGCAGTGCGCCCCCTGATGCAGTCAGGTCCAGACGTTGAGGCCCCCCGTGAGTAAGGGCATCCACGAGCAGGGCCCCAGCAGCTGGGTCCCTAGGAAAGTGGACCCTATTGGCAGAGGGCCCCTAGATGCAGTGGGTCCCAGACGTTAGGCCCTCGTGCGCAGGGCCCCCAGGTGGGGTCCCTAGGGAAAGTTGACCCCTGTTGGAAATGCGCCCCCTAGATGCAGTCTTCCCCAGACGGTGGGGCCTCGTGGGAAGGGGGCCCTACGAGCTGGAGGTCCACACGAGTGGGGGCCCAGTACCTGGGATCCCTAGTAAAACTTGGCACCTTTTCCACTAGGCCCCCTAGTTGTAGTCGGCCCTAGACGTTAGGGCCTTGGTGCGCAAAAACCGACACGAGCAGGGAGCGTGAGAAGCAGGAAGCCCCTTAAAGTAGGGGCCTCTTGTAGCAGACTTCAGGAGCGGGGGGCCCAGAGGCAGGTGGCCACACGCCTAGTTACAATCGGCCCTTTGGTCAGGAAACCTTCTGGTGGCAGTTGGTTTCAGAAGCAGGGCCCCCCTGGGAAAGAAGCCCCTGGTGGAAGTCGGTCCCAGGGGTAGTGGGCCCAGAAACATAGGCCCCTTTTGGCTGTCAGAATCAGCGAACAGGGGCTTTCAGAGACAAGGAATCACCTAGCTGTAGTCAGCCTCAGGCGTTGGGCCCCGGCGAGCAGGAGTGGGGACCCATGAGCAGGGAACCTAAAGATCAGAAAGCCCCCTGGAGTAGGAACTCCCTTAGAACGGTTTTCAGGGACCGAGGCCCCCAGAGGCAGGCGGCCACACAGACATGGGCCATCTAGCTACAATCGGCCCTGCGGTCGAAGGGACCTTCTGGTGTTTGAGAAGCACGGGCCCCTCAGGAAGAAGCCCCTAGTGGAATTCAGCCCCAGTGGTAGTGGGCCCAGAAGTAGAGGCCCCTATTGGCAGTGAGAGTCAGCGAGAAGGGCCCTTCAGAGCCGGAGGCCCCCTAGCTACAATCAGTCACAGGCGTGGGCACTCCGCGAGTAGGAGGCCTACACGAAAAAGGAGCCCAAGAACAGGAGGTACGAGATGGAAACCCCAGAAGCAGGAATCCTCCTGAAGAAGGGACCTTCATGTGAAATTCTTCAGGGACAGGGACCCCAGGAGGCAGATAGTCACACGGGTGAGGGCCAACTAGTTACAGTCGGCCCTTCGGGGGCCCTCTAGTGGTAGTCAGTTTCAGAAGCAGGGGCCTCCAGGGAAAGCAGTTCCTAGTGGAAGTCGGCCCATAGAGCAGAGGGCTCCTAGAAGCATGGCCCCGTTGACAGAGGGATAATTGCTCATACTGATGGTCAGAATCAGCGAGCAGGGGCCTTCAGAGCCAAAGGGCTGCTCTCGGCAGTTAGTATCACTGGAAGGGGTGCCCAGGGAAGGGGTCTTTGTGGGAGTGGAATCCAGGAACAGGGGTCTCTAATCGCAGTCAGTTCCAGGTTCAGGGCCCCAGTCAGGGATCAAGGTCAGGGGCCCTGCTGCAGTCGGCCATATGGGGCAGGGGCCCCTTATTTCAGTTTGTTTCTGTGGCAGGGACCCCAAGGGAAAGAAGCCCTGGTGGGAGTCGGCCCCCTGAAGAAGGATCCCTGAAGCGGGGCCTCCTGAAGCAGGGAGATGGGTGGCTTAGTGGACAGCGCGTCTGTCTACTAAGCCATCGGTCCCGGGCTCAAGTCCCAGCGGAGCCTCTGAATAAGTCGACCTGATCCCCAAATCCCTCCCAACAGTGTAGGAGTTGGCGGCGCTGTATAACCCTGGCATTTGGTGGTTAACCCCTGCTCCGGTGGACCTCCGAGCCACCTTTGCCCCGGTGAGGGGTGTTCGAAGACCTCCTCGAACTTGACTCCTATGCAGGATAGCGACAAAAATGCAAAGACTGGTGTATAGCTCATACAGAATTCATGAAGAAACTACATCGACCACTTGTTGGCTCAGGTCAATATTGAGGTCATGACAGGTCAAAGAAGGATGCATATTAGAATAGTGTTTTTTTATTCATAAATTTTGTTCAAGTTGTTCCTGGTAAGGCTGCTGGAGTCGGAGTCTCACTAAAGTCATTAAGGGACTTGTCACGGAGACCCCGACCCCACCACCCGAACGAGCAACCCCCTCAATGGAGGGTTAATTTAGAAGCCAAAGTTGAACGTCCCACAAAGCACAGGGACGGCCGCCCCGCTCAGGTCACCCTCTCACCAGTCAGTTGCCAGCCGACCTGTACGTCGGGTAAACTATTGAGCGCCGGAGCGTCTCAGGGGAACCGATCCCAAGCCTGAACATGCACTGCCACTGCATGCTTCTGAGCAGCGGGCCGGAGCCCAATGCTCTACCAACTGAGCTAACGGGGCGGCATTTTCTCCTCTAGAGTCTGACTTAGTTGAATTAGAATCATTTTTAGAGACCATTTCTCTCCTCACGGTAAATCAAATGATGTATA
Organism: Lepas anatifera; assembly: GCA_034440635.1. Taxonomy (NCBI): domain Eukaryota; kingdom Metazoa; phylum Arthropoda; class Thecostraca; family Lepadidae; genus Lepas; species Lepas anatifera. The sequence continues at coordinate 1,050,114 of JAOTON010000193.1, read as the reverse complement.
ATACACTGAAAAAAAGTACGCCAGAAAGCGGATTTTATCTACGGTGCCAAAATCCACTCTTCTTTCAGAGAATACTTTACACCCGATATCAACGCAAAATGACATAAAACAGGAATAATAAAACCCCAACCCGTGGGTCGTGAAAATATCAACTAACAAAAAGTACACCATTTTCAGGATTCTTTCTACGGTGCCAAAATCCACTCCTCTTTCCGGCATTATTCCACAACCTATTTTACACCGGTGTAATGCAAAAATGCATGTGTTTTGAGGGAATATTCCTACACCACTGGAGTAAAAGATTATCAGACAAATCGGAACAGTGTAAACTAGAATTGGGGGAGTAAAAATAGATTAAAATGTGAAATTTCCGGCGTAGAAAAATCTTTGCAAGGTGCAGAATGAATCCGCGTTCAATATTCCATTGCTGCTGAAAAGAAACAAGGATTAAAAATAACCCAGTTTATTCTCATTAGGCACTTAAGATTAGTTTACTCTGATAACAATGATCAATATACATTTTGATGAACATACACTCCAACGGAGAGTTTAAATCACTTGTACTTATAATCACTTCCAATCATCTAAGTACCTCTAATTAGCACTTTAATCTTGAACCATATTGAAATTGACTATCAATCACTACAATAATTTCGTTTGTCTTTGCACAGACATGGCTTAGGCTTACAAATTTCGCCATGCCATAGGATTCGCTAGTTTTGCTCCTCGCAACGTTTCCTGTTGTATCATTCATTAACACCAGACAATCACCACCCATCACCGAAGATCACTTCTTTGAGGCGCAGCACACTTTTTTGAGGGGGATCACGAATCCCCCTGAAAGGTCGATGGCGCCCCTTGAAATATAGTTTTCATACCTATGCCTTAAGAAACGAGATTTGTTTCCTCACAATGGGATCTGGTGGCTCCTGGCAGGTTTTGGAGCCCACAGGAAGCCGGTTTACCCCAAAATCGGAGCCCCTGGTCCGGATACAGTTACCCTGTGGGTCTATAGGTCTAACCCCGCCACCCCTCTCCGCTGCTGTCGGAGATGAGGAGACCGGCTCCCCACCTTTGGCTTGTAATGTCATCGAAAAAGCCCAATCCTAGTGGCCACAAACCCTTTATGATAGACCCTGCCCTACCCCCACCCACCGTGGATCTTGCCCCACACTTGAAGCTCTGTAGCCCTTAAGTGGCTTTATATATATATATATATATATATATATATATATATATATATATATATATATATATATATATATATATATATTCGAATAGTTCGGCAATATGTTCTCTTGGAGGCAATGACAATTAAATTGTATTACTCCAAAGAAAAATATCCAAGGGCGCGAGTGCTATACAATTTAACTGTCATTGCCTCAAAGAGGACATATATATATATATATATATATATATATATATATATATATAATTTATCGGCAGTTGTTTTACTGGGGCATTCTCATGCCAGTCAGGTCTCAGTGTACCTCCAGTATTGATATATAAGTTATAGACTGTTGTAATTGGCTCCTATAGGCGCCCCCTGGAGAGACTGGACCGGCAATTCAACGGTACCCAGCCAGGGGAGACAGGGAGGCTTGTGCAACGACTGCAGAGTTTTGGAAACCTGCAGTGCTACGTTGCAGGCAACTGGGGCGAGGGAAGCACCGACCTACACGCCTTGCCTCCCGACCGGAACCCGCCTTCACGAGGTGGGAGGTGCTGTGGCCTCACCCGAGGCCCACCGGAGCTGCTGCCACATCTCCGGAGACACCAAACGGGTTCCTCCCAGTGCCCCCTCAGCGGGGGCTGCGAGGGCGTTCGCCGCCGTCGCCGTGTCGCCCCGCGACCTCTTCCATGGAATCTACAGCGCCCGGAGCTGCGCAGAAGCTCACCGGCGGGTCGGGTGCCGCGCGAGCAGCGCGGTGCCGGCCCGCTGAATGAGTAACCGACAGGCTGCGCCCCCGCCGTGATCGCCGGCGGCGGGGGGCGCAACAGGGGAGGCCGGCCGGGCACCACCGTCGCCGAGCCCGCAATCGTCGGCACCGCCTCAACCGTCGACTTCGAAGTCTCCTCACCATCGTGTGCTGGAACTCGGAGGGCCTCCGCACCAAGGTTACGGAGTTGCAATCCTGGCTTCGGACGGCCGAGGTGGACATCCTGGCGATACAAGAGGGCCAATTTAACAAGACGGCGCCCCATATCAACGGCTTTCAACCCCCTGTCATCACGCGTCGGACGCGCGGCAGACTCACAGGCGCACCTCCAAAGGGCGGAGACGTCGCGATCTATGTGAGAGCTGGTCTGCACTTCTCCGTCCTTGACGGACCCTTCAGGGTGACCGCAGACGACACCACCGAGATTTGCGCAATCCGGATCGTCGACGGCACCCCCTGGACCTGGTAAACGTCTACCGGCCGCCCATCCGCACTTCCGAGGATGACGACCGCGTGGACCACTTCGACCCTACCTCGCTTCCCTCCGGTATGGATGCCGTCGTCATGGGCGACCTCAACGCCCACCACCCGCTATGGGACCGGGAATGCGGCGCGGCGGACGACGTTGGCCAGCGGCTCGCTGACTGGTTGGATATGAATAACTGGAGAGTCCTGAATGATGGACAACCCACTTTCTCCAGCTACAGAACTGGCGGACAGTCTACGCCGGACGTGGCGTGTTGCTGCCCCGCTCTCGCCAGGCGGACTCGGTGGAGCCTGGGTCCGGACTTGGGCAGCGATCACCTGCCCATGGTCCTGACAATTCAGCGTGGTGACACCCCCGCGGAGGATACGGAAGACCCGGTGGGCGTTCCCTAAGGCGGACTGGGTTGCCTTTGGCGCCGAATGCGAGGCAGCCTTCTCGGAGGCGGTGCCTGCTCAGGCGACAGTGCACCAGCTCGCCTCTCGCTTCACCACAATAATACAGCGCGCCTCAACTCGGCACATCCCTCGCGGCTCTAGGGTGGACCCTAAACCCTGGGCCCTGGACCCCGAGCTGATCGAGGCCATCGAGGCGCGTCGCGTAGCCCGCAGCTCGATCCTTGGGAACGACGAAGCGGCAAGACACCGCTGGATCGAGGCCAAGCAGCACGCGGCAGAGGTGGAACGTAGAGTCTCCCAACGCCACTTTAGAGACTTTGTATCATCGGAACTAAACCGCCCAGCCAGCCTCGGTAGGGTATCCCGACTCCTCAAGAAGTGGGAGGGGGCTTCTGACGACGAGCACCGCGACGGACAGACGATGTCCGATAACGGACGTCTCCTTGTACGGGACAGGGAGAAAGCCGCTGCCTTTAATCGCACCTACGCCGCCGTTTCCAGCCAACAGAGGCACCAGAAGCTGGATCGGACAGCCAAGAGAAAGATCCGAGACTGGCGGTGTCGCCAGTGCCTGGGTTGCGCCGGCACCCGCGAGGGATGCTGCGCGCCCTTTGCTGAGGAGGAACTGACGTTTCAGCTGCAGTGCAGTCAGTTACGCAAGGCCCCGGGCCCCGATGACCTCGGCAACGAACAGCTGAGACACCTGGGTCCGATTGCTCGGAGGGCTCTTCTTGACCTCATCAACTCCTCCTGGATGAGCGGCGGCGTCCCCAAGAGTGGCGACGTGCGGTTATCGTCCCCATCCCCAAACCTGGCAAGGACAAGCGCCTTCTGTCCAGCTATCGCCCGATTGCGCTCACTTCGAATGTGGCGAAGATCGCAGAGCGAATGGTGGCCGCTCGCCTCTCCTTCGTCGCGTCGGAGAGAGGTCTTATCCCTCCGGAGCAGGTCGGCTTTAGAGAAAAGCGCTCCGTCGAAGATAGTATCGGTCGGCTTGTCCAACAAGTCCAGGACGGATGGAACCTACCCAAGAGCAGAGGGAAGCACCAACCGGACGGTACAACGGCGCAGAAGTTTGTGCTGCTGGCCTTCGACTTCGCGAGGGCCTACGACAAGGTGGACCACCTGCTGCTCCGAGCTCGCCTTCTCGACCAGGGGGTCCCCGCGTGTCTAGTGACCTGGGTCTGGAATTTCCTGAGGGACCGTCGTGCCTGCGTTGAACTGAATGGTTCACGCAGCGGTGAGCGGGTGTACCGAGCGGGCCTGCCACAAGGCAGTGTCCTCTCGCCGATCTTGTTTCTGTTATGGTCGGCCCCCCTCGCTGCAGCCCTCAGGTCGGTCACTGGCACCACCCCTTTCATGTACGCGGATGATACCGCAGCACTCTGCGCCGGGAATTCCATCTCGATTGCGAGGGAGCGCGCCCAGGGGGCAGCGGACACGCTGGTCAATTGGGCGCGCAACAACAAGATGGAGGTCGCGGGAGAGAAGACCCAGCTGCTGGTCCTGTCCCAGTGGGCCCGCGACGCAACTAACTGCCAGATCAAGGTAGCCGGCAAGGTGGTCGTAGGCGGTGATACCCTGAAGCTCCTGGGAATTACGCTGGACAGGCTCCTTCACTTTGGCGCCCACTGTCGCGGCCTGCGTCAGCGACTCCGCCCCCGCAACGCTCAGCTTAGGCGGCTGACGGGAAGGGAGTGGGGGGCTTCGAGAACGCCAACTGCGCACCGTCGCTAACGGGTATGTTCGCGGAGCCCTGGAACATGCCGCGGCGGCCTGGCTACCCGCCACACCCCCATCGCACGTCCTCGTTCTCGAGAGAGAGATGAGAGCGGTGGCCCGCACCATCACGGGCTGCCCCCGATCCACTCCGGCCCATGCCTTGATGGCAGAGGCCGGACTGCAGCCCGTCGCGACCCGTCGGCGGGAGCTAGCGGCCCGTCTCCTGGCTAGGGCCTTAGCGCTCCCAAGGGACGACCCCCTCCGATTGGTTGCAGAGGCGAGGGTTCCAACTCGCCTTGCGGCGGTGACCGGATGGCGGCAAGTTGGCGGGGACCTCCTCACATCGCTGGGGGTCTCCCCGCCCCTGGACCCGCTACTTCCGGCGCGGCTCCCCCATGGACCGGCATGCCGATGACGGTGAGCTTCAACATGGGAGTGGGAGCCCCTCTGCCGCCGGGCTCGTCAGACGAAACAAAACGCCAGACGACACTCCTACACCTAGCGTCGTTGCCCCAGTGCGCCACCTGGGTGTGGACCGACGGCTCTGCCAGCGCGGGCGTACGAGATGGAGGTGCGGGTGCGCTCATCGTCTTCGCCGACGATCAGAGCCAAGAACTGCGCGCCCCAGCCGGTAGTCTCTGCTCAAGCTTCCGAGCTGAGATGACGGCCCTCCTCACCGCCCTGACTTTCCTGAGCACCCACCCAGGCCTGGACAACGATCCCATCGTGATATGCACGGACTCCAGATCGGCCCCTCGCTGCCCTCCGCGCGGGCCCTGCTGCCCAGACTTCGTCTACAGGAGTGGCCATCTGGAGTACCCTCTCCGCCCTGGCCGGATCCCGCGAGATACTACTGCAGTGGATCCCCTCACACTGCGGCATCGCCGGGAACGAGGCGGCGGACACCCTAGCTAAAGAAGCGGCAGCCCTACCACAGGAAGACACCCCGCTGGACGTACCGTCAGTCCTCCGGGCAGCATCCCGAGCGGCCCGCGCGCAGACGGTCCGCGACTGGCCACCGGGGTGGTACCGCGACCTGGTGGGTGACCGCCCGCCGCCTCCAGTGTCGTCGGCGAATAGAGCCGAAGCAATCACCATTCACCAGCTGAGGGCCAGCCACTGGTCTGGGTCGGCCCAGTATCTACACCGTATCGGGCGGAATCCGTCCCCGCGCTGCCAACAATGCAGCGACGTCCGCTGCTTGGCGGCGCGGTGCCCCGTTTGCGGGGAGGAGGCGGACACGCCCCGTCATGTCCTCATGGAGTGTCCAGCTCTGATGAGGACCCGGCTGCTACACCTCGGCAACATATTGCCGAGACCGGAAGAGGTGCGCGGTGGGGACATCGTGGCGGCCCTTGCGGCCGCCTTTGCAGCCCTCCAGAGCCGCCAGGCTACGCCGCGATAGCGGCCGGGAGGAAAACACAACAACAACAACAACAACAACAACAACAACAACCTACACGCCTTCATCCAGAGCTGTGCCGAGGCCAGAGTGCAACACCTCGCTCGCTCCTCAGGCCGCCTGGAAAATGGGAGTCTGCTCGGCACTACCGTTGGACAGTACCGGCGCCTGATATCCACCACCATTGTCAGGGCTCAGGCTATGTGCCTCCTGGCCAGGGTAGGCCTCATCTCCTCCTCTGCGAGGGACGCCGCAGGGCGTCGACAGATGGCTATGCGGCTGGAGCGACAGATGCGAAGCGAAAGAAAGGCCCAATGGATGGCCTCCCTACATGGTCCAGGGTGGGCAAGACGGGGCAACTGTCACTCAGTGCGGTGACTTGATAGGCTAGGATGCTATACTGGAATTTCTCACTAATTTAGACACCTCGGTGCTTCCAGACCAGATCGAGGAAGTCAACGCCAAATTCCTGGACAAGATCGTGCAGGAGCAGACTTACGCTGCCGTGTTATTCTACGCATTTTACGAATAAACGTTTGAATAATAAAATTTTGCAGCTTTGGAAAATTGCTCCTAAGCTGGGACTCGAACCCAGGTCTCCGGATTTCCGGCCCGGCATGCTAACCACTACACCACTCAGGAGCCTGAATTTTTCTTTCAAGCTTGCATATTTATACTTAATTTATCGGCAGTTGTTTTACTGGGGCATTCTCATGCCAGTCAGGTCTCAGTGTACCTCCAGTATTGATATATAAGTTATAGACTGTTGTAATTTTGCAGCTTTGGAAAATTGCTCCTAAGCTGGGACTCGAACCCAGGTCTCCGGATTTCCGGCCCGGCATGCTAACCACTACACCACTCAGGAGCCTGAATGTAGCAATTTTCCAAAGCTGCAAAATTACAACAGTCTATACCTTATATATCAATACTGGAGGTACACTAGGGTGTTTCATTGTTCCAAAATGCAATATTTTGACGCATATCGACGTTTCCCTCAAACCTCATCTGCTTACAAGCTTCGGTGCGAAATTTCCATGTATTTCGATAATATTTAGAGGTCGCGCACTTTTGCAGTTTTTTTATCAAATGTATTCAAATGTACACATAAGCGTAGGAACGTCCAGAATATTGGGGAGGCCAAGGTGCATTTGGAAGTCATTTCTTTCCAGTCAACGCCACAGGGTTAAGGGTTAAGAATCAAGAAAATTGGGGGGGGCTATGGCCCCCCTGCCCCCCTGTTCCTACGCCTACGCCTATGAATGTACACATTTCCACACTGATGCTGGCGCTGGTTTTCTTTTGCTTGGTTTTCTATTTCACATCTGAAATATTCTTAAAATTAAATAAAACATTTATTACTGCACAAGACTAGCCTGAGCATAAAACCCGACCGATTTCGGGAGCATCCCGCCCCCGTTTTCAAGGGAGATGAAGAAAACACTATGACATAAGCCTAACTAAGCGAAAAACACGAAGACAGGGTAAACTTTGAAAGAACAATCTTAGCTATGAACATGACGAATCATTTTAGAATTATTAGCTCTAAACACGTGTTATTTTTCAATTCAATCTCTTGTTTGACTGGCGTTTTAAGAGGTCCAAAAATCCAGAGAAGATGGTAACTTTGCCGATATTTCTATCCATTTTTGGTTCCGTGGTGGTTTGGATGTAAATTGCCTCTTTTATTTCCCGCTGTTTTTCTCTTGAGTCGAAAGTTAAAGTCGTTGTGGCGTCCCATTTGATATAAAGATCCTTTTTGAATGATTGTTTTGCTGTGGCCTCTGCTGCTCTCTCGTCAATTGACTCTCGGATTAGTTTTTGTCGAGATTTTTGGTGTTCGTCTTGTCGGACTTCCATCATCCTTTTGCTTTCTCAAATGTATATTTTTGGACAGTCATTACATTCCATCTTGTATACTGGGCCTGGTTTTTCCGGTTGTCTATCCTGTCCTTTGGTTTGACCAGTAATTGTTTGATCGTTTGATGTGCCTTAAAATATGTTCTTACGTTGAATTTAGAACATAGGCGTCGAATCTGTTGCGATACTCCTTCTACATATGGGAAGGATCATTATATCAAATGGGACGCCACAACGACTCTAACTTTCGACTCAGGACAAAAACAGCGGGAAAGGGAGATCACCCTCATCAAGAGGTTCAACGGATTCGTCAAGGACGAGAAGCAGAAGCAGTACCTGCTCCGGGTGGTGGAACTCCATCGGAGGGCTCTACCCAAGCGCACCAAGAAAGAATGCGCCTCTTTCAAGTGTAATGATTTTTGGTGATAAAATTGCGCGACCTCTAAATGTCCTTTTATTTTGCTTTTAAGGGTGTCAATCGATTCAGTTTCACGTATAGAGCTGGGGGAAAGTCGATATGACTTCGTTCCAAACAAACAAAATTTTACTATAGTGGGCTGAAACACCCTAAGGTACACTGAGACCTGACTGGCATGAGAATGCCCCAGTAAAACAACTGCCGATAAATTAAGTATAAATACGCAAGCTTGAAAGGAAAATTCAGCTCCTGAGTGGTGTAGTGGTTAGCATACCGGGCCGGAAATCCGGAGACCTGGGTTCGAGTCCCAGCTTAGGAGCAATTTTCCAAAGCTGCAAAATTATAACAGTCTATAACTTATATATATATATATATATATATATATATATATATATATATATATATATATATATTAGGGTGCATCAAACGCCCCGACTTTTGAAATTAGCTACGCGGCCCGGCCCAATTTTTGCCTTGGACCTAGTGAGTCCAAATATGAAATATTTTGAAATTTCGAAAGGGGCTAGGGGTGCCACCTAGTGGCCAAAGTTGTCAATTTTGACCATTTTTAGATATACTTTGGATTGGCCGCAGAAGTCATCTCATTTCATTAGTGGACTGTTTTGTGACCAAACACTGTTGCGCTGGCCTAAAAGCACATGCCTGCCCAATTTCATGGATTTTAGACATCTTTTAGGGGTGCCTCCTAGCGGTGAAAAAATCAATTTTGACAGTTTTTTTACAATTTGTTTCATTAACACGCGCATTGACGGGGGGCGGGTACCCGCCCCCCTCGGGTTTTTCGGCGATAGTAGAAAAACGGCGGCGCGTAGCGCCGCCGTACTTGGTATACCTTTTCCCTCATCATTTTTACAACTTCTGTGAAAATTTCAAGGTTAGGTCATCTCAGGTCAGGTCACCAGTACAGGTCAAGTGACCCGACCTAAAAAAAAGTTTAAGATAGCATAATTCGGAGCAGGGTAAACTTATCCGATTGAAACTCATATCACATAATGGCCCCACCGAGTTCTCTAACATATGTTCCGGTATTTTTTATATCGATGACCTAAGGTCAGGTACGAGGCATGACCTCTCCATTGGAAATACATGGGAAAAATGGTTTTTACGAAATAACTCAGGAACGGATGGTGATAGAGCATTTATTTTAGCTGCATTAGACTCGCCTGGGCTTTGCGGTTCTAATGATATGCATTTTATATAATTTGACCCTGACCTGACCTCAGGTCAGGTCAAATCCTTGATTTGACCTAGCAAGGTCAAATTATATATCATTCGATTCGGCTTGCTGAGAGGATTCATATAGTTCAAGTCGTTTTGCTCTATCTTTACTTGTTCAGATGTAATGCCCGAAAAACTGAATTTTACATGTTATCCCTATGACGGGCATGTTTTGACCTCTCGTGACCTTAAATGTGACCTGACAAAAAAATGGTTCAAATGTTTTCGATGGAGAAGTGGATGGGCAGCCCAACGCCGTTTACCGTTTTTCGTTACCTACCGTGGTTCTCGAGATCTTAGGGGGGGCGGGTACCCGCCCCCGTCAATGCGAAGGTGGCTCAGACCCCCGTCAATGCGCGTGTTAAATGTGGGGACAGAATCATTGTGTATTTTGGTCCAGCTGAAACGAGATTTTGCGGAATCGACCTCAAGGTACTTGCGAGACGGATTTCATGCATTTTGGATTTCTTTATATGGCACTACCTGGCGGCCGAAGTTAAAAATTTACATTGGTTTCTGTTCATTCATTTTTATTTATTGAGGACACTGGTCCTGCTTGCAGCTAATTTTTTGAGTGATAAACTACCGTTTTACTGTAATTTGATGCCTTCTCGTACACACAAGGCTAAGAACGAAGATTGACGGAAACAAGTTGTGGGGAGCGGACATGGAAACTAATTACTGCTTACACCGTGGTAGAGTAAGACAACGAATGGAAAATACGGCTCCCCATATCAAATTTGGCGGTTGAGCTTCTTGAACGGCAGGAGTGTTCAGACGCAGTGGTGAACATGGTGTTTGCCACAACAGAGTCGAACACAGGTCATCGATCAGCCGCCTGCATCCAAATCCAAAACCGGCTGAACAAGGCTTTGCTCTGGTCTGCGGACAGGCACTAAGTCGGGGAAAAAGTCCACGTCAGTGCTTTCAACAGACTCGATATTGAGAAATTCTGCTTGCCTAACCAATAATTCGAACAAAAACCTACTTACGTTCATTAAACACTGAAGAAAACGGGCCAAAAAATGAACAATATTTCTAAATTGATTATTTATCAAGATAAGCGAAATATGAAAGACGGTTGAGTTTATCTTTCAAATAAACTCAACTTCACCAGAAAGTCGCCCGTTCCTGATGGAACTCAAAGAGAAGCTCCTTCCAACTGTCTGTCGGAGTCAAAGCTGTGATGACCACGAGGAGTTAAAAAAATTAGGAATTATTTTCCTTGGCTCAAATAATCCAGATGTATATTTTCGAGCAATGCGTAGAGCTAGATGGATGAGCAGACTGCCTTATGCGATGAAGATATGCACGTCCGAGCACCACATTCCCAACGTTCAGGACGAAAAAAGCTCCAACGCAGGAACTAATGTCAAAGCTTTGGCGGTTCGGGACCTTCATCACCTCCGTCTATGGCTTGTAATGCATGATATGCCAGGACGCAGTGGGTTCCCCATGGCATGATCTGAATCTTAATCACCACTTATCCTGTTATGGGGACTGGGTGAACGAAGTTGTTGGCACCGGTGCACTGCTGGCTTTCAGCCATCAGCGGTACTTCACCTTAGAGATGGTTCCCTTGCTCTTTTCAGCAACTTGACATCTCAGCCTGTGCGAAGTCAGCTTGCAAAACGTTTTCTGGTGGTGAAGCTCAAGATCATACCCGAGGCACCTCTCAGTTGTGAAAGAAGTGGGTCCGGGAAACCGTGTTTTTTATTTTATTTATTTATTTTTTATTAGGGCCACTCCCAACATGCACACTTGCCCAATTACAGGGAGTATTGGAGTGGGTGTTCAAGGATCCTCTCCACCGGGTCAAATCGGACACGGAAGGCGGTTTCCCGCCGTGGGAATTGAACCCACGTTAATCCATGCTATCCGATCCGAAGACTGGCAACAAAGCCACCAGGCCACCCCGGCCCCAGAGTTCGCAGAGAGTGAGCAGAGAATAAATTGGTAGACCTGGCTGAACCTGAATCGTGGTCTAAATTCAGACTCCTGAAGCTAGACACCGGGTTCCTAGAGCTGGATGTCAGTGACGGGCCTGACTCATCTACCTACCAGGCAGCAAGGGTAAAGCCCAGGGCCATACATGTTCCCAATGATACCGCCGTAAAGGGAGGAAAGACGGCCTCGGACTTTCAAATGACAGCGTAGTCTAAGCGACACTTGCAGAACATTCTGCAAGCGGTTGGGAAAAAACGAAAAGGCAACCTGATCTACGCTCAAGGAAACCGAAACACGAGTAATCTGTGTGCTCAAGAAAGTGGGGTTGTGTGAATAGTAGAAATAGAAACAGTCAAGTGTGACTATCAGTGGTCAAAACTAGCGCAACTGAACATGACGTCTTGTCGAGGCCATGAGTTGTGATTGTTGTCGCGGCAGTGGAGTGGTTAGCGCAGTTGGCTTCCACGCAGCCGACCCGGGTTCAAGGCCCGGTGACTTACTTGAACGAGGAGCAAGCTGGCTCCCCAGAAACCTCTCCAAAAGGGTAAGAGCAGGCGACGCCGTATGACCCTGCAGTTGGTGCATCGATAAGCCCCAAAAATCAATCAAACAGGCCGTGAGCTGTGCTATGAATGTCTCTTACAAATCTCATATTTGTAATCGAAAGATCGGTGTAAGTTAATTACAATAATAACATAAGCAATAACCTAAAGTAACATGATTACAATAGTCTAAGACATTTCGCGTTAATTTGGAAACATCGGCTCTTGGCGTTAACCCGCGCCCCACCGGGGGTCCGGCGCCACCTTCGCCCCACCGGGGGGCCATCGATGGCCCCCCTCTAACTCCGAAAATATGGGCGTTAGCGCAAATCTGCAAAGTGCAATAGAAAGCTCGCGTGAATTCAGTAAGAAATTACTTCGCATGTTTTAGTGCTCAGGTCAATGGTTTGACCTCCAGAGGTTAAATTAGGTCAAGATCGGCTATTTTCACTCAAATATGCAATGATTAAGCAAACTGGGCATAACTCTTATGTCATTGGAGCTATTGAGGCCTGGTAAAGTACATTTGATAGCAAATTGCCAGTACTTTTTCCGCTATGTGGAACGTAAAGACCTCCCGCCAGTGGTTTGACCACCAGAGGTCACCTCGTGACCTAATATGACCTGAGGTCACGAAAGGTCAAAAAGTGACCTTGCCGTATATCAAATGAAAGCCAGTGACAAGACAAACACGATGGTGTTTGTTTCACCGCTCTAGCTCAATTAGGTCAAAAGTTATGGTCAAAATACTGTTTTTGACCTCCGGTGACCTTGGATGACCTTGGAAAAGTCAAAGGGCAAATATGACCCCTGGGATCCGTGAAAGGGTGTCCAAAAACGTTGTTCTGAGCAGTCTGAGTATTTGCAATCATTTTTGTGGCTTTTATATCATGAAATAGTTTTTCCCCATGCTTTTCCAATGGGAGAGGTCGCCTCGTGACCTGACCTCAGGGCACGAAATCGAAAAATCCCGGATATACACCTTGTAGACCCTGGAGGGGTCATAAAGTGTAGGAAGTTTCAAATCGATCGACTTTGAAATGTAGCTCTTACAGAGCTCTAAAGGTGAAGTGAGGTGACCTTGGTTGACCTCGTCTGGTGACCTGACCTTGGGTGACCCGGGGTAAAAAATTTCAGGGATGATGGGAAAATGATGCAGTGAGAGGTAGAGCCCTCAACCGCGGTGCTGCGCCTCGTCGTTTTTCTGCTATCCCGGAAAAACCTTAGGGGGGGCCATCGATGGCCCCCCCCCGGTGGGGCGAGGGTTAATCATGGTACATGAGCTTAGCTCCCACAACGGTGCTTTTCATGCAAGGTACTTACGCTGGAACCTTCAAGCATTTTATATATTGATGAATCAAGATGTTTTGGTCTCAGCATTGTATAACTGGCCTTGTATTGTAATAGGAATAATACCTCAAATCGCTGAACGATTGGGTTCTTTCCCGAAATATCCCAACTTAGCCGCCCACTGTGCTCCGGTGAATTTCTAAAATAAGAGGAGGTCGTGTGAGAACTACCAAAAACCATGAAACGGTATGGAAGAAAATGGATAATTTGATGAAAAAACGGAAAAGGAAGATTAAATATTTGTCCGGAAATTTTGAAGGTTATATCTGACACTTTAGAGGAATTTGCAACACAAATTATCGTTGGAACTCAACCAAAACTTCTTACTCATTTTTGTCATAGTCATTAATTTCCTAAAAACTTAGAAATTAATTTCGGCCACCAGATGTCACTCATTGCCAAAAGTTGTAAATGCCTTTACCAGATACTTTGACCTACAGGAGTAGTTCATAATTACAACAAAGTTCTAATCCAGGATGGTTCAACAATTATTTTTGATAAAAACTCACCAAAACGCAAAACGTTGCAAACTTCTACCGTCAGGTGGCACCCCTAGCTGGCGTCCAAAATGCGCGAAAGTGACTGCACAGGTAATTTGGAGCTTGGAAAACAGTATTTGACCACTGCTGGGTCCTATTTTATGATAATACAATTTCCACGGGAGACCCAATTAATATTAAAAATCGCAAAAATTTGAAACTTTGACCGCTAGGTGGCACCCCTAGCCCAATATAGATTTTCCCAAAAATTGGGATTTGAGGTTTTCATGTCTGAAACAACAAAATGTGACGGGCCGCTAAGCTAATTTATCCAAAAATGAAAATCATGGGGCGTTTGATGCACCTTTATATATATATATATATATATATATATATATATATAGCCACAGGGCGTTGCCACTGGGGACCTGGGGAAGGACTGGGCCCCCTCTTTTGGAGAGAAAGTGAGAAGGAAGCCAGCTCTTTTAATAGCAGGGTCTAACTGATGTAGGTAGTGTTTTATCACCATCCCCCCACTCGAACATCTAGGGCGACGCCAATGGCGGGGCCACACTGGGGCAACTGAACTTCAAAATAGGCCAAAACCTCGTAACTAAAAAATACTTTGATTGAGAATACTTTTTTGTGCTCAAATGAAAGCTGTTGCTCTGAACTTCATTTTCCAGCCACAAAACATTGGGTTTCCACACCAGGTCATATCAGATAGACTATTTTTCAAGGTTTATAAATATCGGAATTCGATTTCATTCTTTCCAGTTTTGCAGACACTCAATGAGGCAGAATCAGATAAGGCGGGTCCAGTGACGGTTAAAATGTAAGAAAAAAACAAAAGTAATATTTCAAAATCCGATCCGACATATTCAAGGTCATCATAGGTCAGAGGTCTTGCTGAGCCTTCACTCTGGTTTAACTATAAAGTACCACATGATAAATAATGGCACAAATTTTTTCTTTCACTATTTGACATCTTTAAATTCAGTACCGAACCATATCGAAACTGCTCGGGTCATGTGCGGTAGCTGCATTTATTGACACAATAATTTTAAGCGCGATTTCAGGGAATGATTACCGTCACTCTTCTCAGAAAATGAGCACAAACATGCGGAAACAGAAAACACATTAAACTCACAGGGAATGTTCATTAAATCATGCGACCTCTTTTGCATCTTTGTGTAGCTCTCCTATTTAACATCCCGCGTCCCTTTATCCAGCCTTCTATCCATTGACCCCGAGAATTATCGTTGAAGTCTAGGCAAGTTCTTAAAGCAGTCTTACATCCAAGTACCCACTCACGCACCATCAAATTATTAATGGTTAGTGCCACTTTCTTTCAGCTCATAAAGAGGGTTACTGCCAGGCTCGAAACCTCCGTTGTCATGGGCCTTCTGGATTTTTATATCATCGGAGATCATGTTACCACGAGGTCATTGGTGATAAGCGGGTACTGGTACTGATCAGTGATTGTCAACTATGGATGTCTTTCTGGTATGATAATGCCTGAATGCAAGGTGATCTCTATTCCTTGCCTCCTGGGCCTCCTCCATGTATGCTCCTATAGAAACTTTCAGGCTCTCAGTCATAAGCGTGCCACCGGCAAAGAAGTGGGGGGGGGGCAGCCAAACTTCAAACTGACGCTGACAAAAAACTTTCCACGTTAGGACCAAATACTGTTCGAATTTGGGCTCCTCGTTGCCTTCTGCAGCGGCTGGTTATAAGAATGTCCGGTTTTCTCCCATTTTGACTGAGATCAGGAAATTTTTGGCCAAAAAGTGGGGGGGGGGGGCAGGCCCCGCCTGGCCCCCCGGTGGCGACCCCCTGCTCTCAGTAACATCTTCCCCGTGCATTTGCACCTTATGTATGGTTGCCGATATGCTGTACCATGGGTGCACGTTTACAAACAGCCTCACTTTCTCGAGAGCATAGGCCGGATACTTCTCAATTTCGATTGTTGATGATGATGATCAGGGGCCTAGCCAGGGGTGGGGGGGGCAGGGACAGCCGCCCCCTGAGGGCCCGAAGGGTCCCCCTGAGGACACGATTCTGTAACAAGCGTGACCCTTTTTACCCATCAGGGCCCTTTTGGCGCTGTCGCAGGGGCCCTTTTTGGGGCGCCCCCCCGAGTGAAACCCTGCCTACGCCCCTGATGATGATAGTGCGGCTAATATTACCGAAAACCTTTGTAGTAGATCCAGGCTTACCCCAGTAACCTCACTGAAATGTCGGACGTTTCCGAAAGAACGGCGGGTTGTGTTTCCTTCATTAGCTGTGCCGTTGCCCCCCCCCTGCCTTTGGCTGATCGACGACCAGACTCATGGTAGCACGAAAACATTCCTGTAAATCTCTTTTGTTTTTTAACAGCGTCCTTCTGGTCGTAGTTTTGAGCTCTCCATGAACAAATGGGTGACTCTTCTCTGATCTTCCCTCATCCTCAGTGCGTGTTAAAATCGGTTTTTGCACAGATTGAATCTCTGCCCAGCGTCTTGCAAGTCCACCTTCCCCTGTCACGACTCGACCACGGCGCCCTGTCAGCCATCCTTACTCCAATCGCCGCGCAACATGAGCCGACGGCCGCCGTAGCCGCCGGCCTCACCGCGCTCCTTGGACTACATTGCCGCACAAAAAGTGACATATCTCCTCTGGGACAACTGATGCCGAGCTAATTTTTACACGGCTGGTTAGAGGACACAACATTGCATCACTACATATAAATTTCTAAGTGAAACTCGCTGTGCGTTTTTTTCGCAGGTCTAACGAAGTTTAGGATTTGAGAATACGCTGGAAGCTTTACATGGCCTAATAGTTACACCTACTATCAGACTCTTATTGTCAAATTTCGTACTTTTCAACATTGAGTGTCTTTAGGGCGTTCCCAGCTTTCCATTGATATAAATAGATAACGGTTTTGTGACTGCAACCATGGATGATAATGCATCGGAAAGTGTACCTCATCTCGAGTCAACTTGACGCCGAGCTGCAGCGTGTTTAGCGCGCTGTGTTCCAGCATCTGTGCAAGCGGCTAAAGAAGAGAACAATGGATAAAATTATGCTTTTCCAAGGTTTTGGACATTTCTCTGTCAGAGCCAAACGATTAAGTCCGATTTTGAAGATGTCAAAATTGGAGGTTTTGGCCGGTTTTGGAGGCCATTTGCCCCAGTGTGGGGGCAGGGGGGCCCGGCTGCAGTCACAGGGGGCCCGGGTAAAACACAGGGGGAATGCTCTGCAATTGCTGAGAATGGGGGCTCGGCTTCGGCAGTGGGTCAGGGGTAAATTCTGAGAGGTCCAGTCGCACACTCAGAGGCTCTAAGTGGACGACAAGGGACCCGTGTACGCTACATTTGAGTGGCATTTTGAAGGCAATTTGCGGGGCTGGGGTACAGCCGTAGCCGCCGGGCCCCTTTGCGGGGGGGCAGTGGCTGTGGCGAGGGGCGTTTCTTTTCATTGCTTAAGGTGAGCCCAAGGCGAGGGCGATCGCCTTATCGCCCCCTCTCTCACTTGGATTCGTACCTGGTGCTGGCATTGGTGAAATGTCGTATTTTTCATCGATAAGTCCGCCATATTGAACTTATGATCTGTATACTGACCTCGATTTATAAACAACGGGCAGGGGCGCAGCGAGAGCTTTGGTATGGGGGCACACCAACTTTGAAGGGCACCCCGGGAAAAAAGGGCACTTTTTAACGTAACCTAAAAAAACTTACTATATCTTTGTTTATATCATTTTTTGGGCATCTTTGGCTCAATAAAAATGCAAATAAATCATTGACGGAGAAGGAAAACTTTATTAAAACCGAAAAAGAAAAAAATCATCAAAACGTCATGGAAGTAGCCGAAACACGAGTGTTTTGGATATATTTAAGGGCAAATCAGTCAACTCATGCAAGTACTTAACGTCAGAGAAATCAGCGGAGCACGTGATATCTGTTACCATGTGCAAGTTAAGGCATATTGGAGTCGAAAATTTATTTTTTATGCCCATTGGTTTTGTCGTAACGAGTGAGCCCTGGCTGAACGCAGATAAAGTTTCTTGCCTCCCACAATCGCCGTGGGACGAGGAGTGGCATTGTGTCTTTGGAAGAACAGAATTTTTGCTGCCGGAATAATTTGGGAGATACCTTTTGAACGCGCTTATTAAGTTCCACGTTCTCAAGGATCGGTCCCAGTTAAGAATAAAGAAGAGGTGAATGGGGTGGTTTGGATAGGGATGGTGGGACAGGGCTGAAAATTGTGAAAACTAGTTCTTCATTTAAATTAATTAATAGAAATCCTGGTTTAGGGACTGTCCTCTGAACTGAGGGGCACATGCCTTTTTATCATCACTTCCCAGAATCCACCAGTATAATAAGTAATTTATATAACCAGGGGTGCCTAGGCATCACAAGCCGTTTTAGAGATTTCTCATTCCTCGTTAGCTCCGTTTTACAAGGGGAGTTTCTATCGTGTTCTTATTCCCCATCTTTCCCAGGGACTAGACTAGCTCATTGGCCCCATAGATGAGGTCATCAGACTAGCTCAATGGGCCACAGATAGGCTCATAGGGCTTTAAACCAGTTCAAGAAGCCCCAGAACAGTTTAAGGCGCCAGATCACCTCAGGGGGCCTCAAGCCAACATTAGGGGCTCTCACAAGCTCAGCGCCCAGACCAGCTCAGGGTACCCTCAGAATCCAGATCCGCTCTTGGGCCCCAGATAAGCTCTTGGGGCCCCAGATCAGTTCAGGGGCCTCAAGTCAGATCAGGGGGCAAGATCAAGTCAGGGGCACCAAATCAGCTCAGTGATCCCTAACCAGCTAGGGGCCCAATCAGTTCAGGAGCCCCAGAGCTGCTCAGGGAACACCAGATCGCCCCATAAGGCACCAGATCAGCTTCGGGGACAAACAATCAGATCAGTGGTCCCCGACCAGCTCGGGCCCCAGATCAGCTCGGGAATACCAGATCAAGTCAGGAGGCACTTAATCAGCTCAGGAACCCCATACCATCTCAGGGGCCCTCACCAGCCCCTGTGGGCCCAGCTCAGCTGAGGACCTGGGAGCTGCTCAGGAAATCACGTAATCAACCCAGGAGGCCCGGGTCAGCTTACAGGGCACCGCATTAGCCATGGAGCACCAGACTAGCTCAGAGGGAATCAGATGGGCTCAGGAGACACAATGATGACTCAGGAGGCACCAGATCGACTCAGGGGGTATTAGTTAAGTTCAGGGGGCAGTATATCTGCTCAAGGTGCACCAGATCGATCAGCTCAGGGGGCAAGTTCAAGTCAGGGGCACTAAATCAGCTCAGGGATCCCTCACCAGCTCGGGGCCCAATCAGTTCAAAAGCCCCAGAGCTGTTCATCAGGGGACACCAGATGCCCATAGGGCACCAGATCAGCTTCGGGTACAAAGAATCAGATCAGTGGTCCCCGGCCAGCTCGGGAATACCAGATCAAGTCAAGAGGCACTTAATCAGCTCAGGAGCCCCATACCATCTCAGGGGCCCTCATCAGCCTCTGTGGGCCCAGCTCAGCTCAGGACTTTAGAGCTGCTCATGAAATCACGTAAGGAGGCCCAGGTCAGCTGAAAGGGCACCAGATTAGTTCAGGGGCACCAGACTAGCTCAGAGGGCATCAGATGGACTCAGGAGGCACCAGATCGAATCAGGGGCATTAGTGCAGCTCAGGTGGCATCAGATCGATCCGCTCGGGGGCCCAGATCAGCTCCCAGCCCCCAGGCTATGGCAGGGGCCTAAATCAGCTCAGGGAGCAACATAACAGCTCAGGGAACACAAGATGGGCTCAGGGCCCACCAAACCAGCTCAGAGGGCTCCAGACCATCTAAGGAGACATCAATAATCAGCTGAGGGAGCACCTAGTCAGCTGAAGAGGCACCATATTGACTTAGGATACAGTAGATCAACTTGGGGAGGCATGAGATCAGCTCGGGGGCACGAATCAGCTCCAGGGGCACTATATTAGCTATTAGGGCATCAAGCAAGCTCGGAGGCATTAGACAACTCAGAAGGCATTATATAGGTTCAGGAGGCACAATTATTTGCTCAGTGGGGCACTCGATTTACTCAGGGGCACCAGATCAGCTTAGAGGGCAAGTAATCATCTCAAGGGGCCAAGACCAGCTGAGAGGCCACGGGATGAGCTCAAGGGGAACCAGATTAGCTTCACCCGTACAATTATTGGCGACGATGAGGCATTAGGTGGACACCTACCAGGTGCCCATACTCTTCCCGGGTGCTTGGAAAGGCGACAGAATGCCATAGCTGACCGAAAAAGGTATTAAATTGTCCAACAAATCGCTACATGCGGTCCAGTTACATTTCGTTTCAACGGCGTAGGGCACTAAATTTCGAGCGGCAAGGCCCAAATTGGGTACACCACCTGGACATCAAAAGGGCACCCCGGCAGTGATGGGGGCACGTGCCCCCTGTTCCCCCCTGGCTGCACCCCTGGACAGTAGATAAACTCCGGGAGGCATTAAATAAGCTCAGGGGGCCCCAATCAGCTCAAGGGGCACTAAAACAGCTAATAGGGCACCAGGCAAGCTCGGAGGCATCAGACTAACTCAAAGAGTATTATATAGGTTCAGAAGGCTCAATTATTTTCTCAGGGGGGCACCAGATTGACTATAAGGGCACCAGATCAGCTCAGAGGGCACATGATTAGCTCCAGGGGGCACCAGATGAGCTCCGCTCGTACGATTATTGGCGACGATGAGGCATTATCTGGAAACGGATTATGTGCCCATACTCTTCCCGGGTGCTTGGAAAGGCGACAGAATTCCCTAGCTGACTAAAAGAGGCACTTAATTGTCAAACAATAGTTGAAATCACTAAATGTACTCTAGTTCCATCTAGGTTCAACGGCCTAGGGCACTAAATTTCGAGCGGCATGGCCCAAACGGGGTACACAACCTGGCAATCAAAAGGGCACCCGGCACCGATGGGGGCACATGCCTCCTGTGTCCCCTGGCTGCGCCCCTGGACAGTAAACTCCGGGAGGCATTAAATAAGTTCAGGGGCCCGGATCAGCTCAAGAGACACTAAAACAGCTAATAGGACACCAGGCAAGCTCGGAGGCATCAGACTAACTCAGAGAGCATTATATAGGTTCAGAAGGCACAACTATTTTCTCAGGGGGGGCACCAAATTGACTACGAGGGCATCAGATCAGCTCAGGGGGCATATGATCAGCTCCAGGGGCCAACACCAGCGCTCAGGGGGCACCAGATGAGCTCAAGTGGCACCAGATTAGCTCCGCCCGTACGATTATTGGCGACGATGAGGCATTTTCTGGAAACAGATTATGTGCCTATACTCCTCCCGGATGCTTGGAAAGGCGACAGAATGCCCTAACTGACCAAAAAGGCACTTAATTGTCAAACAATAGTTTAAATCGCTAAATGCAGTCTAGTTCCATCCAGGCTCAACGGCGTAGGGCAATAAAATTCGAGCGGCACGGCCCAAATAGGGTACACCACCTGACAATCAAAAGGGCACCCCGGCACCGATGGGGGCACGTGCCCCCTGTGCCCCCCCTGGCTGCGCCCCTGACCACGGGAGAAGAAAAAACAAGTTGATGACCATGATCTCTCTAGCTAAAAATACGATACAATCATATTTCCATCAAAGTACAAATATGTAGGTACAATCAATCCAAGTACAGTACAAGGATAGGCTGGACAGCAAGGGGAGAAGCGGGACAACTTGTCCCAGTTCTCCCCAACCCGCCATTTTTCAGAATTGCGATATCAGCAAAATTAAAACCCCTTTCGTTGTTCGAAGCTGGGACAGATCGATGGAGAATGCGACACCAACTTTATTGCACCAAAATAAAGAACTTTTCGGTTGCATATTTAACAGAACATCCACTCAAGAAAACGTAAAAATTAACTTTTAAGGAGCACTCACCTCTCGCTTCCAGCACCCACCGGAAAAGGAAGTTGACGCCCTAGTGATGTGCAGCGGCACGTATAGTGCGGAAATCAGCTGAAAATTATATTTTTGGCTCACTCGTGGATTCAATAATGAGGGTGTCCCACTTCTCCTGCGTTCCAG
This sequence comes from Lepas anatifera, assembly GCA_034440635.1. NCBI lineage: Eukaryota > Metazoa > Arthropoda > Thecostraca > Lepadidae > Lepas > Lepas anatifera. The sequence goes on along the minus strand of JAOTON010000193.1, from coordinate 1,028,275 downwards.
TTCTCATCACTCTCTCCTACCTGTACGAGTCGTGATCAATCCTCTGAATGCGGAACTGCGGTGGGTAGTTCAAGCTCAGAATTGAAGCAGAAAGGAAATGGCGCGATTCCACCCACGTGTAAACTGTAGTAAAAACATACCTTCCTCCATCATAGAAACACACCCAAACAAAAATCAGAAGAATAAATACCTTCATCTAGGGTAGTTTAATCATTAAAGGACTTGTTTTAATCTATTGGCAGGATTATTTCACCACAGGAGAGTGAAACTATTCTTGGGGCAGTTTGTGAGTTCCATAGAAATACTCTGAGGTGATACATTTACACCTTTGCATTTTCAGTAAGAATGGAACTGCACTGTGCTTAAATGAAATAGTGATTAATTTACCACATGCGTGTAATATTACACCTTTTCTTCTAATATTAAGCTGGATGTCGGAATATATTTACCAAGAATTCTAAACAAATTCTTGATAATGGGGTAATTTTAGCAGCAGACAAATTGAAATTCTACGCTTGAGGTGTTGTTTTTTTCAGTGTATGATTACACTAGGTCAAAATACCTGACGGTCAGGTCAGGTCAAGGGCACTTTGCATTTTATGTTTGTATTTATTCGGTATATATAAGCAACAGGATTATCCCACTTACAGCTCCATTGATAAGTCCATTGATAAAACAATACATGAATACTTACAAAAAAAGATGAACACATAGTCACAGATATAGGCTCAACTGCAGAAACATTAAATTCAAATAAACATGTACATATAAAAAACATGATGCTATAAAACAGTGAAATCCTAAAAACCTGAGTTCATTAAAACGGATGATCCCTAAGATGTTTAGTGACGGAGGATCTAAACGATGAGAAAGTAGAGATAAAAGGGTCGATGGAAGGATACGTACTGACGTGACGATTAAAAGCACGAACTGCACGGATAAACAATCCACACCTCACGGTTTCTACTCGCCCAAAAGGAATGTGCGGCAGCTGATTTTATCCCTCCCTGGTCCGACACTGAGGCACATGCAACGGTAGATTCCCAATCAGGAAGGCGGAGTCCGTTCTGTGGATGATAATTTTGTAAACAAACAGAATGTCACTTTTTAGTCGCCGTTTTGAAAGTGAAGTAGTTGTGTAACTACCTAGCAGATCATTGTAGGAGAGTGATACATTTTTTGGGGCACGTGAGTGTGGGCAGCCAACCATATCATAAATTGATGTTGAATTTGTGTGCAGTCAATCTAAGTGCATTTTTGCAGCTCCACCCCAGATTACGCTACCGTATTCTAAGATGGAGCGAACGTTGCCAAAGAAGGCTGCAAGAATAGGACCAGGCTTTCCAACTTAGCATAGTAAATATGCTTATCAATCGACCCGCAATAGGAATCCAAAATGTAATGGCATCAAAATAAAATATGTATCATCTTTTCCTGCAACGTTGTTGACCCAAGTCTGAAAACTGCTTAACCCTATTTCCAACAGGGGGAGGGGGGCAGATTCTGCCCACCCTCAGGTTTTTCCATAGTCTCTCCAAAACAGTTTGAGATAGGTTCTTGAAATTTTGTGAATTTTCTTAAAATTAAATAGCACGTGTCCCCTAAAAATTGGGAAAAATACATATGTGCCAGAGGCGGAGCTATGGCTCGCTAATTTGGCTGGTTCATCCAGAAGCTGATCATTGTTGCCTGCGTCGCGTTTGTCCTACAATAAAGCTGTCTATTACGAATTGGCGGCAGTTGTAATGTTCGAATGCTCTTACTGAGATTTAGGATGACAGTTGATGTGTATTTTGATATAATTTTGGCCATAGGCGATTCCAGAAGCTCAAAATGGGGGGCTTACAATGTAATCGATCCGAACTCTTCCAAAGTAAATATATTGCGTACAGAATGTTCGGGAGTGGTAAACATAACCATGAATTGATCCCATATGTGTATTATATACGGCCGGATATGGTGCCTGATGACACCCGACGGATACATGGACCAGCCCTCTTCTCACCCTTCTTCTTCATCGCGGTTATTACTATATAACCGCCCGAGGTTGGCTGCACACTTGCCCTCGTCCATTACCGACTCTGTGACGTCCATGTTTTGGTGCGACTCGTCTGGAAACGCATCCGTTGCCGCCGCCCCTGGCCGTCACAATATGTCACCGCTTCTATATCTCCGAACTACCTCCGATCTTTGCGCTCATCCGAGTCCAAACCACCGGCTGCGAGCGTCTGCGGTTGCTCTCTTGCGGTTGTCTTACCGGCTGCCCTGTCTACCTTTGTCTGCAATAAGGCTCTTATATACTTCGGTATAAATACAATCAGTGGTAATCCACTTGTACGTTGATCCAATCATATGCATCGACACTAGTATTTTTGTTTTTCGTACACCTGTCTGCCTCTGTATGTCTGTTGAAAATAGCATGCCTCTTCACGGCAGACCTCCTTTCTTATTATGTTTTTCATGTTTTTTTGTTAGTTTATTTTGTGTGCATTGCTCGGCTGCATGTGCGTACATTTCGTCTTTCTGTTGTTTTCTTCCGACGGCCCGAGAGCCCTGTATTTACACGGCAGTACATCAACATATGTTATCATCAAACATGAAGCTCTCGTCTGCGTATTTGCGCATTCGAACACTTAAATATATCTGTTCACACTCTCCCTTTCTACAAGGATGACACGGATGAAGACATGGATAATTATTGCAGATCGTACACCACACATCAATTCCTCACTCACTTTACACATTGACACTTGACGCAGCTTATAGCCTGATTGGTTCCGGGACTATATGTACATACGTAAAACCAAAGACATTATTCTAGACTGCACTGACCATCATATTGCCGGAAGGAAATGAGACCATTTTCTGGTATTACTTTCCATATCATTGTTTTTGACAGCAAGGTTTTCCTCTAGTCCAATGTAGTGCGTAATACACGCCTTTACCCCTTGGTATGTTGGGTTTAGTCTTTGTTGGGAAATTTTGCATCTCAAAATATACTGCTTTGCCAATAGTATTACCACATTATTTGCATCTTCCACTCCTAGTACCCCAATGAGGGCTGCGTTCATTGCATTTTCGTTATTTAAGCCTATTTTGTCAAATATTGTATCCTAAATTGTTCTAACGTAAACACACTCATATATGATATGGATTAATGTATCTTCATGGTTACAGTATTCATACATAGGGCTGTCAGTGACTCTTCGAATGAACAAATATCGACGGGTCGGTACAAAGCGATGGATTATCCGAAAATGTAGGGTCTGTAATCTAGTCGATGGAGTACAGCTGTAGGGAATTTGAAATGAAAGAAAGTCCCAATTCGTAGAAATCCCTTTACTCTCCCATTTTTTGATGGCTGTAGGAGACCTACTATCTATCCATAACCAGTAAAAATGTGAGCTTTGTCATTCAGAAATTTTAATTTATTTACCATTAATGCATATAGTAGAAACATCTTCTCAAGCATCTTTATTGAGCCTGCGAAAAACTCATTCATTTCCAACCTATCCCACCACATTTGTGGGACACTTCTAACGAGCCTTTCGTATGTAAAAAAGTCGGTCTTGACCCGAGGGTAAGCTCTCTTCAGCTCTGTCAATGATCTAACATTTCTATTATCAGTAACCAAATCGTCAATCATTTTGATACTGGCTTGATATAAACATTTAATGAACCATGATTTTCCGCCATTAGGAATGTTCCCATTGTGCCATATTTTCTCTTTCTGTATGTCTGAAATGCTTTTAAGGGCGCTGCTGGTGTATATCTGGCATTCCCTTAATATATCGCGATAAAATACGGGAATTCTAAATTTATTTATTCCATCATTTCCCGAAGGAGTCGATAGAATGTCTACAAGTTGATATTTGCCTAATTTACCCTGCAATATCTTTCTCCAATGTACGTTATGGCTATTATGCATACCTCGAATCCAGGACGAACCCAGAACATTCTTAAGGATTTACAAAACAATGCTTCGTCAACCGCTTTTATCCCTCCGTCTTTGACCTTTTGACGCAGCACCTGCTGAGCAACTTTTGCAGGTCTCCCACGCCAAAGAACCTTCATGATCTTACTTTGTATGAAGGTGATGGTTGTCTTGGGAATATTTACCACTGAGCAAATATATACTAACTGGGACGAAAGCAGGCTCTTCCCAATAGTAATACGCAACTTGAGGGTTAACTCCCTTTGCACCCAAACATTAATGCCCTCTCTATTTTCGTGCACACAGGTTGTACATTATCGTTAATGCACGAATGGAAAGCACTTAAGTGTATACCCAAATATTTTATATTTTTCTCTGCCTTTATACCACAAATTGGTTCCGTTCTTTGCTGTTTCGCTAGACCTAACCAAATCAGGCTGCTTTTACTTTCATTCAAAGAAAGACCGGAAACAGAACTAAATTCTTTAATGACTCTTATATCCGTCTCTACAGACCTTTCATCAAATTCATATAAGACCATGTCATCTGCGTATAAGCTTAGCTTGGCTTCGATTCCACTAAAAATTATGCCTTTTATATTGTTATCCTCTCTAATATGTATGGCCAAAATTTCTAACGCAAGAGCGAACATCAGACCACTGGCCGGTGAACCCTGAAATGTTTTCCTTGTGCACTTGAACCAGGAAGAGGTGTATCCATTAACACGCGCAGTGACGGGGGTCTGAGCCACCTTCGTATTGACGGGGGGCGGGTACCCGCCCCCCCTCCCCTAAGATCTCGAGAACCACGGTAGGTAGCGAAAAACGGTAGACGGCGTTAAATCACCCATCCACTTCTCCATCGAAAACATTTGAACCATTTTTTGTCAGGTCACATTCAAGGTCATGAGAGGTCAAAACATGCCGTCATAGGGATGACATGTAAATTCAGTTTTTCGGCCATTACATCTGAACAAATAAAGATAGAGCAAAACTACTTGAACTATATGAATTCTCTCAGCAAGCCGAATCGAATGATATATAATTTGACCTTGGTAGGTCAAATCAAGGATTTGACCTGACCTGAGGTCAGATCAGGGTCAAATTATATAAAATGCATATCATTAGAACTGCAAAGCCCAGGAGAGTCTAATGCAGCTAAAATAAATGATCTATCACCATCCGTTACTGAGTTATTCCGTAAAAACCATTTTTCCCATGTATTTCCAATGGAGAGGTCATGCCTCGTACCTGACCTTAGCTGATCGATATAAAAAATACCGGAACGTATTTTAGAGAACTCGGTGGGCCATTATGTGATATGAGTTTCAATCGGACAAGTTCACCCTGCTCCGACTTATGCTATCCTAAACTTTTTTTTAGGTCGGGTCACTTGACCTGTACTGGTGACCTGACCTAAGATGACCTAACCTTAAAATTTTCACAGAAGTTGTAAAAATGATGAGGAAAAAGGTATGCCAAGTACGGCGGCGCTACGCGCCGCCAGCCCCCCCCACCTCCGTCAATGCGCGTGTTAAGCCTGATCGCGAGATACGGTTCGCTATATAACAGCTGTATCCACGGAATCATGGTATCGCCAAAATTATACGCTTTCAAGGCTGCAAAATTAAACTCATGCTCCAACAAATCGAAGGCTTGCCTATAATCGCAGGCAACCATAACACCTTCCATCCAATCAGAGGTGCAGAAAGTATGCTGGCTGTCACAAACTCCATGCGACGTATGCCTCCTCTGTCACACATAGCTGGACATCATAACTGTATACTTGAATACTATTTCCAATATGCTGAATGTCATCTACCTGTCTCTTACTTTTTGCAGCGGACAAAGTTCAAGCACCAAGCCATTACACCATGAAAGTAGTAAACTGTGTTTTCATTTTTAGATCATGTTTTTGTTTTTGGAATGAAAATTTTCAATTATGGATCATTGTTTCCAGTATTGGGATCATAACTATTATTGGCAACTCTGACTGCTGTTTTCCCCAATGACATGCATTTCCCTTTTTGAAGAAGTTTCCATTTTTGGAAGGATTATTTCCAATTATGGTACATTTCCTCATGATTAAATGTGGCAATTATCATGAAAATAATTATTATTGGGAACTAATCTATGAATGGGGGCGTACACCTACACACAATTGGGAACCCAGATCACAGCTCCCCCCCCCACCACTGAACTTCTATCTCACATATCAACAAAACAGACAAAAATGTCAATGTCAACATAGGATTTGGATCTACCTAAAATTTGTTGGCAAAGTGGACCTTAGGTAGCATTTTTATAGACAGATCAAATGCTTAAAATTTGCCTCCCGCCCCTGATTATCACCTACCTGGTCGTTCCTTCTTGCAGTAAAACCTCTGAGGCAACTACCCTGCATAGATGTAAAATTATGTCTATATGCCTAATGGTACAGAGGTATTGGAAGTCTCATACCAAAAAAAGATCCAGTGTAGTCAAAATCCTGCTTTAACTCCATACAGTTCAGGTCCTGTGTGTTGCTTACTACCACTGGCAGTAAAAACACACCCCCAACCAGCATTTCTCGAAGTATCTTTCTTTCTGAGATTTTCTGTGATTTTCTGAGATGAAAAGGGGGTCTACTAGGCCCCCTCCAGTGCACGTTAGTGCCATGCCCCTGTCCAGTGTGTGTTTTAACACTTTGTGGAGGACTGCATTGGCACACATTTGTTATCTGTACACTATTGACATGACAATTTGATTATGAAATCTCACATGAATTACTGTTGTCTGCCAGTCTGGGCACCAGATGAGCTCAACGGGCACTAAAACAGCTAATAGGGCACCAGGCAATCTCGGAGGCCTCAGACCAGCTCAGAGAGCATAATGTAGGTTCAAGAGGCACACTGATTTTCTCAGGGCCATCAGATTGACTCAGGGGGCACCAGATTAGCTTAGAGGACACGTGATCAGCTCAGGGAACACAAGATCAGCTCAGGGCGCACCAGATCATCTAAGGAGATATCAATAATCAGCTCAGGAGACACCTGATCAGCTCAAGAGGCACCATATTGGCTCAGGCGACAGTAGATCATCTCCGGGAGGCATGAGATCAGTTCAGTGGGCCAAGATCAGCTCAAGGGGCACCAAAACAGTTAATAGGGCACCATGCAAGCTCGGAGGCATCAGACTAGCTCCCAGAGCATAATATAGATTCAAGAGGCACAATAGTTTGCTCAGGGGGCACCAGATTGACTCAGGGGGCACCAGCTTAGCTTAGAGGGCATATGATCAGCTCAAGGGGCCAAGGCCAGCTCAGTGGGCACCAGATGAGCTCAAGGGGCACCAGATTAGCTTCGCCCGTACGATTATGAGCGACGATTATGCAATAGCTGGAAACAGATTACGTGCCCATACCCTTCCCGGGTGCTTGGAAAGGCGACAGAATACTCTAGCTGACCAAAAACGGCATCAAACTGTCAAACAACAGCTTTATCGCTAATTAACCCCCCCCTGGCTGCGCCCCTGGATGGAGCCTCAACTGACAGAATACCTTCAGCACGCGTGCAAAATAAACCAAGGGTTGTCGGCAGTCGCAACCCAAAGATTGGCGTAACAATTCGGTGCAAAGAACGAATTGAGAATCCCCGATGCCAAAAAAATAATTTAATAATTATAAATTGACTTAATTGAATTTAATTGACTAATAATTTCCGTGAACCATGTACTAATGCTGAAAAAATTTCGAAGTTACGTCTGTGATTTTTGCGCCGCTTGGTCACATTGTAAGAAATAAATTGTAATGATTGCTCCTCCAGTTTACATCTGCAGTTCTGTTTCACTTTTGGTCGGCTCGCCAGTGTTGTGCCTGCTCAGGGTTCTTTCTTTTAGATGGCATTCCTGTCATTGTGAGTCACTTCCAATATCAGCGGGCCGTGACCAGCATACAGACGTCGAGATTAGTTGCCCTTGCAATTTACAATCTATTGCCACGGGTATGTAGTTAGGAGGTCATCCCAGGCAGGTGTGACACGGTACGTCATGGTACCATGGTACAAGTACTATGTCGGGGAAAAAGTACTGTGTACGTACTGGTGTACGACGATGTGGTAGCTGGACCGTCATCAATCCATCATCTGTTTGCCTGAACAAAGCCACAAATTTCCACCCCTGGGGGCAGACTTCTGGCTCGACTGCCCGGGCGGACGCATCTCCTGTGGTCTGGCTACCACTGAGGACTGACAGTGACTTAAGAACTTTGATTCAGGCCCAGAATGGATGTGCGTTGTTTCGGCCTAGCACGATTTTCCTGGTGTGTGCTATTTTGTCTTCATACAGACAGCATGGGTATAAATTTAAATAAACAATATAATTTCAATTCAATATAACACCGATTAGTGAACATAAAATTGTTTGGCTCACGCTGGTAAAGCAGACCACTAAACAGAGGAAAACGGCACCGTACTCCGAGAAAAGGAGAACCAAAACAAAACACGAGAAAAGGGGACACAAGGTGGGCTAGTACAACCGAAGACCAGCACCAACCAGTACCGCTGACGTTGTCCCGCTACAAAATATTTCTGATGTTTAGTACATGTTTTTGATCAGTTTTATAAGACAATATTCGTGCACTACAACTTGCCCCGTGTCCAGTAATACTTATCCCGCAGTGAGGGCATGATGAAAATGTTGACTTTGTTTCACGTTTACAATTAGTATATGTTTTTCTTCAAACCCAAAAGAAAATAATAGATATAACAGATAAAAATGAATAAGCTATCAAATAAAACTCGCTTTATACATATCATAGGGATATTTTGGAAGATACAGCTTGACCCAAGAAAACTGTATCATATGACTCCCTCCTCACCTACCGAAATTTTTAAAGATGGTCTAAGAAATATTCGTCCCACAAGCATATGATGGAGACGATGAAGGACGGCGAAGTGTTAACATCCGTCTGACGGGGCAGGTGCGATAGTGATAATGGCCGCGTAAATAGAATAGGTATTTTTTAAAGGAAAAAGTAAAAAGGACACAATACATCGGAATAATTTGTGAATTAAGTGTGGTAGTTTTTAAGCCTTCTACCGAAAATTTGATGAACTTTTCCGCTGGCAATAACGTATACCAAGTGCACGAGCGCCTGAAGATGATATTTTTGACTTAATAAAAGCCAGATTTCAGCTTCGATTTTCTTCAACCGGGTATAGGGATTTTGATTGGCAGTTCCTCTCTAGCAGTAATAGTTGATATCTATGGTCCCTCCACTTGCTATTATTTTGATGGCTACAATTCTACCTTCATTATCTGTAATATTTTCCTTCACCGCACCACTATATCGCCGTGGTAATGATATTGCTGTTCCAGCCTGATGCGCTGTACCATTACTGAATATAATATCGGATCCCCATTCCATTTTCCAAATCTTTTCATCTTTTAACACGCGCATTGACGGGGGTCTGAGCCACCTTCGCATTGACGGGGGGGGCGGGTACCCGCCCCCCTAAGATCTCGAGAACCACGGTAGGTAGCGAAAAACGGTAAACGGCGTTGGGCTGCCCATCCACTTCTCCATCGAAAACATTTGAACCATTTTTTTGTCAGGTCACATTTAAGGCCACGAGAGGTCAAAACATGCCCGTCATAGGGATAACATGTAAATTCAGTTTTTCGGCCATTAAATCTGAACAAGTAAAGATAGAGCAAAACGACTTGAACTATATGAATCCTCTTAGCAAGCCGGATCGAATGATATATAATTTGACCTTGCTAGGTCAAATCAAGGATTTGACCTGACCTGAGGTCAGGTCAGGATCAAATTATATAAAATGCATATCATTAGAACCGCAAAGCCCAGGCGAGTCTAATGCAGCTAAAATAAATGCTCTATCACCATCCGTTACTGAGTTATTCCGTAAAAACAATTTTTCCCATGTATTTCCAATGGAGAGGTCATGCCTCGTACCTGACCTTAGGTCATCGATATCAAAAATACCGGAACATATTTTAGAGAACTCGGTGAGGCCATTATGTGATATGAGTTTCAATCGGATAAGTTCACCCTGCTCCGACTTATGCTATCTTAAACTTTTTTTGAGGTTGGGTCACTTGACCCGTAATGGTGACCTGACCTGAGATGACCTAACCTTAAAATTTTCACAGAAGTTGTAAAAATGATGAGGGAAAAGGTATACCAAGTACGGTGGCGCTACGCGCCGCCGTTTTTCTGCTGTCTCCGAAAAACCCGAGGGGGCGGGTACCCGCCCCCCGTCAATGCGCGTGTTAAGCACGAGTGTCTCTTGCAAAATTATGATATGGTCTCGATAAACTGAATGGCAGTGCCGGAAGACCGTCCTACGTTTTACTCTATCACCCAGTCCTCTTACATTTTGGGAAATTATCGACACCATTTACTACGGTATTAGTTTAACACGCGCATTGACGGGGGTCTGAGCCACCATCGCTTTGACGAGGGGGGTGGGTACCCGTCCCCCTATGATCTCGAGAACCACGGTAGGTAGCGAAAAACGGTAAACGGCGTTAGGTAGCCCATCCACTTCTCCATCGAAATTATTTGTACCATTTTTTGTCAGGTCACATTTAACCCTCGCCCCACCGGGGGCCATCGATGACCCCCCTAAGGTTTTTCCGGGATAGCAGAAAAACGAAGAGGCGCAGCACCGCGGTTGAGGGCTCTACCTCTCACTGCATCATTTTCCCATCATCCCTGAATTTTTTTACCCCGGGTCACCCAAGGTCAGGTCACCAGACGAGGTCAATCAAGGTCACCTCACTTCAAATTTAGAGCTCTGTAAGAGCTACATTTCAAAGTCGATCGATTTGAAACTTCCTACACTTCATGACCCCTCCAGGGTCTACAAGGTGTATATCCGGGATTTTTCGATTTCGAGCCCTGAGGTCAGGTCACGAGGCGACCTCTCCCATTGGAAAAGCATGGGGAAAAGCTGTTTCATGATATAAAAGCCACAAAAATGATTGCAAATACTCAGACTGCTCAGAACAGCGTTTTTGGACACCCTTTCACGGATCCCAGGGGTCAAATTTGCCATTTGATTTTTCCAAGGTCATCCAAGGTCACCAGAGGTCAAAAACAGTATTTTGACAATAACCTTTGACCTAATTAACCTAGAGCAGTGAAACAAACACCATAGTGTTTGTCTTGTTGCTGGCTTTCATTTGATATACGGCAAGGTCACTTTGTGACCTTTCGTGACCTCAGGTCATATTAGGTCACGAGGTGACCTCTGGAGGTGAAACCACTGGCGGGAGGTCTTTACGTTCCACATAGCGGAAAAAGTACTGGCAGTTTGCTACCAAATGTACTTTACCAGGCCTCAATATCTCTAATGACATAAGAGTTATGCCCAGTTTGCTTAACACGCGCATTGACGGGGGCGGGTACCCGCCCCCTCGGGTTTTTCGGAGACAGTAGAAAAACGGCGGCGCGTAGCGCCGCTGTACTTGGTTTACCTTTTCCCTCATCATTTTTACAACTTCTGTGAAAATTTTAAGGTTAGGTCATCTCAGGTCAGGTCACCAGTACAGGTCAAGTGACCCGACCTCAAAAAAAGTTTAAGATAGCATAAGTCGGAGCAGGGTGATCTTATCCGATTGAAACTCATATCACATAATGGCCCCACCGAGTTCTCTAACATGTGTTCCGGTATTTTTGATATCGATGACCTAAGGTCAGGTACGAGGCATGACTTCTCCATTGGAAATACATGGGAAAAATGTTTTTTACGGAATAACTCAGTAACGGATGGTGATAGAGCATTTATTTTAGCTGCATTAGACTCGCCTGGGCTTTGCAGTTCTAATGATATGCATTTTATATAATTTGACCCTGACCTGACCTCAGGTCAGGTCAAATCCTTGATTTGACCTGGAAAGGTCAATTTACATATCATTCGATTTGGCTTGCTAAAAGGATTCATATAGTTCAAGTCGTTTTGCTCTATCTTTACTTGTTCAGATGTAATGCAGAGGTGCAGAAAGTATGCTGGCTGTCACAAACTCAATGCGACGTATGCCTCCTCTGTCACACAGAGCTGGAAATAATAATTGTATACTTGAATACTATTTCCAATATGCTGAATGTCCTATACCTGTCCCTTACTTTTTGCAGCAGACAAGGTTCTAGCACCAAACCATTACACCATGAAAGTAGTAAGTTTTCATTTATTTAGTAGTTAAGTTTTCATCATGTTTTTGTTTTTGGAAGGAAAATTTCCAATTATGGGTCATTTTTTCCAGTATTGGGGTCATAACTATTATTGGTAACTCTGACTGCAGTTTCCCCCAATGACACGTATTTCCTTTTTTGAAGTTTCCATTTTTGAAAGGAGTGTTTCCAATTATGGTACTTTTCCACATGATTACATGTAGCAATTATCATGAAAATAGTCATTATTGGGAACATACCTATTAATGGGAGCATACATGCAGTGGCGGATCCAGGGGGGGCAAAAAGGCAATTGCCCCCAAACGGAAAAGCTCGGGGCAAAACTATGTTTTTGCCCCCCCAAAGCGATCAACCTCCTTTTTCCCTGACTCCTTTTTGGCTTGTAAGCAAGATTTTGGTGCTTCAACTCTCAACTTCAAACAGAATTAGTGAAATTCAGTGTAAATATTGGGGCTTGGATAGGAAAAAAGTATCTTGAGTCTATATTTTTCACCCCGTGTCGTTTTTTTTTTGCTTTTCGTCTCCAGTTCCCAAAATCCTACCGAAAAGGCATATTGTAACGCAATTTTGCACTGCGCGACGTTTTTTTGCTTTTTTTTGCTTTTTGACTTTGGCTTGCCCCTCCCAAACCACCCGGCTAGATCCGCCACTGCATACATGTACACAATTGGGAACCCTAACAGCGGCTTACCCCCCCCACTAAACTTCTATCTCACATATCAACAAAAGGGAAAAATGTCAATGTCAACATAGTATGTGAATCTACCTAAAATGTGTTGGTAAAGTGGACCTTAGGTAGCATTTTTATAAACACATCAAATGCTTAAAATTTACATCCCACTCACGATCATTACCTGCCTGGTCATTCCTTTTTGCAGTAAAAACTCTGAGGCAACTAGCCTGCATAGATGTAAAATTATGTCTATTGCCCTAATAGGTACAGAGGTATTGGAATTCACATACCAAAGAAAGATCCAGTGTAGTCAAAATCCTGCTTTAACTCCATGCAGTTCAGGTCCTGTGCGTTGCTTACCACCACTGGTAGTAAGCAACACACCCCCAACCAGCGTTTTTCGAAGTCTATTTGTTTCAGAGATTTGCTGTGATTTTCTGAGATAAGAAGGGGTCTACTCGGCCCCCTCCAGTGCACGTTAGTTCCAGGCACCTCTCCAGTGTGGGTGTTAACACTTTGTGGAGGACTGCATTAGCACACATTTGCTATCTGTACAATATTGATATAATTTGATCATGAAAACTCACCTGAATCACTGTTGTTGCCAGCCTGTTGCTGGCGCCAACTCTCCCAACTTCCTCCAGCTCCAAATCTATCTAACCAATCTAGGGCACAAATAAACTAAGGCACAAGCAGGCTAAGGAATGAAAAATCAAGCTTGATATGGGAAAGTGCATTAGTCGTACAATAGCCTACATTCATCTTAGATTAGCCATGGGTAGCAATATTTGTTCTAGCTAGTTTTAGCCTGCACTTATCTTAAATATACCTAATGAATATGCCCTCAAAATAAGTGGCTTCCCGCCTGTTTAAATTTTTGGCAGGCTCTACATCACATAAACATTTCTAACTTGTCTTGTCGCTGTTGCGCAGTTTAAGTAGAATTGCTGCCCAGCTATGTTTATTTTCTCACTCACTTAGTACTTTTATTAGTAGCTTTTAGGCGTAAATTCGAAGAAATAGGGGCCAATAAATCGAAGACACTCAAACTGTAAATATGATTTAACCCGAAAAAATGGACAGAGAAGTACTTAATAAAGTATCTGCGTTATCGTTAATGCCTTAAATATGCCCACAATCGTGTATTTCTCGAAAAAATTGACTGTCACATTTCCGGTATCTAGGCGACAACTTTCTGCAAACTACTAACAATCAGCCCCATTGGGCTGCATGTTAAAATCTGGCAACTGTGACAGCGGTTTGCGGGTTTTCTGCAGCGGGGGTCCCTCGTTTTAGTAGAAACTGAACACAGTACCTGATAAGTTCTGATTCTGTATTCCAATTAAGCATCAGTCAGGCACGCACTTGACTCAGAATAATCCGACGGGACACCTACATCCGCGCTCGCTCCCTGCTCCAGTCCGAGTGGTCGGCCGGTGCCACCGCGCCCCGGCCGGGTCACCAGGTGACGTCACGCCACCGCCGCGGGGCCCGGCACAGTCTAACACTCGGGCGCACGCCCGGCACAGCCTAACACTCGGGCGCACGGCATATTCCTCACCGCGGCACAGCGAGTCAGACTAAGTCACCACATCCCTCCACACCAGGACTTCAGCATCACCACTCGTCGCCGCGCCCGCCTGATAGCGCACCACTGGCCGCGTCACGCGTGCAGAGCGGCGCAGCACGGGTGTCGCCGTGTCAGCTGTCTGACCCGGCGCCGGTGCGCGCTCCGATACGTCGGAGAGCTGAGGTGAGGCGGCGTTGTCAGCTGGCGCGCGAGAAGGTGAGGCAGAGGTGGTAGTTGTGCCGGTTGGAGGAGTCTGGTGCGGCGGTGACAGGGGCTGCTCCGGAGGTTGCAGGGGTGAGCGGCCTGTCGACACATTTTCCGCACGTCTCAGTCTAATGTGATCAAAGTGCCTCCGGAACAACCGACCGTCTTCCATTCGGATCACACACGATGAACCATCCGTGGATACAATTGTACCAGGAATCCACTTAGGACCATTTGATGTCTGTGGAAGCGAGAACATGTAAACAGAGCACCCTATCTGGAAACTGCGGTTTTCAGAGGCTTGATCATACCGCGCCTTCTGCTGGCGCTGGTATTTTTCAATGGACTCTCGCTGGTCACTCTGCCGAAGCCTGTCAAATGGAGTCTGCATTCGGCGGCCTGTTAGCATTTCTGCGGGGAGACGCCTGTAACACTGTGAGGCATACTCCGATAGCGGAATAGGAACCGGGCCAATTTGGTGGTCAAAGTTCCACTATTCTGCCGCTTCAGCCCCTGTTTCAAGGTCTGCACTGCACGTTCCACCAAACCGTTTGAATGTGCTGAATACGGGGCTGATGTTACGTGAGAAACTCCATTGTGCTGACAAAAGGTCTTGAACTCGGCCGAGACGAAACACAAAGCATTGTCAGTAACAATGGTTGACGGCAGTCCATGGCAAGCAAAAGACTCTCGCATCTTTTCGATGGTGATGGAAGAAGAGGTTGATTTTGTCACATGTCCATCCATCCACTTACTATGAGCGTCGATGAGAACTAACAGCATGCGGCCATCTACGGGTCCGCAGAAGTCGGCGTGTAGCCGACGCCAGGGCTGCTGTGGCCACTCCCATGGATGCAGCGGTGCAGGGGGTGATGCGTTCTTCCACTGCTGGCAGCTGCGGCAGTTTTCTGCTACTTTCTCCACGTCTCGGTCCAGTCCAGGCCACCAGAAGTAGGCCCTGATGAAAGTCTTCATTCTCGACACACCAAAGTGACCTTCATGTAAATTCGATAAGATGCGGGTGCGCCCCTTCGGAGGGACCACCACGCGGCAACCCCACAGCAAGCAATCATTATCCACACTGAGCTCACCTTGCTTGTTCTTGTAAGGTCCCAGTTCAACATCCTCTGGAACAACGTCAGGCCAGCCATGGCGAGTGTACTCCACAACTCGAGACAGCACCGGATCTGCCCGCGTCCAGGCTCGGATCTCCTTCTGCGACACAGGTCCTGAATCGAGAAATTCCATCAGCTTCACAGTCTCCGCTGGAAGTGGTACCTGTCGACACACATCTGGGAGCGGCAACCGACTGAGCGCGTCGCAGTGAGTCTGCATCTTGGCTGGGGAGTACACGAGCTTGTAGTTATATGCGGCCAGCATCAGAGCCCAGCGCTGCACGCGAGCAGAAGCCATCAGAGGCAGCGGTTTTTCCTCTCCCAGCATCCCCAACAGGGGTTTATGATCCGTTCTTATGGTGAAGGGCCGTGCACAAAGGAAATAGTGAAACTTCTTCACTCCTGCGACTACTGCAAGTCCTTCTCGGTCTGTCTGCGCGTATCTTTGTTCGGTATCCGAAAATGTCCTCGAATAAAAAGCCACAGGCCTCTCTTGCCCACGCTGATCCAATTGAGATAATACACAGCCTAATCCATAAGGGCTGGCATCACACGCTAGTATTGTCCTGCGATCAGGATAGAAGTGTGCTAGGCAGGGGGGACTCAGAATCAAGTCCTTAGCTTTTTTGAAGGCATCGACTTGGTCGGGACCCCATATCCACTTGACTTCTTTACGCAAGAGCTGGTATAGTGGTGCCAATATGGACGAAATTCCCCGCAGGAACTTACTGTAGTAATTGAGAAGGCCAAGCCAGGCCCGGAGCTCCGTGAGGTTCTTTGGTGCAGGCGCCTCCACGATGGCCCGCTGCTTGTCCGCTGTCGGCTGCACGCCCTCCCCACTGATCTTGTAGCCCAGGTAAATTACCTGCTTCACCCGGAAACTGCACTTGCTCTTGTTGAGACGAAGTCCCGCGTTCTGCATCCTGAGAAGAACCTCTCTAAGAGCCACATCATGCGTGTGAACATCAGACCCACCAACCAAAACATCATCTAGAAATACGGCCGTGTTGGGGACTCCCGCCAGTAAGTTCGTCATGATCCTCTGAAATATCCCTGGAGCTGAATGAATCCCGTAAGCCAAACGAACCATCGCATATAAACCCTTCGTCGTATTCACACAGGCTAGTTCTTGCGACTCGCGGGAGAGCTCTACTTGGTTATATGCCTGCCGTAGGTCCAGTTTGCTAAAAACAGCACATCCTGTCAACTTAGTCAACAGCTCTTCAATCTTAGGCAAAGGATACTGCTCCAAAACAGTTGCCTTATTTACTGTGAGTCTGAAATCCCCACATAGCCGGATTTCATTTCCATTTGCCTTAGGAACTGCCACTATGGGGGCTGCCCACTGGCTGTTACTCACTGGTCTGATGATGCCAGCGTCCTCCAACCGGGTGAGCTCATCTTCCACCTTCTGTTGCAAGGCCAAAGGAACGGGCCGAGCCTTGAAGAACCTGGGTGTAGCTGCAGGATCAACCTGAAGTGTGACTGGTCCCCCATTGTAGCAGCCCAACCCCTCACGGAACACCTCTGGGAACTCCTTCTCCACGGCAACATCAGTTGATACAGTCTTCACCGAAAACTTACCGAACAAAGTGCGCCAATCTAGGCGTATGTGCTGCAGCCAGTTCCTTCCGAACAGACTCGGACCAGAACCACGCACGACCATCAGAGGAAGTCGGACGGCCTCGCCTCCCTCCACGCTGACGTCAACTTCAGCCACTCCACGGAGGCTGATCACCTCCCCAGTGTAGGTCCGGAACTTCTGCGGACTAGGCTGAATACAGAGACTGCGATCAGGCCATATGTGGTTAACAACGTCCTCGCTCACCAAAGAAGCACTGGCTCCAGTATCCAGCTCCATTCGAAGGAATTTCCCGTTTAACTTCACCCCAACCATGATTGGTGGGTTCCGAGCTCCCGGCTTTTCATGAAACGAATACAGATTGTAGACAGGGTCATTTTCTGCCTCGGCAACATCTTCTGCGTTACGTTCAGCATCCTCCAAAAATGTAGCATCTTCGCCAACCATGAGTGAAGCTACGTCATCTCCCATCGAATTTACCGTTCCAGCCTTGTGAGCTGCGCGGGTATGGCCTAGTTCTTCACACTCAAAACACCGCCTCCTTTTGAACGGACAGTGACGGTCTAGATGCAAGCCACTGAGACATCTCCAGCATCTGTACTTGGAGCTTTTGTCCCCACCAGACCAGCGAGACTTACTTGGAATTCGACGCTGCCCGTCCGACGATACCTCGCCGGATCTCTGCCGCGGCCTCTGCAGACGGCTATCGTCGATTCGGAGCGCTGCTCCCGTTGTCTGCTCTCCCCTCGACTCGGCGGTGCCTTTCTTCAGCTCCTGAACGTTGCGCCCGGCTGCCTCCAGTGCCTGAGCGATCTCCACCGCCCTCTCCAAAGTCAGCTTGGATTCTGACAACAGCCGTGTCTGAATGACGTCAGAGGAAATGCCACAGATCAGACGGTCACGAATCATGTCTGACAAAAACGATCCAAAATTGCAGTGTTCTGACAGTTTCCGCAACTGACCAATGTACTCTTGGACAGACTGATATTCTGACCGACAGCAAGAGAAAAATCGGAATCTTGCAACTGTCTCGGACGGTTTGGGTTCAAAGAGAGTCTGCAGTTTCAGTGTCAACTCCTCGATAGCAAAATCTGACGGCTTGTGGGGCGAAACCAGTGCCCTTAGCTTACTGTACGTGGCCTCACCAATAACGCTCAGAAACGTTGCCCGACGGATATTCGGGTCGGTAATTGAGTCAGCAATAAAGGCCTGCTCTAGCCGCTCGCAATACTCATCCCAAGATCTCGAAGGGTCGAACGGGCCGATACAGCTCCCAATCCTGGCCATCTTCAGTCTTGTTCGCTCTCTGGTCGCCACTGATAAGTTCTGATTCTGTATTCCAATTAAGCATCAGTCAGGCACGCACTTGACTCAGAATAATCCGACGGGACACCTACATCCGCGCTCGCTCCCTGCTCCAGTCCGAGTGGTCGGCCGGTGCCACCGCGCCCCGGCCGGGTCACCAGGTGACGTCACGCCACCGCCGCGGGGCCCGGCACAGTCTAACACTCGGGCGCACGCCCGGCACAGCCTAACACTCGGGCGCACGGCATATTCCTCACCGCGGCACAGCGAGTCAGACTAAGTCACCACAGTACCAATATTGTATTACTAATGGTACGCTGTGCAATTGAAGAACAGAGCTGCTAAGTTAAAATATTCCCTACACGCTTCATTCTCTATTTCGAAAATATGGGGTTTGATCTTAAGCCGTACAGTCAGGATCGCTATTTTGTCACAATTATGCACCTCAATTTTGGTAAATGTGTCACAAACTCCGGTAGCCGAGTTGGCAAGTTTCTGCACCTCTGATGTAATGCCCGAAAAACTGAATTTTACATGTTATCCCTATGGCGGGCATGTTTTGACCTCTCGTGACCTTAAATGTGACCTGACAAAAAAATGGTTCAAATGTCTTCGATGGAGAAGTGGATGGGCAGCCCAACGCCGTTTACCGGTTTTCGCTACCTACCGTGGTTCTCGAGATCTTAGGGGGGGCGGGCACCCGCCCCCCGTCAATGCGAAGGTGGCTCAGACCCCCGTCAATGCGCGTGTTAATCATTGCATATTTGAGTGAAAATAGCCGATCTTGACCTAATTTCACCTCTGGAGGTCAAACCATTGACTTGAGCGCTAAAACATGCGAAGTAATTTCTTACTGAATTCACGCGAGCTTTCTATTGCACTTTGCAGATTTGCGCTAACGCCCATATTTTCTGAGTTAGAGGGGGGCCATCGATGGCCCCGCGGTGGGGTGAAGGTGGCGCCGGACCCCCGGTGGGGCGCGGGTTAAGGTCACGAGAGGTCAAAACATGCCGTAATAGGGATAACATGAAAATTAAGTTTTTCGGCCATTACATCTTAACAAGTAAAGATAGAGCAAAACGACTCGAACCGTATGAATCCTCTTAGCAAGCCGAATCGAATGATATATAATTTGACCTTGCTAGGTCAAATCAAGGATTTGACCTGACCTGAGGTCAGGTCAGGGTCAAATTATATAAAATGCATATCATTAGAACTGCAAAGCCAAGGCGAGTCTAATGCAGCTAAAATAAACGCTCTATCACTATCCGTTACTGAGTTATACAGTAAAAACCATTTTCCCATGTATTTCCAATGGAGAGGTCATACCTCGTACCTGACCTTAGGTCATCGATATCAAAAATACCGGAACATATTTTAGAGAAATCGGTGGGCCCATTATGTGATATGCGTTTCAATCGGATAAGTTCACCCTGCTACGACTTATCCTATCTTAAACTTTTTTGAGGTCAGGTCACTTGACCTGTACTGGTATGGTAGTGCCTGAAAGGTGATGCGTACGCCTGCTGTAAACAATGCATATCAGAGCTGTATTTTCAAAAGACATCATTGGTATTTATTGCAGCGACGACAGGGAAGGGGAAACGTGATGCGTGCTGCGATCATTGGGTCTGCCCGGTGGCACTCTTGCAAGAGCCCTGTTCCAGCTGTCAGCACAGTTTTGTCAGCAGGACCTGTAACCTCTCCTCAAGAAAAGTAACATCAGCGCCATAATCGCCTCTTGTTTGTGCTAAGCAAAAGGAACCTAAACCTTTATATCATTAAGAAATATTAGGTTTCACTTCGTGCACTTACAGTTTTTCATCTGCACAAACAGCAGGCCGTCAGCCCGTAAAACCTCTAGAACTAGTTCCCGGGGTGCTGCAGTCCTGTGACGTAGGCGCAACCCGGCCCGCTGATTGGTGCTGACAAAATTGTAGCCCGAGAGTCAGGCGAATGCAAACAGGTTTGAGGATGATGCGAGCCACCCATAAGCATGACAATTTCTGTGGAAACGCTGTGAACGGGCCCGGGTTCTCCGAGATTGCGAAAGAACGACGAAGCGGAGCGCCGCGAACCTTTGTCTACCTCATCAATGAGGCAGCTGAAGACGTGGAAAGAAATTGAAAAATGCCCTACCAGACCTGCTGATACCATTGTTAGCGAAATATTGCCTCTGTTTGTGGTCATTTGTATCACATAAAGATAGAAATAAACTGACATGGTAAGGAACAGACTTCCCTACATCTTCCTATCAATATTGGACACTGTTTCAATCCATAACTTGACAGCATATGTGGGCCCACGACTTCAAACTAACTTAGAATTATAAATTTTTAGTTTTTGTCATTTTGTTCAGTTTTTGTCATTTTGTTCTTTTTGTTAGGCGTGTTTTGTATTATCTGATCGCTCACTTTGTTTTGTATTGTTTCTTCTTCTTTTTTGCTTTTCTGCGGTGTTTTTTGTTTTTTGTGTTATTTCTGCTGACCAGCATTGTGTTTATTTGTCAGGATCTCATAACACACTCACCGACCTCACTTTTACGTTACTGTATGACTATTGCTGCCTTTCTCATGTTTCTTATCTGCTATTCTTCTCCTTTGCTTCTCTTCACCTGTCTATATGGAAAATGAAATAAAAAGTTGATTGATTGATTGATTATAAGGCGTTCGGTTCGGATGGAATAAATGCACGCACAATGCTCGAATGCCACGATGTTCTCTCTGTGCCCCTAGTGAACATAATTTCACTTTCTCTAAAGGAAGGGATCTTCCAAACAAAGTGGAAGCAGGCCAACGTAGTACCACTGTTCAAAATGCTCCCCGAAAGACAAGAAAACTACGGGTCTGTTTCTCTGACTCCGCTGCTTGGGACGAATCTGGAACCCGTCACCTTTATGCGTCTGCTGGTACCCGCCAGGCCAGTTTTATCTCCAGCCCAGTATGGTTTTATTTCTGGATTTTCGTGTGCATCAAACCTGGCCACACTGTTTAAACACTGCCTGGGACTCCATCTAACGTGGCATCATACTTATTGTATCTATACCGATTGCCTTACGGCCTTCCAAAGCGTAAGCCATTCTCTTTCAGCGCACAAAGGTGAAAATTTGTTTCACATTTCTGGCCCAGGTCTAAATTGGTTATCCTCGTTTTACCAAACAGATGTCAGCGAGTTTTTACTTACGGAACGTGCTCGAACTGGGGCCGGTAACCTCGAGCACACCAGAAGGTGAGCTGCTCTCTCCGACTGCTCGGAGTAGGGCGGGGTAACTTCGGGCACACCAGAAGGTGAGCTGCTCTCTCCGACTGCTCGGAGTAGGGCGGGGTAACTTCGGGCACACCAGAAGGTGGGCTGCCCTCTCTGACTGCTTGGAGTAGGGCGGGGTAACTTCGGGCACACCAGAAGGTGGGCTGCTCTCTCCGACTGCTCGGAGTAGGGCGGGGTAACTTCGGGCACACCAGAAGGTGAGCTGCTCTCTCCGACTGCTCGGAGTAGGGCGGGGTAACTTCGGGCACACCAGAAGGTGGGCAGCCTCTCCGACTGCTCGGAGTAGGGCGGGTAACTTCGGGCACACCAGAAGGTGAGCTGCTCTCTCCGACTGCTCGGAGTAGGGCGGGGTAACTTCGGCCACACCAGAAGGTGGGCAGCTCTCTCCCTCTCTCTGCTATTTATGTGAACGATTTACCGGCTGAGATGATCTCCTCCTAATGCCTCATGTTCGCCCATGATGTTAAGATGTAAAGATTTATCGTCAGGTCACGTGCGAAGCCGATGAAGCCAGCCCTCAAGGTTATGTTGAAAGAGTTCTTCGCTGGTCCGAATTCTGGCGGCTAAATGTAAATCCAGACAAATGCAATAATTTCTACATGACGCTAAAAACAAAACCAATCATCAAAACTTATGCTGTCGAAAGCATAGCATTGGAACGAGTGGATTGTATGTGGGATTTGGGTGTCATGATGACACTCTCATCCTAGATACAAAACTCACGTTCGGCCCTCAAGTCGAAAGTATGCTGAACAAGTCAACAGTACTCTTGTATACTTGATACAGAGTTTAAAAAATATGGCGATGGAAGAAATATCGACCGATCAGCTGTTCCTATCATATACTACGCTCATGTTCGCTGGGTTCCCGAGTACTGCAGTGTCATCTGGGGTAGAGAAGCTGGTATTCATTTAACTCGGATACACAGGGTGCAGCACACGTTTCTTTTACGGCTGAATGCACATTCTCGAGACTAATATAGATAATTTTTGTATTCTGACCTTTTGGTACACTTCAATGTTATGCTACTATCATCTCGTAGAGCTTAACAAGTACCGATTTATTTTCATGCGCAACATTCTCAGAGGTAGGAGAAACTGATCTTGTTCAATCCGATCTTGCCAAGTGCCGGTGGAACGTCCGAATCGAAGGGGGAGCACCATGGGCGTTTCATCCCAGGTCTTCCCAGCCAACGCCATAAGGTCAGTGTTAAAATTTCTGATCTAAAGGGGTGGGGGGTTCCGTTCCCCGGTGCCCCCCCACCACACTGGGACAAATGGCCTCCAAAACCGGCCAAAACATCCAATTTTGATATATTCAAAATCTGACTTAATCGTGAGAGTCTGACAGAGAAATGCCCAAAACCTTAGAAAAACATAATTGTATCCATTTTTCTCTTCTTTAGCCGCTCGCACAGATGCTGGAACACAGCGCATTAAACACGCCGCAGCCCGGCATCAAGTTGACTCGAGATGAGGTACACTTTCTGGTGCATTATCAACCATGGTCGCAGTCACAAAACCGTTATCTATTTATATCAATGGAAAGCTGGGAGCGCCCTGAAGACACTCAATGTTGAAAAGTACGAAATTTGACAATAAGAGCCTGATAGTACTTGTAACTATTAGGACATGTAAAGCTTCTATTTCTCCAATCCTAAACTTCGTTAGACCTGCGAAAAAAACGCACCGTGTGTTTCACTTAGAAATATATATGTAGTGATGCAATGTTGTATCCTCTAACCAGCCGTGAAAAAATTAGCTCGGCATCAGTTGTCCCAGGGGAGATATGCCATTGTTTGTGCGGCAATGTAGTCCAAGTAGCGCGGTGAGGCCGGCGGCTTCGGCGGCCGCCGGCTCATGTTTCGCGGCAATTGGACTAGGGACGGCTGACTTGCAAGAAAAAAATGATGAGGGAAAAGGTATGCCAAGTACGGCGGCGCGTACGCGCCGCCGTTTTTCTCCTGTCTTCGAAAAACCCGAGGGGGGCGGGTACCCGCCCCCGTCAATGCGCGTGTTAAAGAAGGAATTTACTCCTGCAGGGAGTAAAAACTTTTTCAGTGAGGGGGTATCATAAGGGTTAGTCCGGTGTATTTTTGGTGTCCATAAGGGGTAATCAGTGTGTCATTTAAGCATAACTGAGAGATAACTCAGGTGAAACTAAGGGAGAACGTTAGAATAATCGGTGGGTAGGGTAAGTGTTGTGGTAGGGGACAAATAGACCTACGACCACATTAGTCCTTTAGGGAGTAAAACATTTACCTCAGTGATGTGGTGGCGAATCTTTTAGCATAAAGTCGTCAATCTGTCTTTTCAGATTAGGTACTTCTCAACAATGGCGGTCATCAAAAGCAAGACTCAAAGCTTTCTAGACACAGGAATAATACCTTCGATGTGACTCTTCGCCAGCAGGGTTAACTTGAGAATGTTTGGAAAATGGTGCAAACGTATGAGCAGTCCCCATTTTGGTTTGTCTTCATTGTGTATAGGAACATTCCAGAGAAAGTGTTTGAACAGGAGTAATCAAGCCCTTGCAGAACAACTCACCCTTTTCTGTAAATGGGTATAAGTTTTGAAGGATGGGATTATGAAATCTCCTGACAAAAATGAGTCTTCGTACCATGAGGACTGGAAATCCTATTTTACAGAACGAAGCTGTTGGAACGACGAAACTCAAAATACCAGAATGCAAATCAGCGCAGCGAACAACCCCCTTAATCAAATTGCATGCGTAGGGTGTTCCGTCCGTCCAATTTGCCATAAAATACCCGAGCACAGGGTGCGCGTGCGTCCTGAGTGGGGGGCCAGGCCCGGCGGGACTCACCGGCCCGATGAACTGCAGTATGACGGCCACGCACATGAAGAACGATGCCACCGCTGTACGGACACGGAAGGTACGCTGTACCACTCTGAAGAGCGAGGCCTGGCGAGGACCGCGCATGCGCAGCTCAGCCTCCCAGTGCCGCTCCAGTCGGTCACAGTTGATAAAGCTGGCGTCCTCATCCTGAGGAAAAGGCGGCCCAGTCACTCCTCTTGTCATCCTGAGGAAACAGCGGCCCAGTCACTCCTCTCGCATCAGCCTGAGGAAACGGCGGCCCAGTCACTCTTCTCGCATCAGCCTGAGGAAACGGCGACCAAGTCACTCCTCGTATCATCCTGAGGAAATGGCGGCCCAGTCACTCCTCTCTCATCCTGAGGAAAAGGCGGCCCAGTCACTCCTCTCGCATCAGCCTGAGGAAACGGCGGCCCAGTCACTCCTCTCACATCAGCCTGAGGAAAAGGCGGCCCAGTCACTCCTCTCGCATCAGCCTGAGGAAACGGCGGCCCAGTCACTCCCTCTCGCATCAGCCTGAGGAAACGGCGGCCCTATACTAGGGGTGTGACTTAGGACCAACTTTTTAATCACCCGGTTTAAAAAGATGCTATGGTTCATTTCAAGACACTCTGGCTGAGGGGATCCAGTTGCGCGTAGCTTCCGCCCGCGCTCTCCTTACGCCCGCGCTGATTTGAGCGGAAGTCAGCGCGTAAGCAATTTGGAGGGATGTTCAGGAGAGAGCAATCGCGCGGAGCTCTGCGGCCGCGGGAATTAGCGCGGTGCATGGAGGGCAATCCGAGGCGGCGGTGAATACCTCCGGCGACCTTAGTAAATGGACGTTAACACGCGCATTGACGGGGGTCTGAGCCACTTTCGCATTGACGGGGGCGGGTAACCGCCCCCTAAGATCTCGAGAACCACGGTAGGTAGCGAAAAACGGTAAACGGCGTTGGGCTGCCCATCCACTTCTCCATCGAAAACATTTGAACCATTTTTTTGTCAGGTCACATTTAACCCTTGCCCCGGTGGCGGGTACGAGCCACCTTCGCCCTGGTGGGGGGCTAAAAAGACCCCCACGATCTCAAAAACTAAGAGATCTAGAAAAAAGTGCAAAACGGCAATCGAAAGCTCTTCGAAAATGATATCGAAAATACTTGGGTCATTTTTCTTGTCAGGTCAATATCAAGGTCACCAGAGGTCAAAATAGGTCAAAATGGCTAATATGAGGTGTACTAAGAAAACCTCCTATATCTCAGAAACTATGATAGCTAGAAACATTTTTCTAACACCATTCGAAAGCTCTTGAGATGTGCTTTCATTACAGTGGCATTCATTTTCGTGTCAGGTCAAAGCCTAGGGAGTTACAGGTCACTAAATATTGGGCATATTCTTGGGAATGTCCATAGCCACCCATGCATAAGGGCGTTTACTTTTTCGCTAATAGCTTCCAAACCAAACAAGATACAGCCATAGTTTATGCACCATTGCAATCCTCTCGTCAATACGAATCGAATGATATATGACATTGCTATGCCAGGTCAAATTTAAGAATTTGACCTGACCCAGGTCAACGGTCTGACCCAACTTGACCTGGTATAGTCATGATGTATATCATTTGACTTCCAGTGACTATACAAACACTTTGGTGACAAAATAAAAGCTCTATCTTAGTTTATTCAAAATTTATAGAGAAAAACACCAAAAAATGCTTATTTGACCTAAGGTGACCTTTTAAAGGTCACAAGTCAAAAATTTTGGTATCAGCTTCAGAAATGGGCTAAGAGCAAGTCGTAACCGATGTTTGAAGTTGATTCCATCCATACTTACTGAGAAAAGCTCATTTCGTGATTTTCCCCATGTATTTTCAATGGGGAGGTCATGCTCTGCACATGACCTTAGGTCACCAATATCAAAAATCCCGGAACAAATGTTGTAGCTCCTGGTGGGCCCAAGATGTGGTATGAGTTTCAACTTGATCGATTAACCCTTCTTTTAGTTATGCCGTCCTAAGTATTTTTTGAGGTGAGGTCACTTCACCTGGCCTGGTGACCTGACCTGATATGACCTTGAGCCAAAATTTTCAGGAAAGATGTAAAAATGATGAAGGAACAGCTAGACCAAGTTTGGCGGCCTGCGCGCCGCTGTTTTTGGTCACTTCGGAAAAACCCGAGGGGGTCTAAAAAGACCCCCACCCGGGCGAAGGTTAAGGTCACGAGAGGTCAAAACATGCTCGTCATAGGGATAACATGTAAATTCAGTTTTTCGGCCATTACATCTGAACAAGTAAAGATAGAGCAAAACGACTTGAACCATATGAATCCTCTTAGCAAGCCGAATCGAATGATATATAATTTGACCTTGCTAGGTCAAATCAAGGATTTGACCTGACCTGAGGTCAGGTCAGGGTCAAATTATATAAAATGCATATCATTAGAACCGCAAAGCCCAGGTGAGTCTAATGCAGCTAAAATAAATGCTTTATCACCATCTGTTACTGAGTTATTCCGTAAATACAATTTTCCCACGTATTTCCAATAGAGAGGTCATGCCTCGTACCTGACCTTAGGTCATCGATACCAAAAATACCGGAACATATTTTAAAGAACTCGGTGGGGCCATTATGTGATATGAGTTTCCATCGGATAAGTTCACCCTCCTCCGACTTATGCTATCTTAAACTTTTTTTGAGGTTGGGTCACTTGACCTGTACTGGTGACCTGACCTGACATGACCTAACCTTAAAATTTTTACAGAACTTGTAAAAATGATGAGGGAAAAAGTATACCAAGTACGGCGGCGCTACGCGCCGCTGTTTTTCTGCTATCTCCAAAAAACCCGAGGGGGGCGGGTACCCGCCCCCGTCAATGCGCGTGTTAACCTTCGCCCGGGTGGTCTTTTTAGACCTCCCTTGGGTTTTTCCAAAGTGACCAAAAAACGGCGGCGCGCAGCGCTGCCAAACTTGGTCTAGCTGTTCCTTAATCATTTTTACATCTTCCCTGAAAATTTTGGCTTAAGGTCATATCAGGTCAGGTCACCAGGCCAGGTGAAGTGACCTCACCTCAAAAAATACTTAGGACCGCATAACTAAAAGAAGGGTTAATCGATCAAGTTGAAACTCATATCACATATTGGGCCCACCAGGAGCTACAACATTTGTTCCGGGATTTTTGATATTGGTGACCTAAGGTCATGTGCAGAGCATGACCTCTCCATTGTCAATACATGGGGAAAATCACGAAATGAGCTTTTCTCAATAAGTATGGATGGAATCAACTTCAAACATCGTTTGCGACTTGCTCTTAGCCAATTTCTGAAGCTGATGCCAAAATTTTTGACTTGTGATCTTTAAAAGGTCACTTTAGGTCAAATAAGCATTTTTGGTGTTTTTCTCTATAAATTTTGAATAAACTAAGATAGAGCTTTTATTTTGTCACCAAATTGTTTGTATAGTCACTGGAAGTCAAATGATATACATCATGACTATACCAGGTCAAGTTGGGTCAGACCGTTGACCTGGGTCAGGTCAAATTCTTAAATTTGACCTGGCATAGCAATGTCATATATCATTCGATTCGTATTGACGAGAGGATTGCAATGGTGCATAAACTATGGCTGTATCTTGTTTGGTTTGGAAGGTATTAGCGAAAAAGTAAACGCCCTTATGCATGGGTGGCTATGGACATTCCCAAGAATATACCCAATATTTAGTGACCTGTAGCTCCCTAGGCTTTGACCTGACACGAAAATGAATGCCACTGTAATGAAAGCGCATTTCAAGAGCTTTCGAATGGTGTTAGAAAAATGTTTCTAGCTATCATAGTTTTTGAGATATATGAGGTTTTCTTAGTACACCTCATAGTAGCGATTTTGACCTGTTTTGACCTCTGGTGACCTTGATAACCTGACAAGAAAAATGACCGAAGTATTTTCGATATCATTTTCGAAGAGCTTTCGATTGCCGTTTTGCACTTTTTTTGCTCTCTTAGTTTTTGAGATCGTGGGGGTCTTTTTAGCCCCCCCACCAGGGCGAAGGTGGCTCGTACCCGCCACCAGGGCAAGGGTTAAGACTAATATTTTTGACAGAGGCCTTTAAGTCACGCCAAAGATGTTGCAAGTGGCTGGGTGACTTTCTATGGACACGGGGACATTTCTATGGATATCCTCACGCTCACACTTCGCAGGGTGAACTGGGTTATCGCTGGCGTTCCATGTAATCCTCGACGAGACCGCTCGGGGACGGTGAGTGGTACGAAACATGAGATACGTCCTGATCCGAAAAACAAGGTGTATTGGAAGGCAGTTAGCAGTACGGCTGGTGGTGCACTGGCACATCTGCAGTGGTCTATGTTTCTCTTCACCTGTGTAGATGCTGGGAGTTGGTGGGCCTCGATTATTATTATGTTTTGTCGACCGCAAGTCATATAACTTGGATGCATTGACATTTCCAATACCTTTTCGTTGCTTTAAAAGGATCATACAGGCTTCCGCGCTGTCTTCCACGCTGTTGAGAAGACGTGGAAAGTTAGCGCGTACGTCGGCGAGTTACGACACTACTTCCGCCACAACTTAGCTGCGCGCTGATGGATCCCTCCAAAAGCCGCTCCGCGTTAACTTGCGCCCCCGCGCAGCTGTGCGCTGTCTACCGAGCGTCCGGATCCCCCCAGCCTCTGCGTATTTAGTTTCTTAAAACCACTCCGATGGACCCCCTGTACATGGGGTCTGAAATTTTCATGTTTTTTCACAAAACCAGCCACTGAAGTCACTGCGGTGCACACCATTGCTGACTGATATCAGTTCTAGAGGCTTGGATTATTGTGTTCGTGATTGTAAGACATCACACTGTATGGCAACATAGTGAACACTCATCAGCATAACAGCCATGTATTGCGATAGGAGCATACTTTGAATGCTCCGTATCACACAGGAGCATGGTGAAATGTTTACCATCCTACCAATTTGGAAGAAAGCTCCAAACCTAAAAGTACCCGTTAAAATAGCAGCTCTAGTAAAACTTAAAATGATAAACGTGTGTCTGCAACATAGCGTAAGAGGGTCCATGCGGTTTTCAGAACGCTGTTTATTGATTTCTTTCCTTAGCCGACTTCCGCTAGCTCGTCTGGCCGGTCAAACCACTATGGAGGTCCTGCTTCGCAACCTGAGATCCAAGTCCCAGAATTCTGTGTTTGCCCACATATTCTCTGAGGGGGCTGATTTTAATGCCGGTTTTCTTCCCTCCAACAGAACGTGATTGAAGTTATGATTGAAGTTCCAACAGAACGTGATTGAAGTTATGATTTTCCATCTGATGCCCCGGAGGGAGGGGGAGCAATATCCAGCCGAACGCGCTGGAGTCCGCCGTCCGTGTCACCTCACAGGACCTAGAGCACTTGGTTCACTGTACTTTACCGCTTAGTGGAAGAGTCATACCGGGTACAGCGTGTTTGCGTGTCTGAGTTCTGAAGAAATTTAGCTTTGTCAGCTTGAGTATCGTTAAACCCCAACAGTTACATTACAATTACATTACTATTACGCTACATTACAACTGCAACTGAAGTGATCTGGTATCACCTTACCCTGAGTTGCCAGATGTCGTCGCGTCCGAGGGAGCCCGAGAAGGCCTTCCACATTAGTCCCGTCAGCCAGTGAAGGGAGAAGAGTGAGAGACATCCCCTTGACGGTCCCGGCATGATGTTCTTGGGCTCCCTGCATTCCAACCGGGCAAAGGTTAGGGCAGGCCAGTCAGAGCCGCATGACAAAATCCATGGAGCGAAGCGGATTGAGATTTCTCAAGAGGCTCTATTCTGGCCGCTTGGCGGTTCTGACAGTTGATGCCAGGGCTCTGCAATTGTGTAGGGCAATAGCCCTTTTACGCTAGACGCCCAAACTAAGGCCCCCGAATCTAAATTCAAAATAGTTTTTAAAGGAATTTTGGAACAAATGTTTTCACTTTTGCATTTTTCTCATTTTGTTTCTTAAGCGACAAACTTGAAACTTGCCTCCTTTTAAATAAGCAACAGGGGCCACCAAAGAAAAAAATTGGAACTGGTCCGACAATATTTATTACGCCAAAACGCAATATTTCTAATACAAGCAAAAAAGCTATTGAAATTTGACGGCCGACTTTTAAGCTCGAAATGTCAGAAGGCACGCTTCAGTTAGTTTAAAGACAGCCTCCTGGAGGCAGCTAGGTCAATTCCATTATGCTTAGGCATAGTTTCCCGTGGAAAACGTAAAATTCTGACCTAGTTTTTGCCATTCTACCGGAGGACTGCATTTTTGCTCATTTCATTTAAATCTTAATATCTCGCGATCTAATGCGCTGATCTGACTTTTCATTTCAAATAATGCGCTGCCTCCAAATCCGGACCCGCTGGCACAAATCAGTCTCCACCAATGTATCCAGCAGTATATGCATGGCGATCCCATTTCAGGCTGGACACGTTCAAATTGTCAGCGGCAACAGGACACCTACAAGAAGTTCGGCATCGAGCGACTGCCACCTGTGGTGATTATATAAGCGTGCCGATCACGAAGAAGATTGCCGTATCTATGATGCATATGTATTCCCGGCATAATCAGGCAATGGCAGAGCAGCAGTGTATCTCCGGGTCCAAAGGTGCCGCCCGCCCTTGGTGATCACAATAAAACCGAAAGGTTAGACCTTACCAAGAGGCACCTCAGTTAGGCGACAGTAACAGTCAAGCAACTGGTAACAATTATGCAACAGATAACAGTTAGGCATAAGTTGAGCATAAGGCCAGAACATGTTTCAAAAGATTGTAACGCTTAAACAACGACACTAACGGCGACACTTACGTTTGGATCAGCAGGCGGCAGAAACAACTAGCTCAGACAGGTACAAGCGAATGGTCGCGGCTCCGTGCCGCAGCCCCCTCCCCAGCTCAGCCGAAGCCACGCCCCTAGCCACAAGGTCAGGTCACGTGACCGCCCAGGGCGGTGGCCGCCCTAGCTCCAAGCTTATCAAACGGCGCAGCCGTCCTACATCACTTCCCCTTTTGAAAGACTAGAATTACGGTACACAATTCATACAAGTTACATCACGTCATAACGCACCGAACGACGCGCACAGAATACCCCGCACGACACTGGGGGCACACCCAGAGCGCCCAGAATATTTCGCGTCGTTCAAGCAGACGAGAAGCTCACTCGCTTCGTCGAATGCCAGCCGACCGGCGGTTCAGCGGTCGGATCCTACATCCAATAATGCAGTAGGCTGCCAATGGCCGACAACCCGAAATCCCCCTCCATCACAGCAGCTCCCGGTGGTCCCTGCGGGGACCAGAAATATGTGTGAGGGTGGATTCAAAAGAAATGTGCAAACTTCTACCGAACAACACATCAGAACAATGATACAACCAATGCATGACCAGCACAAATCAGGCAAATGGCGGCCCATTCCACTGAAAAGAGTCATCTCCAGCGCCGTGTCTGCTCGTAGCTCATTATTATCAGCCTGAAAGCCGACAATGATACCGTGAAGTTACACCTTAATCTACATGGAATTATTAGCTTTACTACATCAGAACTGGAGTGAAACGTACTACATTCCATCAACAATGATCGCTAGCAACTGTAAAAATAAATTGTGCAAAGCTAATCATAATCACAGGGGCAAAATCTGTCCGGGGGCACCCTAGCACGGGCGGGATACCGACGTTGCAGTGTCTGCTCCTCCGGGAACACCTGGGGAACCCGAGGTTGAGCCGAGGCCCGTTGGCCCATGCCTAACTGTAGATACCTCTGAAGCGGTCCAGCAGCCGCCAGTATCATGGCATCTCGTTCATCGGCATCATTCGTAACCTTACCTTCTTCTAACTCACTCTCTGCTGACTTCGAAGCTGCTTCCTCATTAGCGGAACCCAGACTGGGCTCGCCAGAGTTAGCTACTTCGTTACCTCCTATTACCTCACCTCTCTCGTCGTTCACCGCCGAGTCACTTTGATCAAGGTGCTGTGGAAGAGTTTGGCGTGGCTTCAGCCTGTTATGATGTACCAATAACATTTTTCCATCCTCTGTCCGCACTCTATAATTAAGCTCTCCTACCTGTGACACTATGACTGCTGGTTTCCATGGTCGAACGAACTTGTAATATTCATTACGACGCGCTACGCTACGGTACAGTAAAACTGAATCACCTGGCTTGTACGTATAAGAGTTGAGCTTTCGATCATACAGCTTCTTATTTCTAGAGTTGCTCAGATCTGACATACGAATTGCTTCCTTGTAAGCCTTTCGCAAGCCACCACACAATTCGTCAATGTATTCAGCTACTGTGCGCGACCGAAAAGTTCTGGGAGCATCAAACTCTGATTCTACCGGCAGCCGTACTTCCCTCCCATACATCAAGAAGAATGGGCTATAACCCAGGGATTTGTGTACCTGAGACCGATACCCCAGCATTAACAACGGGAGGTGCGAATCCCATTCTGAGTGATTATCAGACAGATAACGAGACAGCATGTTCAATATTGTTCGGTTTACTCGTTCGCACTTGCTGTTGCCCTGAGGATGGAAGCTGGTTGTGAACGTCTTCTTAACACCCATCAATCGACACACTTCAGAGATAAGCTCACCTTTGAAATTTGCAGCCCTATCTGAATGCAGGGTTTTGGGACAACCAAAGCGGGAGAACAGTTCCTTGGTCAACACTTGTGCCACAGTATTAGCCTTCATATCGGGAAGTGGGAACACTTCTACCCAGCGGGTGAAATGATCGCAACACACTAGGAGGTGTTTGTTGCCGCTATCTGTGGTGGGGAGGTCTGTTAAGAAGTCAATTGACACAGTTTCCCAGGGTTCAGTCGCCCTGAGTTCGCCCATGGGTGCACGAGGACGCGGAACTGGATCGTTCCGCCCTTGACACTGGTCACACGCTTTACAGAACCGATCAACATCACCTGCCATAGTGGGCCAGTAGTACCGCAGCTGCAACTGAGCCAGCAGTTTTTCTCCACTGAAATGCCCACCAGAGGGCCCGGAGTGCATTGACGACAGTACTCCCGGTACCAGACTGGCCGGAACGACAACCTGCAATCTTTCAGAGTCATGGGGTCTACGTTTGAAGACCCTGAACAGCACACCTCTCAACAGACGGAGACGATTCCACTGTCTGACCCATGGCTTAACAAGAGCCGGGGCAGAATTGCGACGTGGTTTCTTTCCGGCGGCTACAAGGCGGGAGACCTCAGCGATAGCGTCGTCACCATCCTGCTCCGCCTGAATGTAGCTTAGAGGCCAATCCTGGGCCTCTACCCGGCAACACCGTTGCCCTGGCGCGTCCTGTGGAACGAGGTCAGTTTGACAACCGACATCCATGGTTTCCTGCGGCCTTCTGCTCAGTCCATCAGCTGCAGTGTGTGCTGCACCTGGTCTGTAAACAATGTCGAAGTTAAAATTGCCGAGGATTTCCAGCCATCGGGCCAACATTCCTGTTGGGTTGCGAAAGTTCAACAGCCACTGCAGGCAGCTGTGGTCAGAACGGATCGTGAACTTTTTTCCAAGAAGATAATGAGAGAAGTACTGAGCAAAGGTTACGCAAGCGAGTAATTCTTTCTTTGTAACTGAGTAATTTTTCTGGCTTTTCGAGAGTCGACGACTTCCATAAGCGATGACCTTGTCTTCTGAGCCCTGTCTCTGCAAGAGCACACAACCAATCGCATCATTAGAGGCATCGCAGTCCAACGTGAACGCACCAGCCTCCGGCCCGAACCTGGGAAACGACACAACTGGAGCGCTACTTAAGGCTGATTTGAGAGCATCAAAAGCAACTGAATGCTCTTGGTTCCACTGAAAGGAGACATCCTTGTTAGTGAGATGAAACAAGGGAGCAGCTATCTGGGCGAATC
This sequence comes from Lepas anatifera, assembly GCA_034440635.1. Lineage (NCBI taxonomy): Eukaryota > Metazoa > Arthropoda > Thecostraca > Lepadidae > Lepas > Lepas anatifera. The sequence continues at coordinate 993,752 of JAOTON010000193.1, read as the reverse complement.
CTTTGATGAATTTCCTGAAGTAGCTAGCTAAGCCCAGGAAGCTAGATAGCTCCTTAGCCGTGCGAGGTTCTGGCCAATGTACAACCTTACTGACCTTCTCGGGATCAGCAGCAATACCAGCCTCAGAGACCACATGACCTAGGAAATTAACCTGCTCCTGGAAAAACTGACACTTTTCCAGGTTAAGGGTCAACCCTGCTGCTGCGAGTCGCGATAGAACGGCGTCGAGTCGTTCCATGAGTTCTTCCTTGCTGTCAGAATGCACAGTTATATCGTCAAAATATGAGACGCAGATATGAGGGGTTAAATCACCCAACACCGTATTCAATAACTTGGCACAAGTATACGGAGCTGTAGCAAGACCGAAACACATTCTCCGGAATCTCAGATTTCCGAAGGGTGTCGCAATTGATGCCTTATCCCTATCGGCTGGATCGATAGAAATTTGGTAGTAGGCCGAGTTCATGTCAAGCACACAGAAGTACTTAGACCCAGACAGAGCGTCAAGAGCATCATCAATTCTAGGTATGGGGTAAGCTGGAATTTTAGTGATAGAATTCACTTTGCGCAAGTCAGCCACTACACGCCAGGCACCAGACTTTTTCTTCACGACGGAGATCGGAGAGGACCACGTACCATCTGCTTCCTCCAATATTCCCTGTCGAACAAGGTCATCAAGCTGTTGTCGGACCTCCTCCTGTAGATTAGGTGGAATTCGCCGCGGGTTATGTCGAACCGGTGGGTGGTCGCCTGTATCGATACGATGGGTTATCACATCAGTGTGGCCTATATGCCCATCAAACATGCGTTCATACTTACGGAGCACATCAAAGAGAGTTTTACGCTCCTCTCCGGTCAATGGGGAGTCTGTCAAATTAACAGTGCCCTCGAAATCAACAGGTTCTGGTTGTGCCCGGGTATCAGTCTCCGGGACAGCTGCCGATTCGGGCGCTCCTACGTCAAATGGAAAAGGCTCCTCTACAAAGCTTATTTCCAGGTCTGCAAGACTTGAGTGCTTCGGGATTGTTATGTTTTCCGTCGTAATATTGCGTACCAGCACTGGGACAGAAGACTTAGTCACATGAACGATCGATCTGATGACCTCAATGCCCTGCAACTCCGCTGAAGGTTCCGCAATAGCTGCCCCCTGATACTCACAATTATGAGCGTATCCCTGGATAATGGTCTCAGACCCCGGGGCCACCACCTGATCCCGACCAACAACTATGCGTCCAACTGACGTTACCTCTGCAGAAACACTGCGAATGTACTCCGACGGAGTCAGGGTAAGGTGCTTACGTTGCAAATCAATGACACACGGAACAGTTCTCAAAAAATCGATGCCCAACAGGATTGGAACATCAATCGAATCGGAAACATACAATGAAATTACGTGCTGTTTTCCACAAACCTCAAACGGCATGTTCACCCTACCGGTGATTGGTAATTCACCTCTGGTTGCTGTGCGAGCTTTAGTTGATGTACGCGAAATCTTAATATTTGGCATTGCATCGAGTACTGATTGGTTAATGACGCTTATCGTTGAGCCTGTGTCCAAAAGACAAGTGCACTCAGAACCCCCGATTTTGGCCTTGAAACGGAAATCATCTGACAAAGGCACTGAATCTGGTACCATTCCAGAAGCCCTGGTAGAATCAGGAGCGTTAACACATCTCACTGGCGTTCCCTCTGACTGGGATCCCGCTGCCGCTAGTTTAGCCCGGGACCCCCTTTGCCGTTTCCCGACAGTCTACCGTTGCGGCATACTGAAGAGATATGCCCTTCTTGCTCACACTTGAAGCACGTGGCGTTGCGATACCGACAATTTCGGATGACATGTGACGTACCCCCGCAGGCGAAGCATGCACGCACCGGTCGGGTTCCCCCATCGTGAGCAGGGCGACCACCGCCTCTGCCCCCGACCGGGTGCCGCAGCGGACCGGTTGCACCCTCCCGACCCTGCTGACTCACCCGTCTCTCTAGTTGGTCCAGGCGGGACAAGATTCGTTCCAGTACAGGGGGCTCAGCTGCGGATACCTGTCGGACTGTGCGATCACGCAGCCTTTCACCTCTGATGGCATTTCTAACACGATCGGCTGCGGCTTGGTATGTGGTTATACCTTGAGTTATTATGTCCACGCGGTGGTGCTCCGGCAATGTTGCCAAGAAGCTGTTGAACAAGACGATGTCGCTGCTGCTACCCGGGAATGCTTCCTTCACTAATTTCCTAAACCTAATCAGGAACGCTTCCAAGGGATCGTTAGTGCCTAACCTTAATTCCTGGAGCTGAGCATGTGCATCCACGGCACTGGAACCAGCAAAAATCTCACCGAGGGCAGCCACTGCCTGAGAGTACGTTTCACGTTGGCTGTCTGGCAGGGACTCGAAGGCATCTCGAGCCACACCAGTCAGGCACAGAGGCAAGAAACAGATGCGATACTCATCAGTGAATTGGGGGTTGAAGGTAAAGAAACCTTCAAGGTCGGATGTGAACCTGGAGAAGGAGCCCTCGCCAGAAAATTTGGGGGCTGCTGTGATGGATAACCCCCCAAATGTACCCCTCGAGGCACCAGCCAATGGCTGATCTGCTAGAGGCTTCTCCATTTTTTCATCCGAATTTTGGGACGAGGCCATCGCATTCAAACAGCTGTCAAATTAATAAGTGAGCAACCTACTGAGTGCGGTAAACAACAAACACACAGTCCAAGACAACTTATCTTAATATTAGAAGGTGACGATCTAGCAGTGATGTCCACCGAATGCAGTCTCCATGTCCGTGTCTGTCCTTCATGCAGACTTCATCAGCTGCGCCAGTGTCCGAGTCGCAGAAGATGTCACCGCGAAGAGAGTCGCGCCAAACGCGACAGAGACGGGAAGATGTCTCTTACTACCGGGAAAACCGCTGAGCAGGTGTCCCCGTGCATACAGGCATCGCCGAAAACTGAAGGGCAGACGCTCGGTGTTCTCGCTGCAGTCATGCCAGGCAGGGCACCGTCACTGACGTCAGCTCACGCCCCTCGTTTACCGCGCCGAGACGGACACTGCAGCTGTAGACGCGGGCCCGCCAGCACTGAGACACTGCGCGCAGAATGATCCTGTGACCGCGCCCCGGCCGCTCACTGCCGTGAGCCCGCCAATAGGCCGCTGCTGCGCGCAGACAGCCGCCACCGCTGCGCCCGGAACGGTCCTCGCGCCAGCCGGTCAGCCGGAGGCAGGTCCAGCAACCGATGGAAATGAGGGCGGGGATCGCCTCCACAGAAGAGGAGTTCTCGCTGTCACCATTTATAAGCGTGCCGATCACGAAGAAGATTGCCGTATCTATGATGCATATGTATTCCCGGCATAATCAGGCAATGGCAGAGCAGCAGTGTATCTCCGGGTCCAAAGGTGCCGCCCGCCCTTGGTGATCACAATAAAACCGAAAGGTTAGACCTTACCAAGAGGCACCTCAGTTAGGCGACAGTTAACAGTCAAGCAACTGGTAACAATTATGCAACAGATAACAGTTAGGCATAAGTTGAGCATAAGGCCAGAACATGTTTCAAAAGATTGTAACGCTTAAACAACGACACTAACGGCGACACTTACGTTTGGATCAGCAGGCGGCAGAAACAACTAGCTCAGACAGGTACAAGCGAATGGTCGCGGCTCCGTGCCGCAGCCCCCTCCCCAGCTCAGCCGAAGCCACGCCCCTAGCCACAAGGTCAGGTCACGTGACCGCCCAGGGCGGTGGCCGCCCTAGCTCCAAGCTTATCAAACGGCGCAGCCGTCCTACAATTATACACCTGAAGCGGTTTTCCTACAGTGAAAACGCCTTACACAAGATAAAGACTCAGGCTTCTTTCCCTCTTAGTGACCTCGATCTCAGTATAATGGTTAGCGGGCCTTCGCAGTTCTCGGGCAGCTTTGTATATAATCTGTACGCTGTAGTAGAGCATCATGGCAGCGCCCAGACCGGCCACTAAACCGCCTTCTGCTTGAACCAGCCAGCCGCGCGCTGGCACCGCATGGACGATGGTTCTGTAACGGACGTGCCGGCCGCAAAAGTGAAGACGGGATCAGCCTGCCTACTTTGCTATGCCACCAGAGATGTGCCACGATGCGCACGTGGTGAAATCTAGGTGTGTTGCGATTTCGAATAATCTTATTGTCTGCAAATAATCAACGGGTGAATTTTCCATTTCCAGATGGAGTGAGTTGGATGAAATGTACCTATGAATGTAATGTGTCTACCATTGAAGAAAATTTTCAAAACTCTTTCACCAATAGGTACATTTAATTCAAATAGAGATAATCGATCACTCAATTTCTGCGCTCCTCGGTGGGAACATCAGAGAAACATCGTGGAAACATGCCGTTCTTCCTTCAGGGGCTCAATTTGTCCTTGTGTCAATGCTATCACTGGATGACATTACATGCTATGGGACTATAAGATGGGAAGGCAGGCGTGTCAAGCTGCTTATACAAATAAAGGCACGACTGGACGAGCTCTCCGGAACGGAGGACAACCATCAATAATGAATGAACATTGTTTCCGCCTGACAATATTTGGAGATGGATATCGTGATATTGAAATTCCTTGTTTTTATGTATAAGAATATTTTAAGTAGAAAACCTTTTATTTGTAGCTTCTTGGTTCCGAGCACGTCATTCACAAGCTCAGAATTGACATGGCTGAATAAAAAATTAATTGCAGTCATTTCATTCATTTACACTACCAACTAGCATACAAGTATATGTATGGTGGGCATTAGGAAAGATGATAGGCTAAAGTGCACTAGGACATTTCTTTAAAATCTTTATCTATAACGGTCATGGTATGTAAAGTATTGTGTGGTTTACGAAAGTGTGTGCTCCCTATGTGTGCTGTGTCCTTGTAATTGAGGGCTGAAAAGCCATATCTTATGGAGTCCTCAATAATATACATCTACATCTACATCAACTTATCTCCAACGACTTTCGAGTAATTCGTCCAAAAGGGTATTTCAAGGAGCTAAATTTCTCGGAACATGTTTGCTTCTCACCATGGTTTAAAGTCCTTGAAATGAATGGAAGTGGATGAAATTTGGCATGAAGCTAGCTTAGGGTCCTGGATCACCGATACAAGTGGTTCTAGGCCCATATAATGTTCCGTTCGTCTTCTAGAAGCAGCTTTATACCATGCCTTTTTGTAGGAACACAACACCCAGCGCCACGATCACAGCATCGTTTTGATTGGGTGATACCGGCCAGTGACCTCCTGACGGGCCACAGGTGTAGAGCTAGTGGGAGCCGATGCAGTGTGGCGCAGTGGTCTAGTGGTTAGAGAACCTTTGTCGTGATTGGGGGTGGCCGGTTCGAATCCGAAGTTGACTGTGAGTTATTTATCTATTATTTCATCTATTTATTTTATTAGTTATTTCAAAGAAAAGAATGATGACACTGACTTACAGGCTTATGAATAGACACATTAAGAACAAAATATGGTTTGCTTTCAGCACATTGTCATGCGGCTCTCCTGCCCCGGTGGGGCGTTAGCCCAGGTCGCAGGCCGAGGCTTATTTATGCAGTCATATATTGCAGCATAGTGATGGTATTCGCTGAAGTGGTGGCTTCTCAGTCAGCAGTTATAATCAATACTCACAGTTGCCAGGTTAACTGATGCATACGACGTGGACGTAAAAACATATGAAAGTGACGGCAAAGGGGCGAAGCTAAATTTCGTAATCTTATCTTTTGGTGATGATGTGATTTTATTCTTCGACTACCAATTTTTACAATGGTAAAATTCTAATTATGGTGACCAATACATGGTAGAACTAGAACTAGAAAGGCTGGGTGACTAGGAAATATTTTTCAGGAGTTTGGAGGTCCTCCGTTGGCTGCCGAGCCGGGCAGGCGGGCATCCACAATAGGATGTCCCACTATGCACAAAATTTTAGGCAGAAATGTGGGAGTCTTGAATCCTATCGTTACTTCAGTATGTGAGGAATACTCTTACGTAGGGCAAACAACGTTATCGTCTTGATTTGACGTGTATATCTTTTACCTTGCTTAGTTCAACTTATATATTTATTGTTTGACTTTGCCTGTAAATGGAGGTGTCTCTGTTGGCGATGTGACTAAATAAATTAATGAAGAACGAACACCGCACTCCTTACTGTCTGAGGCTTCTGTAATAAAGATTTTATTCACCCCTTTGAACCTACTAATTTCTGAATTCATAAAGCTTAAAAACAGCCCTCTCCATAGTCAAACCTAATGCCTTACACCCAGTCAGAGCATGCTTGAGTACGAGCACCGACGTGTTCGCAAACTTGCACCGACATGTGCCAATCCACGTGGCCGCACCGAGCGTTAACCCTGCTTAGAGGTGACCGCTTCAAGGCCAAGACGCCAAATCCTCGTGCCTTTGGCATGGGAATGGCAGTCATTGAGTTCAAAGCGCCCATAAAACTAATGGACTTCCATTAGTGCTATGCAGATCTGAAGTGTCGACAGGATATTGCATTAAGATTGGACCCCATCACACCCCAGTTCGCAGACACCTGGCGTACTCTGGTACCCAGTATTCTCGGAAATCCACAGTTGCCCTCATTTCTGGATGATGAAATGTTCTCAGTCAACTCGTCAGCATCCGGTATCAAACCGTATATAAACAGCCGCCTTCAGCGCTGAGTAGACAGTCGTGTTTCGCATTCGCCATTGCGACGGGGAAGTTCTGCCGGTCAGCTCCGTGACATGTGACCAGTGGTGACGAGGAGGCTGCTGACAGTGCAGAGTGTTGGAACTGCTGCTGAGTTACGGCCTGTTCACAACGCCAGGCTAAACGTGGGAAAATAAATTGGACTTAGTACAAAAAGTATCTTCATCGCCCACGAAAAGGTCCTAACCGCTACGCAACCATAATTCACAGCCACACCAAAGAGCCCATCTTGGTGACATATGAATGGCGCTTCGTGACCCGGATCGAATTACATCTATAATATAACTGCAAGCGGACCAAGTTATCAACTTTAATTTTCTAAGCCACGGGACTTAGAAAAATTTTTGGACTCAGCCAGCCAGCTACCATCGACCATCCACACTCCTGCCAGCACTCAACTTTGAGTCTAAGTCATCAAAGACTCAAATCTTCACCAGCGACTCAACTTCCCTGCCAGTCTTAAGAAATCATCTCTACAAACCCCATCGGCAAGAAAAAATTTATCTCTAAGTTCAAAAACGCTCACAAAAGCCTACAAACTATAGAGCGCTCGATTGCCAGTAGCCGCGCATAACACGCTCTTGACGTCACCCCTCGCTGCTGTGACGCAACACCGCCCGCGCGCCGCCGCGAGCCGCCGCCGTACTACCACCGACGTCAAGGTCATCGAACGCCGAGCCACCGCACCACACTGCTGTGTCAGCTGCCGCCCGCTAGTGGTGACTAATCATCACCGCCTGCGCCGTCGCCGACCCGAGTGACTCAGCTGCTCATTTTAGCACCCGCCAGCAGTGGCGTACATAAGGAAAAAGGTGCTAACAGCATCAAATTTTAGTATATATAAACTATATATTTTTGGAATCCGTACAGTCTCAGGAATACGTCTATCTGGTTTTTAGAACTCTACAAGGATTCTGAAAAAATCTTCATCCAACTTAAGTGTACTACAACTCATCTAGAACTTCAAGTTTTCTTCAAGTTTGATCAACATCTCTACTAGTTCTCCAGTTCTTCGAGTTATAAGCCGACTCCTCCGCTTCAAGTCTGCTAACATCACTTCAGGGAAATAGTTTTTTCAACGCTTCTAGCAGTTTTTCAACGCTTTAAATAGTTTTTCAACGCTTCAAGTGGTTTTTCATCGCTTCTAGATATTTTTCAACGTTCCCAGATATTTTTCAACGCATCGTTCTGCCATCATCTGAAGTTCAAGTTTCGTTTCAACACTGTGTTCGCCATCAGCCACCGCTTCAAAACCACAAGTAAGGTGCATCCTTACCATTTCCTTGAAAACTGTTGAATCTGCATTGCTTTATTATTAATCTTGTTAGCAACTGATAGAAATTATGGCCACTACAGCTGATAAAGCTTTAATTGACACCATGCGTGACATCTCAATGGAGATCCAAGTTCAAGGTTTAACTCAGCACGTCAGGTCATTTTCCGGCGAAAGTTCTAATAAATTTCATGATTGGGTTAGGGATATGGATTCTATTGCCATCTCAACCGACGATTCGCGAATGTTAGTTTTGGCTACCCGAACTTCGAACGGACCTGCAGGTAAATTTGCCTGCCGATTGATCTCTGAGAACCAAAGCTAAAATGGCTGGAGCTACGAAAACACCTGAGGGACAGGTATAGCGATCTGAAAGACCCCTACTGTGCACAGGAGAAGCTACAAAAAGTTAGGCAAAAGAAAGGCGAACTCATGCAAAATTTTGCAGAACGGCTTCAGGACGTTGCTAGCGACGTTTTCGACAATCCCAACAGTCCTGATTCGCAAACCACTTTGGTAGAGATATTTCAAAAAGGAGTAATTGACGACCGTCTAGCCAGAGCTCTTATTAGAAAGAAGTTCACTTCCCTGAAGGAAGCAGTAAAGTTCGCGAGTGATGAACAACAAACTGATAGGACATTTGAACTCTGCCGCAGTAAGCTAGACTTAGAGGAACCTATGGAAATAGACATAGTTCGTAATGACGCTCAAAGCGAAAGGATCGATAAGTTAGAGAAATGCCTCTCTGACGTTGGCTCAAAAATCGACAAGTTGGCGAAAACCGTAGGTAAAAGTCAAAGAGCTGGACATCCTAGTCCACCTCAACATCAAACTCAGCCACTTTCTCGACGTCCATATCAGGGACAGCCTCAAAATTCACGCCACTTCCAGGCGCCTCCCCGGAACGACCGCCAATTTCAGCAACAACAGCCAAACCAGTGGCCCAGGCAAAATCAAAGTCAGCCTCCAAGGACTCATTTCCAGAGTCAGCAAAATGTTCCACCTAATGTTAGACCGACTGACCCGCCTCAAAAGTTTCAATGGACCCCTGATGGTCGTCCCATTTGCGCATATTGCCAAAAGGTTGGACATACCCAACGTGTATGCAGAGCAAGGCAAGCCGCATTCTCTGGCCCCCAGCAGTCGGAAAACTGAATGGTCCATCTGTTGTCGGGACTGAACAGACGGAAAATATAGAAACCCCAGGTCCCAGGGACAATATCGCCAGAATTTTCATAAAACGTGACACCCCAATGTGTTGGATTTATTTAGGAAATAGGAAAGCGTACACTCTTGTAGACACAGGTGCCGACATTTAAATAGTATCACAGGAGTTTTTCGATAAAATATCATCCAAACATGTATCTGACTTCTCTAAAAATTGCGCTCCCTTAGAATCTATTACCGGACATAAACTTAAGAATTTTGGCACAGCTGTTCTTCCAGTTGAAGTTTCTAAATTCTGTCGAAAGTTCAAATTTCAAGTTGTCAAAGGTCTAAAACATGCTTGCATCTTAGGTAATGATTTTCTTAGTGAATTCGGCGTCAAATTAGATTTCGGAAAGAAAACTATGAATATTCACAATCATGTCATTCCTCTGCGCCCTCAGCACTTGAATTGTCAGTCGATCACCTCCCTGGTAAGGTTACCAGAGAAAACAACCATCCCCGCTCAGTCATATGTGGAGGTGCCAGCGTATGTCAATCGCGTTCAGTTGATCGATCAGGATTGTGTGATACAACCGTTGAGTAATACTCCATACTTTTGCGACGAACCTGGCCTCATACTGCTCAACTCAGTGAGTAGACCGAATGAAAAAGGTCACCTACCAGCTGTGATTGTAAGCACGACCACACGTGACCACACTCTGCCTTCCAGACAAGTCATAGGACTTGCTGAAGTGCTTGATGCATCGGAAATCAACGCTGTTCAAGAGAGTGAACCAAGCGAATCAAGCGAATCAAGCGAATCAAGCAAACCAAGCGAATCAAACGAACCAAGTGAGCAGATTAACGTAGCTTCAAAAGTTGAATTGGACCCTGCCATGAAAATTCAGAAAGCGGATCTTTCTCACGTCCCGGAACATCAGAAAAATCTCATTGAGCAACTCATTGAACGAAATTCAGACTTGTTTGCCAAAAGTGAAACAGATTTAGGCCGTACTGATTTGGTTACAATGAGAATCGACACTGGAGACAATGCTCCAATCAAGCAACGACCATATCGTCTGCCGTTTAGCCAAAGGCAAATGGTAGAAGACCATATTGAGGAACTACTAAAAGCCGGAGTCATACAACCTAGCCAAAGCCCCTGGGCTAGTCCCATTGCAATTGTTGACAAAAAGGACGGTGGAAAGCGTTATTGCGTAGATTATCGAAAACTTAACCAGATCACTGTCAAAAATAGTTACCCACTGCCGCGTATTGATGATATCTTAGCATCGCTTGAAGGATCACAGTACTTCACCTCTCTGGACCTAAAAAGTGGTTATTGGCAAATTGCCATGGCCGATCAAGACTCAATTGATAAAACTGCTTTTACATGTTTTTTGGGACTTTATTCCTGGAACGTTCTTCCTTTTGGATTAACCAATGCTCCTGCGCTATTTTCGGAACTCATGAACAAAGTTTTGCAAGGCATACAACACAAATTTGCAATCGCGTATATCGATGATGTCATAATATTCTCAAAAACGTTCGAAGAGCATCTGGAACACATCAAGGACGTGTTCAACAGGCTGCGTAAGGCAGGCCTCAAGTTAAAAATGTCAAAATGCGATTTCCTCAAACAGGAAGTGAAATATCTTGGACATGTAGTCTCAGCAAGTGGCATTCAGCCAGACAAGTCTAAAGTAGAAGTCCTTCGAGATCTCAAAGCACCTACCACAGTCAAAGGAGTACGCTCATTCATTGGTATGTGTTCTTATTATAGGAGATTTATTCCAAATTTTGCGAAAATTGCAAAGCCTCTGACGGAGTTGACAAAGAAAAATGCACGTTTCCACTGGACTGACCAATGTCAGGAATCATTTGATATTTTGAGAGTAGTGTTGACAGAGGCCCCTATTTTGGCCTACCCAGATACCGGAAAACCCTACAAATTGTACACAGACCCGTCGAATCATTCAATCGGAGCTGCCCTAGTTCAAGAAACTGATCAAGGTGAACGTGTAATACAATACGTATCGCATCAGCTCAACAAATCCCAACTCAATTGGCCTGTCATAGAAAAAGAAGGATACGCCATCGTGTATGCCGTTCAAAAAACTCCGTCCCTACCTTTTCGGTTCAAAATTTACAATCATGACAGATCACAAGCCGCTCAAGCATTTCTTGACTGCAGAGATGAGGAATCCCCGAATTCAACGTTGGGCAATTATACTCGACGAATATGGATGTGACATCAAATATGTCACGGGTCGACAAAATACTGTGGCCGATAGCTTCTCTAGATTGGAACCTCAGAGAGATGAACCCATGGATATAAATATCATAGATTCCGACCATGCACCACGTGTGAAGTTGGACGCCACAGTTGAATTATGCCCCTCTGATGAAAGTTCAGACCCAAAGCAGAAATTCCAGGAATTTCTGGAAAAGCATCCTGATTTGGAAACCCTCCAGAGTGAGGACAAAGAAATCCAGAAGATCATAAAAATCTTGCAAGACCCATACGATCCAAATCATAGTGATATTTCTAAACACTATGTAGTACTAGATAGTATACTGTACCGTATTACAGATACTTCTAAATGTACCCCACATCCCGGTCTTCAATTGTGCATCCCCAAATTTCTGCAGAAGCCGTTAGTTGAAGAAATTCATTCAGGTTATTTTGGAGGTCATCTAGGCATTGACAAAACGTATGATAAACTTCGATCTCGTTATTATTGGTCTGGTATGTGTCGTGATGTAGTGAATCATTTGAAAACTTGTGTAGCGTGTAATATGCGGAAACTCAAAAAGCAACGCCCACCCCTTCAGGAAATGCAAATCCCGAAATATCCATTCGAGATGATAGCCATCGATACTTGTGGTCCATTCCCACAGAGCTACAATGGAAATCGTTTTATTATCAATATAGTTGATTTATTTTCAGGTTGGCCCGAATCGTTCGCTACTGATTCCAAAAGCGCAGAAACAGTCGCTCAAATACTCATAGAACACATTATTCCTCGACACGCATGCCCACGTGTCATCGTTTCGGACAATGGAACAGAATTTTGTAACGTAGTAATAGAACAAATTTCAGCCTTCTTTAACACGCGCATTGACGGGGGTCTGAGCCACCTTCGCATTGACGGGGGGGGCGGGTACCCGCCCCCTCTAAGATCTCGAGAACCACAGTAGGTAGCGAAAAACGGTAAACGGCGTTGGGCTGCCCATCCACTTCTCCATCGAAAACATTTGAACCATTTTTTTGTCAGGTCACATTTAAGGTCACGAGAGGTCAAAACATGCCAGTCATAGGGATAACATGTAAAAGTCAGTTTTTCGGACATTACATCTGAACAAGGAAAGATAGAGCAAAACGACTTAAACTATATGAATCCTCTTAGCAAGCCGAATCGAAAGATATATAATTTGACCTTGCTAGGTCAAATCAAGGATTTGACCTGACCTGAGGTCAGGTCAGGGTCAAATTATATAAAAATGCATATCATTAGAACCGCAAAGCCCAGGCGAGTCTAATGCAGCTAAAATAAATGCTCTATCACCATCCGTTACTGAGTTATTCAGTAAAAACCATTTTCCCATGTATTTCCAATGGAGAGGTCATGCCTCGTACCTGACCTTAGGTCATCGATATCAAAAATACCGGAACATATGTTAGAGAACTCGGTGGGGCAATTATGTGATATGAGTTTCAATCGGATAAATTCACCCTGCTCCGACTTATGCTATCTCAAACTTTTTTTGAGGTCGGGTCACTTGACCTGTACTGGTGACCTGACCTGAGATGACCTAACCTTAAAATTTTGACAGAAGTTGTAAAAATGATGAGGGAAAAGGTATACCAAGTACGGCGGCGCTACGCGCCGCCGTTTTTCTACTGTCTCCGAAAAACCCGAGGGGGCGGGTACCCGCCCCCCGTCAATGCGCGTGTTAATATCAAACACATTCGGACTTCTGTATATCACCCGCAGTCAAACGGACGTTGTGAAAGGTACCATCGTGTTCAAAATGATATGTTAGCAAAGTTGGTAGGCAAAAACCAACGCGACTGGGATACAAAGTTACCATCAATACTTTCGGCCTATCGTACTGCCAAAAACGAAACAACTAAGCATAGTCCATTCTACATTGTACATGGTCGTGACCCTGTTCCCCTAATGGACACTTTGCTTTCACCCAAGTACAGGTATCAAGGTGAGGATTACGTTCCCACTATGTTAGAAAATATTAGCCGCGCGTATCATGAAGTTAGACATAATCTGGCTCTCGGACACGAGAAAAATAAATTATACTATGATCGCAAGTCAAAGCCTATCAAGTTCAAAATTGGCGACATGGTTTACTTTCGAGATCCATCTACTGCCCCTGGTTCAACTACTAAATTGACTTCTCATTGGCGCCCATACTATCGTATCGTAAAAGCGCTTAGCGATGTAACATTTGTGATCAAGCATCAACTAGAAGGTGGTACAAAAACTGTAAACGCTCAGAACCTGAGAATGGCAGATCCCAATACACCGTGGTGTAACATTTCGAACGAACCGACTCACATTAATCAGAAGTATGATGAGAAATCAAAATCTCAGATCCCTGTTAGAGTTCAGCCACCACGTAGTTCGAAATTTTCTTATAATGATGATATGGATACAATTCCAATGCCATTAAGGATTTCAGAACCCGCATCACCTGATCCTCAGCTTAGTACTAGGTCTGGCCGATCAAAATCTGATGTAACCTCTGAAGATGAGGATAATATTCCACTTTCTCGGTTGGCAAAAAGAATGCATAACCCCACCTCAGATGAAGAAGATGACATTCCATTAGCAAAATTAGCTAAGCAACTTCAGGATGAAAAGGAATTAGGTTCAAAACGTAACGTAGAATCGCCGTTACCTGATGCCAAACGTGCCTGTGAATCCATGGACTCGGATCTTAATCCAAACGCAGAAGAGTATGTACCGGTCAAGCACGACCGAGAAATAGATTCGGAAGATTCGGAAGACGATAGTCCCCCTGATAAAGTCATCGCTGCAGATGACTCGTCTGATTCCGATATATCAGACATTGATGTAAATAATGTAAATAGTAATGTTGCACAGTGTAAAACTGCTGATAAAGAGAACGTAATGAACGGTAATAAGTGCGATGCGACAACTTCCAGTACCTCTCTGAGTAATGAACAGAGAATGGAAATGTTTAAACTGTTCAGTGCAAATATGGCAAACATGGCTGCCATGCTATTCAAGTAAAATGTGATACGTAAATCCGTGTTCTTCACTTGCGAGTGAAATGTGAGTTTGAACATAAAGGAATAATTAGACATTTGATAGAAATGGATTCACTATTAGATGCAAACGCCTTGACAAGATGTCAGATGTGATCGGATGGCGAGACATATGGTTAGTATGGCCATAATTAGGTTATTTCCGAAATGTGAGATTGACAGTGGTCAATCAGAAAGGCTATTTAACACATCCCTTGACGAGATATCTGTTTTAGGTTATATTTTCAGTATGTAAATGTTTGTATGTGTTGCAGTGATATATGTATGTATGTCATGTATACGCTCACCGGAATTGAAGATAACTGTTCGTTGTCTTGTCATATATTCATATAATGTAAATACTTTAGGTTATTTGAATTCTGTAATGGTAATGGATCGGATGAGATGACTGAGACAGAGACGAAAATTTTGAAGAGAACATCAAAATTTCATCTAAAGGACCTCGCGCTGTGATGTAATAAAGATTTTATTCACCCCTTTGAACCTACTAATTTCTGAATTCATAAAGCTTAAAAACAGCCCTCTTCATAGTCAAACCTAATGCTTTACACCCAGTCAGAGCATGCTTGAGTACGAGCACCGACGTGTTCGCAAACTTGCACCGACATGTGCCAATCCACGTGGCCGCACCGAGCGTTAACCCTGCTTAGAGGTGAACGCTTCAAGGCCAAGACGCCAAATCCTCGTGCCTTTGGCATGGGAATGGCAGTCATTGAGTTCAAAGCGCCCATAAAACTAATGGACTTCCATTAGTGCTATGCAGATCTGAAGTGTCGACAGGATATTGCATTAAGATTGGACCCCATCACACCCCAGTTCGCAGACACCTGGCGTACTCTGGTACCCAGTATTCTCGGAAATCCACAGTTGCCCTCATTTCTGGATGATGAAATGTTCTCAGTCAACTCGTCAGCATCCGGTATCAAACCGTATATAAACAGCCGCCTTCAGCGCTGAGTAGACAGTCGTGTTTCGCATTCGCCATTGCGACGGGGAAGTTCTGCCGGTCAGCTCCGTGACATGTGACCAGTGGTGACGAGGAGGCTGCTGACAGTGCAGAGTGTTGGAACTACTGCTGAGTTACGGCCTGTTCACAACGCCAGGCTAAACGTGGGAAAATAAATTGGACTTAGTACAAAAAGTATCTTCATCGCCCACGAAAAGGTCCTAACCGCTACGCAACCATAATTCACAGCCACACCAAAGAGCCCATCTTGGTGACAGCTTCCCCCTGCAAAGGCCCTGTAAACTAGAGCTCTTATCACTGTCTGGCTGGTAGCCCAATGGGATGATAAACAGGGGCGTAGCCAGAATTTCGCTCTGGGGGCAGCGGCGCCCCGTAAAGGACCCCTGCAACGGCGCCAAAAGGGCCCTGATGGGTAAAAAGGGCCCTGCTTGTTAGAGAATAGAGTACTGAAGAGGGCTTAAGAGGGCCCTGTCTAGTATGAAATTTCAAATTTGGCCCCAGAGCATAGTGCGGGTGATCCGTGCTTCGCGCGGCCCGTGTGCTCAGTGGGCCTTTTAGGCCCTCAGGGGGGGGCGGTGGCTGTCCCTGCCCCCCCGCCCTTGGCTACGCCCCTGATGATTAATTTGTGGAATTGACATTTTTGCTCACTTCTGATCTCACAATCTTCTCTGATGGGCCTCGCCGGTTTGTCCAAATTGCATATCTAAAAAAATACCAGATCATTCGGGTAATGTATCATTCATGGTGACTCCAGAGGTTGGGTTACGGATTAGTTTAACCCTTCGACACTTTAACACCAGAGGGTCTGGCACCGCATGACGGGGGGTAGCCCTAAGATCTCGAGAACACGGTAGGTGCGAAAACGGTAAACGGCGTTGGGCTGCCCATCCACTTCTCATCGAAAACATTTGAACCATTTTTTGTCAGGTCACATTTAAGGTCACGAGAGGTCAAAAATGCCCGTCATAGGGATAACAGTAAATTCAGTTTTCGGCCATTAAATCGAACAATAAAGATAGACAAAACGACTTGAACTATAGAATCATCTTAGCAAGCCGAATCGAATGATATATAAGTTGACCTTCTAGGTCAAATCAAGGATTGACCTGACCGAGGTCAGGTCAGGGTCAAATTATATAAAATGCATATCATAAGAACCGCAAAGCCCAGGCGAGTCTAATGCAGCTAAAATAAATGCTCTATCACCATCCGTTACTGAGTTATTCCGTAAAAACCATTTTCCCATGTATTTCCAATGGAAGGTCATGCCTCGTACCGACCTTAGGTCATCGATATCAAAAATACCAGAACATATTTTAGAGAACTCGGTGGGGCCATTATGTGATATGAGTTTCAATCGGATAAGTTCACCCTGCTCCGACTTATGCTATCTAAACTTTTTTGAGGTCGGGTCACTGACCTGTATGGTGACCGACCTGAGATGACCTAACCTCAAAATTTTCACAGAAGTTGAAAATATGAGGAAAAGGTATACCAAGTACGGCGGCGCTACGCGCCGCCGTTTTCGCTGTCTCGAAAACCGAGGGGGCGGGTACCCGCCCCCCGTCAATGCGCGTGTTAAGTTTTCCGACTACAGGCCCACTTGTTTCATCAGTTGGGAGCCACTAGCGTCTTGGTTTGTGGTTGCACCCCCAATAACTTCCTGGCTAGCGCCCTATCAGCTTTCAAGAGTGAGAAACCGCCAGCTCATTGGCATAGGGCCAATGGAAACCGGCGGGGCCCTCAGTTCCATCTTACGCCCCCATCCACTTGAGTTCTTCTGTTCAATTGGCCTTTTCTAGTCGGGTAGGCCTCCCAACCCAAAAAATTAAAACCTGCCTTACATAATAATTTGCAAACTGGTCAATTTTTTATTTAACGCGTTAAGTTAAAATGAATGGAAAGACGGTGTTTTTCTTTATCATTATAGCCTCATTAAAACAGCAACTTTTGTCATTTTTAGCAAACACAAAGTAAGAATGGATCACTCGCTAGCATTATAATTCCAAAGATTGAAAAGGGTCTATAATTATGAAGAATCAACCTATTACCACCAAACAGAAATGAATTGTTCCAGGTTTTGAATTAGGGCCTTCGTGCCACTTATCTTAAACTCTCTTTTTGCAGACATGCAACGCAGGGACCTTTAACTAAAACTGAACATCGCAATATTGGTTTCTTAACATGTTCTCCCAAGACTTTATTTCAGTTCAAGCCATGCTGAAATTAGACCACTCCAATGTCCGTGACGTCTGGTCCTGGGACCGGCACCTCGGGTCCCCGGCAAGAATAGCTTCAATTCAATCTAAGATGTCCCCCGCGTATCCTCCAACATTGCTATTGCAACCAAAGTGGACAAGTTAAAAAGTTATCATTCAACCAATACAAAAGACAGCAATGAGGCAAAATCCGATCAAATTTGTATATTCATGAGCGGAAAGTTTCTTTTCAGCAGCGAGTTCAATGTTGATTGGTATCTATTTTTGCCGTAGCCGAGACGTATGCTCTTTATCGTGATCAGCACATTACAGCTAAACCCATCAGAAGTGATTTATGCTTGGGAGGGGTCTTTTTGCTGCCCTAGAGGACCCGGGGAAAAGGTTTGCCCCCCAACAGAAAGTGGCATCCGCCGCCACCGTACCGCCCACATGCACGCCAATTCAATACAGCTATTGCAAATGCAGTGCTGGGTGCTTTGTGCAGCTGGGCTGGCAGACTGACCTGGACACACCGCGGACGGGCAGCATCTGCTTGACTGCGTTCCCATATCGTTTTCTCCAAGGTCGTCGCTGGTATGGCTCCTTCTTCCTGCAGACACGCAGATACAGAACACCACTAAATACTTCTCTCGAAATGACTTGTGGATGACTCACAATTTTTAGTCGACTCGACTCTAACTCACAGCTTAGCGATGGACTCTGATTTGGACTCAACTTACGTTTTGAACCGATGAGTCGATTCTGACTCAGCCAAAATCCAAAATTTGAGTCTACTCAACCCTGACTCAAACAGACATACATATTCAAGATGATGGTGTGCATGTCTTTGAAATTTTCAACTGAAATTTTAGGTCGGATACTCCCATATGCCCTTGAAATGGTTTCCCTGGTTTCTTGCATTAGAGACCACTCATAAAATACGTCACCCTCCGAGGGGAAGGGGGTCGGCCGAAACGTGACGTGCTGTGAAGTGGGGGAGGGGGGTTGACCAAAGGTGACGTGCTATTACACGGGGTGGTATTTTTTACTATTAAGTTGTAGTTGGTAAATCATCCGTATTCTTTAAAAAAGAAAACCATTCGTTTGATAAATTCACCATCATTTGAAAAAAATGAAAGGCTGTCTCCGGCATCCGCCTCGGTCTTCTGTACCCGCCTCTGTCTCCTGCTTCTGCCGCTGCATCCTGCTTCTGCCCCTGTCTCTTGCAGCCGCCTCAGTTGTCTGCATCATGTGCCCCTCCATTCGTCCCTGCCTCTACTTCCGCCTCTGTCCACGCATCTGTCTCTACCCCTTTATCCGTCACTGCCCCCTCCGACCGTGCTGTCCCTGCATCCGCCCTTGTCGCTCTATCCGACTTTTCCCCATCGTTCCGCTCTGCTCTCTGCATCCGCCGCTCTCCCTGCATCCGCCTCTGCTCTTACATCCGCCTCTGCCACTGAATCCTCCCCTGTCTAGTGAAGTACCTTGGCCCGTACATCCACCTCTGCCTCCTGCATCCGCCTATGCCATCTGCATTCACCTCTGTCCTCTGCATCCAGCTCCCTCTTCAACACTGTAAACGCTGAATCAATGACAAAGTTTTATGCAATCAGCAATGGATAACCCATATTATTGAACCTAAAGACATCAGTCTCGGGCTTTCGTTCGGTGACAACTCGCAGTCCGTCCATGTTTTGCGGTGGTCGGTCGTGTTCGAATTTAATAGTCCCAGCTCTCTGAAGATAGCACTATTAAGGGCGATTCTGCCCCGGGAATATGTTGGAAGCCGACCTTAGTGAAAGCCTGACATATCCCTTGATGGAGACCTCCAGATGAGAAATTGCGTCTGTCTGGCACTATTTGAGGCATTTTTGGAAAGAACAATGTTGTTGCACCATTCTGACGGAAAATCACATTTCTAAATTAACACGCGCATTGACGGGGGTCTGAGCCACCTTCACATTGACGGGGGGTGGGTACCCGCCCGCCCCCTAAGATCTCGAGAACTACGATAGGTAGCGAAAAACGGTAAACGGCGTTGGGCTGCCCGTCCACTTCTCCATCGAAAACATTTGAACCATTTTTTTTCAGGTCACATTTAAGGTCACGAGAGGTCAAAATATGCCGTCGTAGGGATAACATGTAAATTCAGTTTTTCAGCCATTACATCTGAACAAGTAAAGATAGAGCAAAACGACGTGAACTATATGAATCCTCTCAGCAAGCCAAATCGAATGATATATAATTTGACCTTGCTAGGTCAAATCAAGGATTTGACCTGACCTGAGGTCAGGTCAGGGTCAAATTATATAAAATGGATATCATGAGAACCGCAAAGCCCAGGCGAGTCTAATGCAGCTAAAATAAATGCTTTATCACCATCCGTTACTGAGTTATTCCGTAAAAACCATTTTCCCATGTATTTCCGATGGAGAGGTCATGCCTCGTACCTGACCTTAGGTCATCGATATCAAAAATACCGGAACATATTTTAGAGAACTCGGTGTGGCCATTATGTGATATGAGTTTCAATCGGATAAGTGCACCCTGCTCCGACTTATGCTATCTTAAACTTTTTTTGAGGTCGGGTCACTTGACCGGTACTGGTGACCTGACCTGAGATGACCTAACCTTAAAATTTTCACAAAAGTTGTAAAAATGATGAGGGAAAAGGCATACCAAGTACGGCAGCGCTACGCGCCGCCGTTTTTCTACTCTCTCCGAAAAACCCGAGCGGGGCGGGTACCCGCCCCCGTCAATGCGCGTGTTAACAAATATTCCGCGATATTGTTGAGATTGAACAGTTTAAAAACTAAAAACATTATGATGCGTTCACAATAATAAATTTCCCTTCATTCTAAAAAAGGTACGCGTTCCGTTGAGGACGAAAAATATTTTCGTCTGGCATAAAGTACGTATTCATTGGAAATTGACATGTTAAACTCAGATGCTTGCAACAGTTCCAAGAAGATCAGATGTCCAATCGCTTAGAGGTTTTGATTTCCACCGTACTTTCAGATGGGCTGAAAGAAGACCAAAGGAAGTGGAAAGGCCAAAAAATTGGCATCTGGGTCATTCCATCATAAATCGGCCAAAACTATTGTAAAATAAAATCCTTCAATTTCTTATTATGTTCAAAATTGGTGCCAGGGGTTTCAGAGGTGTAGAATCTAACCATGGCGCCACAAAATTATTAGAAAATTTGGTATGACAGACATAGCCTCCGGCATTTTGGGGGTCACTATGTAGGCATTGTTTTGAAAGCCTATAGTTCTGCCATTTTTAATCATCGTAACGATATTTTAACTTTTGTTTAACATTTAGAAAATTTCAATTTGGCAATCTTTTATTTTTATATTTCCGCAAAATTGACCTCATGACCTCGAGAACTAGTTTTTGAACGGTGACTTTGACCCGCAGTACAGTGAAATGTATTCATTCTTGTGATAACATTTGTACATTTGGAAATTCTTTTTTTGATGAAATAATAAAAATATGGTTTTTGCACTAAATATACTACTTTTTACTTCCGAAACATGACACTAGGTATCACTATTGAGCCGTACTGTCGTAAATCACGGTAGTTAACTCTTGCACGTACAGGGGGAGGGGGTGCTGCAACCCCCTTCAGGTTTTTTCAAGAATTGAAAACGAGCTTCTTAAGTTAGAGTCTTGAAATGTTGTATATCCTATGAGGCATTTACTGTGCATATTTTGCAGAAAAATTATTCCTAACTTTCAAGGAAAAACGTGAACCTTGAATGATCTCAATGAGTATAGTTATGGCCTCAAGAGTAGAGGCATGTTAGGATCATTTGTGCGCGTGTACCCGTTTTCACGAGAATGCTGCAGATTCTCATCGTTCTTGCAGCAGCATTTGCTCATGAACTGGCTCAGAATATTTTATTCCAACCTTTGAGGATCAATTTTATCGGTTTCGACCTTTCATGACCTTTCTAAATTCAACGACCTTGATTTGACCTTGCGTGACCTCAGTGATAACTCTATGTCGAATAACGACTACAGAGGCGTGTTTCAATTCGGTATTTCTAAATGAGATTGACACTGAATTAGTTGACTTGCTTCCGATACGGACTTGACTTTTTTCGACCTGTGACCTTATTTGACCTTGCAAGGGGGTAAGCAATAACAGATGAAGAAGCAAACTTACATGCTGTAATTGAAGCGGAATGGCTTATGAATTGTCAATTTGAATGACATGGACACTAAACTAGTTGGTTTGCATATTAAATGGACTTGACCTTTTTTTAAATTGACCTTATTGGAGTGTGAAGGGGGTGTAAGCAATAGCAGATGATGAAGCAGGCACTTGGCATAAATGATGCAAAATTTATTATGAGTAGTCACTTTGCATGAGAAGGACACTTAAAGGGAATGTGGCACCTTGGACGAATCCTGGAATTTAGTGTTATTAGGCGTACTTTTAGTAAAAAATAATGAAACCACTCACGATTTCTCTGAAAAATGTACAATAAGCTCAATATTTGGTTTTTAAAAATACTCCTAGAAAAAGAAATAAATATCAGCCTGTGGATGATGTCACAATCTTACAACCACTACCATACTTGAAACGCTTCAAGGGCTTCGATTGGCTGATGCTCATCGTGACGTCAGCATATGTCGTCACACCAGTAGCTCACAACAATGGCCGCCGACGACGGGGGGCTGAGGGGGCTGGTGTCAGGTAGGTTTTAGCTTTTTTCTACGGAAATATCGAGTTCCAAGACAAATGAAATATGGAGTACCGGGTTTTCCGACCTGCTTTACAACTTGGCTATCTCAGTTAAAATCACGTTGTGAAGGTGCCACATTCCCTTTAACCCGCGCCCACCGGGGTCCGCCACCAGGGAGATGGCCCCCTCACTCCAAAATATGGGCGTTAGCGCAAATCGCAAAGTCAAAGAAACTGCGTGAATTCAGAAATTACCGCATGTTTAGTCTCAGGGAATGGTTGACCTCAGAGGTCAAATAGGTCAAGATCGGCTATTTTCACTCAAATATGCAATGATTAAGCAAACGGGCATAACTCTATGTCATTAGAGCTATTGAGGCCTGGTAAAGTACATTGATAGCAAATTGCCAGTACTTTTTCGCTATTGGAACGTAAAGACCTCCCGCCAGTGGTTTACCGCCAGAGGTCACCTCGTACCTAATATGACCGAGGTCACGAAAGGTCAAATACCTGTATATCAAATGAAAGCCAGTGACAAGACAAACACGATGGTGTTTGTTTCATGCTCAGCTCAATTAGGTCAAAGTTATTGTCAAAATACTGTTTTGACCGGACGATGACCTTGGAAAAGTCAAAGGCAAATAGACCCCGGGATCCGTAAAGGGTGTCCAAAAACATTGTTCGAGCAGTCGAGTATTTGCAATCATTTTGTGGCTTTTATATAATGAAATAGCTTTTCCCATGCTTTCCAATGGGAGAGGTCGCCTCGTGACCGACCTCAGGAGAAATCAAAATCCCGATAACACCTGTAGACCGGAGGGTCATGAAGTGTAGGAAGTTTCAAATCGATCGACTTAAATGTAGCTCTTACAGA
Source organism: Lepas anatifera (assembly GCA_034440635.1). Classification (NCBI taxonomy): domain Eukaryota; kingdom Metazoa; phylum Arthropoda; class Thecostraca; family Lepadidae; genus Lepas; species Lepas anatifera. The sequence continues at coordinate 970,602 of JAOTON010000193.1, read as the reverse complement.
GCCAAATGAAGTGAGGTGACCTGTTACCTCGTCTGGCGACACCTGGGACCCGGGGTAAAAATTTCAGGGATGATGGGAAAATGATGCAGTGAGGGTAGAGCCCTCAACAGCGGTGCTGCGCCTCGTCGTTTCGCTATCCCGAAAACCAGGGCATCGATGCCCCCCGGGCAGGTTAACGTTCGCCCGGGTGGAGGTCTTTTTAGACCCTCCATGGGGTTTTTCCGAGGTTACCAAAAACGGCGGCGCGCAGCGCCGCCAAACTTGGTCTAGCTGTTCCTTCATTTCCTTAATTATTTTTACATATTTCTTGAAAATTTTGGCTCAAGGTCATATCAGGTCAGGTCACCAGGCCAGGTGAAGTGACCTCACCTAAAAATGCTTAGGACCGCATAACTAAAAGAAGGGTTAATCGATCAAGTTGAAACTCATACCAGATATTGGGCCCACCAGGAGCTACAACATTTGTTCCGGGATTTTTATATTGGTGACCTAAGGTCATGTGCAGAGCATGACCTCCCCATTGTAAATACATGGGGAAAATCACGAAATGAGCTTTTCTCAGTAAGTATGAATGGAATCAACTTTAAACATCGGTTGTGACTTGCTCTTAGCCCATTTCTGAAGCTGATGCCAAAAGTTTGACTTGTGACCTTTAAAAGGTCACCTTAGGTCAAATAAACATTTTTTGTGTTTTTCTCTATAAATTTTGAATAAACTAAGATAGAGCTTTTATTTTGTCACCAAAGTGTTTGTATAGTCACTGCAAGTCAAATGATATACAGCATGACTATACCAGGTCAAGTTGGGTCAGACCGTTGACCAGAGTCAGGTCAAATTCTTAAATTTGACCTGGCATAGCAATATCATATATCATTTGATTCGTATTGACGAGAGGAGTTTGGAAGCTATTAGCGAAAAAGTAAACGCCCTTATGCATGGGTGGCTATGGACATTCCCAAGCATATGCCCAATATTTAGTGACCTGTAGCTCCCTAGGCTTTGACCTGACACGAAAATGAATGCCACTGTAATGAAAGTGCATCTCAAGAGCTTTCGAATGGTGTTAGAAAAATGTTTCTATCTATCGTAGTTTCTGAGATATATGAGGTTTTCTTAGTACACCTCATATTAGCGATTTTGACCTATTTTGCCGTCTGGTGACCTTGATATTGACCTGACAAGAAAAATGACCGAAATATTTTCGATATAATTTTCGAAGAGCTTTCGATTGTCGTTTTGCAATTTTTCCTAGCTCTCTTAGTTTTTGAGATCGTGGGAGGGGGTCTTTCTTAGCCCCCCCGCCCCCACCAGGGCGAAGGTGGCTCGTACCCGCCACCGGGGCAAGGGTTAAAAAGACGTTTTTCTCCCAATACGGACTTAACCTTTTTCGACCTTTGGACTAATTTGACCTTGAAGGGGATATAAGCAGTTACAGACGATAAGACACGCACTAAATTGGCGTAAATTATTCAGAATTGCTTATGAATAGTCCATTTAACCTGCCCCCACCGGGGGTCCAGCGCCACCTTCGCCCCACCGGGGGCCATCGATGGCCCCCCTCTAACTCCGAAAATATGGGCGTTAGCGCAAATCTGCAAAGTGCAATAGAAAGCTCGCGTGAATTCAGTAAGAAATTACTTCGCATGTTTTAGTGCTCAGGTCAATGGTTTGACCTCCAGAGGTCAAATTAGGTCCAGATCGGCTATTTTCACTCAAATATGCAATGCTGAAGCAAACTGGGCATAACTCTCATGCCATTAGAGCTATTGAAGTCTGGTAAAGTACATTTGATAGGAAATTGTCAGTCCTATGTAGAACGTAAAGACCTCCCGCCATTAGTTTGACCTCCAGAGGTCACCTCGTGACATAAGATGACCTGAGGTCACAAAAGGTCAGAAAGTGACCTTGCCGTATATCAAATGAAATCCAGTGACAAGACAAACACGATGGTGTTTGTTTCAGCGCTCTAGCTTAATTAGGTCAAAAGTTATTGTCAAAATACTGTTTTTGATCCCTGGTGACCTTGGATGACCTTGGAGAGATCAAAGGGCAAATATGGCCCTTGGAATCCGTGAAAGGGTGTCCAAGAACGCTTTTCTGATCAAGCTGAGCATTTTCAATCGCTCTTGATCGCTCGTTCGAATGATACAGTTTGTCTATACAAGGTGGCTGGCAAGGCTGTCGAAATTGGCGATTGATATCGATTCGCTTACATTTGTTAGGGATAGAAAAAGACCTTATGATTATCTTTACAATAGCATAAATAGTATTGCTATGAATATGATCACACGAGCATGTTCACGAAGTGGAGTCTCAATTTTCATACAACGGGGAAGAATGCAGAGAACAGTGTTTTCAAGACAGGGGTGTAATTTTCTATCTCTTTGGGGTGCCCGAGCACCCCCAATCCTAATTTAAGCACCCCCAATCTTGTGCTGAGCACCCCCAATACATGTGCCGCCCCTGGTTTATCACCGCTGCCCTGAACAGTGTCATCCCATCTTATTACTGCCGCCCTGATTCGTGCTGCCCCTGGCAAGTTTTTCCCGTACCGAGTTCATTACTTGGAAGTAATGAACTCTGATTACTGATAAGGCTGGTAGCTCAAAGCCTGGTAGCTCATAGATGCTACCAGGCTTATCACTTCGCCCATGAATTGTGACGCCACCTCACTGCCGCCCCCGCCTGATCACTGCCACCCCCTGGCTGATAACCGCCGCCTCCGACTGATTACTGCCGCCCCTGGCTGATAATGTCGCCCCTGGCTGACCACTGCCGCCCCTGGCTGATTGATAACTGCCGCCCCTGACTGATCACTGCCGCCCCCTGGCTGATCACTGCCGCCCCTGACTGATAACTACCGCCACTGACTGATCACTGCCGCCCCTGATTAGAACTTCCGGCCCTTGGCTGATAACTTCCGCCCCCTGGCTGATCACTTCCACCCCGTGGCTGACAACTGCCGCCCCTGGCTGATCACTGCCGCCCCTGGCGGATTGATAACTGGCACCCCCTGGCTGATCACTGCCGCCCCCTGATTGACAGCTGCTGCCCCTTTGCTGCTAACTGCCGCCCCTGAATGATAACTGCCGCCCCTGGCTGATCACTGTCGCGCTCTGACTGATCATTGCCGCCCCCTGACTGATAACTTCCGGCCCTTGGCTGATGACTGCCGCCCCTGGCTGATCACTGCCGCCCCATGACTGATAACTGCCGCTCCCTGGCTGATCACTGCCACCCTCTGGCTGATAACTGCCGCCCCTGTCTGATCACTGCCGCCCCTGGCGGATTGATAACTGCCACCCCGTGGCTGATAAATGCCACCCCTGACTAATCACTGCCGCCCCTGCCTGATCACTTCCGCCCCCTGGTGGACCACTGCCACCCCCTGGCTGATCACTTCCGCCCCTGGTTCATTGCTGACGTCTCCATGGGCAGTGAGCATCCTGGTGATTTCTGGGCAGTGAGCGTTCTGGGAGGGCATCCTTCTGTGGATATCACTAGCATCATGTCATATCTGAAGAGCGTTAGTTTTAACACGCGCATTGACGGGGTCTGAGCCATCTTCGCTTTGACAGGGGGTGGCGGGTAACCCCCCTAAGATCTCGAGAACTACGCTAGGTAGCGAAAAACAGTAAACGGCGTTGGGTAGCCCATCTACTTATTCGTCGAAAATATTTGAGCCATTTTTCAGGTCACGTTTAAGGTCACCTGAGGTCAAAACATGCATCATAGAGATAACATTTAAATCAAGGTTTTTCGGTCATTACATCTGAACATTTAAAGATAGAACAAAACAACTTGAACTAAGTGAATCCCCGCAGCAAGCCGAATCGAATTACATATAACATGACCTTGCTTGATCAAGTCAAGGATTTGACCTGACCTGAGGTCAAGTCAAGGTCAAATTAGATAAAATGCATATCATTAGTAGAACTGCAGAGACAAGGCAAATCTAATGCAGCTGAAATAAACGCTCTATCACCATCTGTTACCAAGTTATTCAGTTAAAACCATTTTCCCATGTATTTCCAATGGAGAGGTCATGGCTCGTACCTGATCTTAGGCCATCGACATAAAAAATACCGGAACATATTTTAGAGATCTCGGTGAGCCCATTATGTGATATGAGTCTCAATAGGATAAGTTCACTCTTGTCCGACTTATGCTATCTTAAACTTGTTTTGAGGTCAGGTCACTTAACCTGTACTGGTGGCCTAACCTGAGATGACCTGACCTTAAAATTTTGACAAAAGTTGTAAAAATGGTTAGAAAAAAGTATACCAGTTACGGTGGCGCTTTCCTCCGCCATTTTGATGCTTTCTCCGAAAAAACTCGAGGGGGCAGGTACCCGCCCCCGTCAATGCGTGTGTTAATTTCATACTTTTATCCTAGCAGTCTTTCAGTTTTTATATAACGTCGAGTTTCATGTTACCTAGTCGCTTACCTTGGTCTGCCTTGTGAAGTTGTCTATGCCATTTTTACAGCGTTTGTATCTCAGTTTTTATATGTGTTTTATATAATTTTATGATATAATTTTCACCACCTAGCTTTTTTCCCACCTTACTTGTTGAAACTCGTGCGGAAATGTCCTACTTATGTATTTTATTTCGTGTTATGTGCGCCGTATGACCCTAGATGACAGCGCGCCCTAAAACCTTAAATATGATGATAGACCGTCGCCTGGATGATCACTACCGCCCCTGGTTCATCACTGCTGCCCTGATTCATGCCGCCTCTGGCTCATCGATGATGTCCCCCGCATATTTTGACCCAAATGCCCACCACCCCAACTTATCGCTGCCACCCCTGGTTCACCACTGCTACCCCCTGGCTGACCACTGTCTCCCATGGTTCATCAGTGCAGCCCTGATAAATCATCGCTGCCCTGATTCACGCCGCCCCTAGCTCCCTGTTTTATATTAACCCATATACCTACGAGCGGCCCCTGGTAAGACACTTCATCCTTCGAATCCTCCTGCTGCCTCCGGCTGATCACAGTAGCCCTTGGTTTATCACTACCGAGGAGATTAATCCGGCCATGGCCCCCAAAACCGGTTAAACTGAGGCCATGCGGTCAGCTCAACTTATCAGCAGGAATCTCTAACACCCTTCCAGAAAGCAAACAGCAGCCCACTATCGTCTAATCATTATCTGCTTGCCTATTGGAGGAATTCCCCAAACCGAGTAAATGGCAGACTGCTGCTGCCGTGCTTTTATTGTTTTAGTGTCAGCCAGGGGTGAATTTTTTAATCTATTTGGGGTGTGCGAGCACCCCCAATCATAATGTGAGCACTCCCAATACATGTGTTGCCCCCCAGCTCAGCATTGCTGCCCTGATTCATGCTGCCCCCGTCTTACCACTGTGATTTATGTCGTCCCCAGTTCATCACTACCACCCTGATTTATGCCGCCATGGTTCATCACTGCCGCCTCCTGCCTACCTCTGCCACCCCGATTTGTCCCAGCCCTGAATTATCACTACCGCCCTGATTCAAATAGCACCCGGCTCATCACTGCTGCCAGTAGCTCACCAGTGCTATCCCCGGCTTATCATTGCCACCCTCAACTCATCACTTTCGCCTCGGCTAATGAATACCACCCCTGACTTATCATTTCCGCTCTAATTCGTGCCGCCCTGGGCTCGAAACTGCCGCACCCAGCTCAGGGACGGTCGATTCCATTTTCGGGCGGGTGTGCAAGATTTTCGGGAGCGGACGCCTTCCTTCCCAGGGAGGTGCCTTTGGCTCTCTAGGAGCGCCCACTCAGTGAGGGGGGGCGCCGACGTCATTTCCTTGCGTTGTGTGGACAAATTGTGTCAATTTGCTCTCCATCGGACGGCTTTGATGACGGGGGGCACCATTCATATGTGAAACTGTTTTTATTTCGCATGGAGGTTCCTACCTCTTCAGGTAGGCGGTGTTTAGGCCTGATTTTTCTTGGCCGGCCGGGGGCGCCGCCCAAATCAGGGGCGCTTCCCCGGACCAAGCCAAAACCGGGTGTGCAAAAATATGTTTTTGCACACCCTCATTCTTTTCAGGGTGTGCAACTGCACACCCTGCCCCCCCCAGAATCCGCCGTCCCTGCCCCAGCTTACCTCTTCCGCCCTGATTCGTCCCACCCGTATTTTATAACTGCTACCTACGGCTCACCATTCCCGTCCTCGGCTTTTCCCTTTGCCTTGGTTCGTGCTGCCCCTGGCTAATCAATGCCACCCCCTCCCAAACCTATCACTTCCGCCCTGATTCGTGCCGCCCCTAGTTCATAACTGTCACCCCGAGTTCATAACTGCCGCCCCGAGTCATCACTGCCGCCATCGCCTTATCACTTTCACTCTGATTCGCACCGCTCCGAGTTCATAGCTATTGCCCCTGGCTCATCACTGCCGCCCTCGACTATGACTTTACCCTGTTTCTTGCCGCCCGGGCCAGCCACTGTCGTCCCCAGCTTATCAATTCCATCTTTATATGTGCCGTTCTTAGTCTATAACTGCCGCCCTGGGCTCATCACTGCAGTACTAAATCTTACCGCCGCTGTGTGTTAGGGTAAAAAATAAAGGGTGTTGGGGTAAAAATAAAGGGCATGCACGGGTACAGTGGAGCTGCCATCTTTGTTAATATTTACACAACAATACACGCGTTGTTTGGAGCACTATCGCGTTTGTGCTCTCTTTTCACGTAGTTATAAATTATTTGCTTTCATTTCAATGTCCATCCACTCTGTCATTCCAAGGGTAACATTTAATCCCGCAAAATCGATATAAATCAATCGTGAATAAATTTACAACTCAGGTTCGATTCTTTTAAGACTTGTATGTAGCTTTGGGATGTCGTCAAAAAGCAAACATATTAAGAAAAAGCTGTAGAATACCTGCCCAACATTAAAATAGAATGTTTTCTGTGCATAAAAGGCGCAACAAAGCGATGAATAACAGATTTGGTGAAATGAAGGGGTGCCGCCCCCGCAATGCCGCCGCCCCTATGGGGTGTCGCCCCCCACCGGCTGAGCACCCCCAAAGATTTTGGGAAAATTACACCCCTGTCAAGAACCCCAATTTTGTGCCGAACTGTAAGGTAATCATAGCGTCACACCATTTCCTAGTTTTTGGGAAAAACTTCCTTTAGATAATATGAAGCAATAATTGCACAGGTACTGAAGCAGAGGTGTGAATTTATGTAATTTTTTAAGGCCCGGGCGCCCCGAATGAAGCGCCCAGTTAGTGTTATAAATCCTGTAGATTGAATTGCCTGCTGTTTTCAGGTTTTTAACACGCGCATTGACGGGGGCGGGTACCCGCCCCCCTCGGGTTTTTCGGAGAGAGTAGAAAAACGGCGGCGCGTAGCGCCGCCGTACCTGGTATACCTTTTCCCTCATCATTTTTACAACTTCTGTGAAAATTTTAAGGTTAGGTCATCTCAGGTCAGGTCACCAGTACAGGTCAAGTGACCCGACCTCAAAAAAAGTTTAAGATAGCATAAGTCGGAGCAGGGTGAACTTATCCGATTGAAACTCATATCACATAATGGCCCCACCGAGTTCTCTAAAATATGTTCCGGTATTTTTGATATCGATGACCTAAGGTCAGGTACGAGGCATGACCTCTCCATTGGAAATACATTGAAAAAATGGGTTTTACGGAATAACTCAGTAACGGATGGTGATAGAGCATTTATTTTAGCTGCATTAGACTCGCCTGGGCTTTCCGGTTCTAATGATATGCATTTTATATAATTTTACCCTGACCTGACCTCAGGTCAGGTCAAATCCTTGATTTGACCTAGCAAGGTCAAATCATATATCATTAGATTCGGCTTGCTAAGAGAATTCATATAGTTCAAGTCGTTTTGCTCTATCTTTACTTGTTCAGATGTAATGGCCGAAAAAACTGAATTTACATGTTATCCCTATGACGGGTATGTTTTGACCTCTCGTGACCTTAAATGTGAACTGACAAAAAAATGGTTCAAATGTTTCCGATGGAGAAGTAGATGGGCAGCCCAACGCCGTTTACCGTTTTTCGCTACCTACCGTGGTTCTCGAGATCTTAGGGGGCGGGTACCCGCCCCCGTCAATGCGAAGGTGGCTCAGACCCCCGTCAATGCGCGTGTTAAATTGTTTCTGTCCAATTAAACATGCTTGTGTGAAACTCAAAGTAATGAATATATAATGTTTTCTATTTTTGCTTGATGATTATTGAAATTTACTTAAATTTAGGCACCCTCATGATTTTTCGAATTCCACGCCTTTGTGTTGAATATATAGCTTCAAACGGAGCTGAGAAATGCTAAATGTTCAGAAGAGGAGGTCAAAAACCTATTTGTGAATAGTGCATGTTAATTACGCTTACAGTGTTGAATAAAGTTGAATTCCTTAGTTAACCTTGCCTATTTGTATTCTACTTACAATGACTCCCGAAATGAAAACTACGGATCTTACCCGAAATGGCTGCGCTGTGAATCCTGCGACGGAAACTGCGTCACTTGGCCGGGCTGTTTCTGGGGAACAGAGTGTTTCTTCTCGTTATTAGTACGTACTCCATCCTCCTCTCTCTCAAACGCTTTGTTGCTGTGTCCATTCATGGATGATGCCAAAGTCCTTCGATGAGCCGATGAATGCTCACGATGCAACTGATCTGGGCCTACTGCAGACTCCCGCCCGGTAAGTAGGTGCCCCGTAATATGTGTGGGCGGTCCGTCCACCTACCTCCGGACGTCAGAACAAGGAGTGCCCTCCCCGAACGCTGCTGGCCAGACCAGTGCGTGACGACAAAACTCCAACATCCTCCCCGCCATAGCCTCGGAACAGCCTCTGGCTCAGCAGTTATTATAGACATTCCGACATTTCGGGGGATGAGGCTTTGGGTTTACTCAGTGGCGGCACCCTGAAAATATTTCGGGGGAGGGTTAGGGGGCTCTAGCCTCCTCTGCCATTGCTACGGAACAGCCTCCGGCTATGCGTTAACTATGGGCTCTGACATTTCGGTGGGTCGTGGCTTGAGCCCCCTTTCCCCCTTTTATCTGCCACTGGGCATATTGACGGGCTACTAGGCTGGGTTGCGGACCAAAGTACGTAAGGAAGAAGTTCGTATGCCTAAAGTACGTGCGCAAAAGTACGTATGGCTAAAGTACGTATAGATAAAGTACGTACGTGGATGATAATCGTAATGGAAAAATTTCGTACAGGTTAAAGTACGTCGGGGTAAAATGATCGTAATGTAAAAAGTTCGTGTGGAAAATTTCGTACGGTTTAAAAAACGTAGCGGTAAAATGTTTGTAATATAAAAGTTCGTACGGAAAATGTTCGTACGGAATAAAGTACGTAGGAGCAAAATGTTTGTAAGGATAACATGTTTCGTAATGACACAAATTCGCATGAGTATAGCTCCTAGAGGTAAACTATTCGCCATGAAAAAAACGTATGGAAAATTACACGACACCAAGCACAGAGGTAAGCAATCACCTGCCCACATCTCGCCGGGCTTCCAAATAGCTTGAGCGCAGCGGCGGATATCTACGACCACTGACCAGGGGCGTCCCACCGGGGCCTTTGGGGACTGGACCCTCCCGCTCTCGGAAAGTGGCGGGGAGGGGCCAGCCCCCGTTTTTGACTGGAAATACTATTGAAAATGCCACGTTTGAGTGAACATAAGGCTTCATCACGAGCCCCAGATCCCCCCCCCTGTTGCCGGTCCTCCCACCTGAAAATCTGTGGCGACGCCCCTGTCTATGATCACATTTCAGGTGCCAGGGGCTTGAGCCTCCCCCCACAATTACCTGCCTCGAACATACCCCAGCCTATGCGTTTATTATGTACATTTGCTTACGTATTTTTACATGCGTAGGGGAGAGTGGTCTAAGACGCCCAGGGTCGGTAAAAAGCCTTTTCAGTTTTGCTTGAAAACTATCCACAGCAGGCTATTTTTAATGTTCTTGAGGGATAGCAGACAGCTTGTCCTTTTTTGGAACGAGGCGAGAGCGCGGTTGGAAGCTTCGCCTGGTTCCGGTGAGTAATTCTTTATTTTTGTGTCTCTTGTCATAAGATATTGTGTCGAAGTGTTCAAAATGTTACTAGACATCCGTCAGTTTGTCACCTGTAGGTCCACTGCCTACCAATATGATATTTTTGGCGTCAGAATAGCGTTTGATCGGATGCACCGGAATTGTCTCTGGTAAATAGCACGCCATTTATTTTCACCATGAGAAGGCGGTAAGACGCCCCATGCAGATGGCTGCTAAGACGCCCAGGGGCGGCGTTTTACACAACAGGTGAAGCGTCTTACACTATATACATGTCGATTAATTTTGGAATGTTTCACAGACAGTTGTACAATCATTTGACCATTTTTAGACACATTTCAGGACAGGGTCGGTCGGCTGCGTGGTAGCCAGCTACGCTGACCACTCCACTACCGCGCCTCCTTGTCTTATAGCATCTAATTCCTAACGGATCATCCTAAATCTCTGAACAATTTTGACGATGGAGGTGATGGGGGTGGGGGGATTGGCGGATAGTCCCAGCCACATAGGTATGTCATCGGACTCAGTCGGGACAGATACTTTGAATAAGATGGTCGGATCTCCCAAAATCCTTTCCAGCAGGGTAAAATAATTTTTTCCAGCAGGGTTACATTATTTTGTCCAGCAGGGTTGCATTATTTTGTCCAGCAGGGTTAGGGTTGCAGAGTTGCAGAGGTTATGTAACATTGGCAGGATCTGCGTCATTAAACATGATTATTTATAAATCATCCACGGTTATAGCATACGCGGATCCGATATCGCCTATCGGTGGTGCAAATGATCAGGGGCGCAATCTGAAACCGAGGCGCCAATTTTGGGCGGATAAGCCTATCACATAGCCCCAAAATCGATGGTGGGAGGGGGTGCTGAAACCTATCGCTGGAGAGCCAGCGTTCATTTCCTGGTTTAGGGAGGGGAGGTGGGAAACAACATTTTAGGAGGGCGCCGTCGGATGGGCTCAAATGGGCATGCATGCCGTGCACTGACGCGGATAAAAAATAGGTGGCATACACGTGGACCTGTGTCGGTAGGACGGTAGGACACAGGTCACATGTGAGCAAAGTTCTGGAAAGCTTGTTTCAGAGCTCGAACACCAGTGGTGTCGGTAGCTCAGTTTCACGCAGCTCAGTGACGGCAGCTTATTTCAAAGCTCAAACACAATGCCTGTATGTTAAATATCAGTGTGAATGCACTTTAAGCATGCGCATCTGTCTTATACTATCTTTTCAGTTCGAACACATGGTGTCCGTAGGCACTTTGTTTAAACTCTGAAATGGGCTACCTCAAACTTTTTCCGTACATGTTCTCAAGAATCGTTACAGTGTTCGGGCAATATACTTTGTCACAATTTCCTACTGGTTTTCCTCAATTTGACTCTAGTCAGCAAAAAAATATTGTTCGTTCACAACAGTTAAATGTTCTGCTGCTTTGCCGGGTGTCATCCGCACCTTTCAAACATTGGAGTTATGTTTTTTAACCAAACAGTTCGCTGCAGTTTTTCCCATTGATTTTATTATTAGTTTGTAAAACGCCCATGGGGTGGGCGTCCTATCCACCCCAGTGTGTAAGACGCCTTTTTGCAATGACTTACAAAACTTTTAAAGTTCTCTTACCTACTGCATTGCAAGAGATGATACTCTTCAATTTTGAAGAAAAATGATTGACCAAGGCATTGAATGGTAAATTTAAACAACACTGAAAGCCGTTTTGTGAAAGTCCCTCTTTAACCTTAAGGATGGGCGTCTTGCACCACTCTCCCCTACTTTTGCGTACGTGCTTTTGGCATACGAGTTTTATACCTTTCGTAAATTTGCTTACGAACTTTTGCGTACGTACTTTTGCGTGCGTACTTTTGGCGTACGAGTTTTAAACCCTACGTACATTTCCTTACGAATTTTTTGCGTACCAAGTTTATCTATACGTACTTTAGCCATTCGAACTTTGGTCCATAAATCTACTAGGCTGCACTAGTCCAATTATATTTCATACAATGTGTTGACACCAGGACGCTTTGTAATCGAAATAATATGTTGAATTCAACTCACATGAAGGTCACAGTCGAGGTGAAAGGTTACTGATCAATGATTAAGTAGAGTTTTCAAGGTCTTTGACACCAGTGCTTTTGGTCAGATGACAATACCAAGTTTGATGTATTCAATGTTATAAAGTCATAGTGAAGTCTGTGCATTGTTCAGGTCAATGTCAAATGTGACAGATTAAAGTCAGACCCATTTTCAGCTCAACGTCTGCTACAATATTAGTAACAGCGTTTCTATGAGAAGTATCTTATATTGTAGCGGCATAGGTCAATGACCTTCAATGTGCTCGATCCAAACCTTTTCGGAGAATAGTACCTGTATAGCTGTGTTGTGACTGGAGATGGCTGTGAATTCGTGAGCCTGTTTGTTTGTGTCAGAGCCGCATCACGAAATCCATGGAGCAAAGTGGATTAAGATTTCTCAAGCGGCTCTATACGGGCCGCTCGGCGGGTCTCGTCGTGGTCTGTTGGCGTCAGAACCGCATGACGAAATCCATGGAGCGAAGCGGATTGAGATTTCTCAAGCGGCTCTACACTGGCCGCTCGGCGAGCCTCGTCGTGGTCTGTTGTTGTAGTTAGAGCCACATGACGAAATCCATGGAGCGAAGCGGATTGAGATTTCTCAAGCGGCTCTATACTGACCGCCCGGCAAGTCTCGTCGTGGTCTGTTGTTGAAGTTAGAGACACATGACGAAATCCATGGAGCGAAGCGGATTGAGATTTCTCAAGCGGCTCTATACTGGCCGCTCGGCATCTCGTCGTGGTCTGTTGGCGTCAGAACCGCAAGACGAAATCCATGGAGCGAAGCGGATTGAGATTTCTCAAGCGACTCTATACTGTCCGCTCGGCGAGTCTCGTCGTGGTCTGTTGTAGTTGTTGTCAGAAGCCGATGACGTTGTTGATTGTAGTCTGTCCGTCCTGAGAATTGATGCCAGAGCTCTGCAATTTTGTAGGGTGATAGCCCTCCTACTCCAAAGACCGAAACTAAAGCCCCGAGTAGAAATCCGAAATAGTTTTTGACAAATTTTGGAACACATTTTTTATAATTTATATTTTTCTAATTTTTACTTCTTAAGCTACGAACTTGAAATTTGTGTCCTTTTCAATAGGTAACACGCGCCAGCTAAGGGAAATAATTGAACTGGTCCGACAATATTTATTGCGCGAAAACACGGTATTTCTCACACGTGCAAAAAACCTACCGAAAACTGATGGCCGAATTGTACGCTCGAAATGTGAGAAGGCTTGCTTCAGTAAGCTTAAATTTTCTTGTGCTTAGGCATAGTTTTGAGTGCAAAACGTAAAATTTGACCTAGTTTTTACCGTTCTTCCGGAAGACTGCATTTTTGGAGATGGAAATATTTGGTAATATTTGGAAATATTTGGAGATCGAAATTGTGATAGTAAAATTATTTGTTTTATAGGCATAAACAGAATTTGTGTAATACGTTATTTAGTATGATATATTACACAGTTGAGTCTACTCAAGGCCAAGTTCAAGGTCACAGGCCAGGATCAAAGGTTATTTTCTAGGTCGGCCCTTGTTTCCCGCCCAAAGACTGGTATGGCGCGAGTTATATTGTACGTTATTGGGAATGTCATATTGTTACGTCATAGGTCATTGACCTTGCATGACCTTGACCTCAAAGTTTCAGAGAACATTGTGTTGGACCTTACCGTTATAAAATTAGTCTTCTTTTGGTGTATTTCTAGCTTTTTCTGCATAATTACAGCATTCCCCAATCGGTCTTCAGCACGGCCCAGATTTGACCTTTACGACCCTTTTCATCTCAAAGATGTTGACCTAGGTCAATGAAACGTCGTCATAGTGTAGATCAACATCGGCCCCAGACACCTCTTAAAGGACGTTCTTCTAACCCTCTTTGTGTCTGATATATCAAGGGTAATTAAGGAACCCTGTCACCGCCCGTTGACGCCGGACCCCTCTCCACTGCGCATGTTAACTCCTGGTCTTAATGAAACACCCCATCGTCTCGCAAGTCTTCCGTTATACAACTACCTTTCCATTTGCCTACTTTACCTGTCTGTGACAGTCTCTTGTCGGATTCCTCCACCACTTCCTCCATGTTCTGGTTCTCCTCCACTCCGTATAATCATGAACACAATACAGGCTGGCCTAGAGACAACGTTTAAAGTTTTACTATTGATCAAAACTATCAAGATTCTTAACAAAAGTTGAAAGCTTGCTTACAAATATAATCGTTCAAATGTACCGCGTAGCAATGGCCTGAAAAGCATTCCTACTTTATGGAGGGCTATAATGGTGGTAGGGCCAAAATGCTTCATTTCTAAATCAAGTATTTTTGAAGCGCTACGATATCGGAAATTTTACTATACATAGCCTCGTAAGTTCAAACCCCTGACTAATCCTCAATCTTATCGATAGATCCGTAAAGTTTTGTATGGTGATTCCTGGCCTGCATAGACAGCGATTCCAAGGAGATTAGCGTTCAAATATAACATTTTTGAAATAAGTGACAGCCTACTGTTGGTGTTCAAGGGACGGCTGCTGCTCGGCTTTTGGTGCGGGCTGCGTGTCCGAATTAGTACTCAGTGGTGGGAGTGGTCTGGGCTGGAGTTTGATTAGGTTCAGTTTTCGGGGTCCATCTGGAAGCACTCGGGCAGTAGGTGCCTTGACCTTTTCACGAAGCGCTCCTGGTCGCGGGCTTGCAGAGGGCGTCCTGCGGAACTGGAACTTTCCCAGACAAGCCATCGCGCCCGCTTGGATTTCGTGCTTTATATTGCACTTGCTGATATTTCATATCAGTTACGGGGGCCAAACACAGAAAGTAGGGGACCAGTGGCTTCCTATACCCTCCAGTTTCTATGCTTATGCCGCTCAGGGGCCGCCAACTCCTCCGCCCCCAGTGCCCAGACCATGGCTCAGAATCCAAATCAGTCACCTCAGGGGGCCCAGACTAGCTCATGGGCTAAGAGATCAGCTTATTAGGGGACCCCACATAAGCACAGGGCTCCTAGAAGCTCAGTACAGGGGCCCCAGATTAGCACAGGGAGCCAGGTTAGCGTAGATGCACTGCTCAGCTCCTGGGCCCCCAGGTTGGTTTGGATCTCAGAATAGCTCAAGGGTCCCGTTCAAGCTCACGGATCCCAGCTCAGCTCAGTGACCGTACAAGAGTTCAGGGAGCCCAGACGAGCTCGAACTCAAGCTAAGCACAGGGGGGCCCCAGATAAGCTTTGGGATCAATCTCAGCTCAGGGGCCCCAGAGTTGGCTGATCTAGGGTATCAAACCATCTCAAGGGATCATTTAAGCTCACGGCCTCCAGCCTAGCTCAGGGGCCCCAGACCAGCTCAGAGACTTCAGTAAATCACAGGGGGCTCCAGATTAACTTAAGGTCCAAACTTCCTTTAGGGTCCGAGCTCAGGCCAGGAGTCCTCAAATCGGTTGATGTATCGGTTGATGTATGTCTCAAAAGAGTTTAAGGGGCCCATTCAAGGTCATTACCTCTAGCTTAGCTCATCGGGCCCTATAACTAAGCAGGGGTCCAGACTAGCTTAGGGGCTGTTCAGTACAGCACAGGGGCCTCAGATTAGCTTCGGGCCCAAATTAGCTTTGGTAGCTTAGCTCAACTCAGCTCAGGCCACTTCAAGCCGGCTGTTGTAGGGTCTCAGAATATTTCAAGGGGTCAAGCTAAGTGCCTCTGAAGTATTTCAAGGGGTCCCAGACCCTCTCAGGGGCCCCAAGTTCAGCACAGCGGGCCAAAGATTAGCGGATGACCAGATCATTTTAGGGGCCCAGCTCAGCTCAAGGACCCCAGGTCGGCTTACATAGCGTCTCAGAACAGCTCAAGGTGACAACCTCAAGCTCATGGCCCCCACCTCAGCTCAGGGCCTTTTACTGTTCAGGAGCCGCAGACTAGCTCCGAGTCCCAAGTTTAGCACAGGAGGCAACATTTAAGGTTTGGGACCCGCTCAGATCAGGGGCCCCGGCAGGGGCGGATCCAAGGGGGAGCGATGGGTCGATCGCCCCACCCTTGGGCCGACCTAAACCCGCGCCCCGGTGGGCCCCCAAGCCACCTTCGCCCTCGTGGGTGGTGTTTGAACACCCCTTCGAACTCGGCCCCTATGCCGGATAGCGAAAAACGTGGGCGCTGGTGGATAGCTCATAAAAGTTCATAAAGAAACTACATCAGTCACTTTTTGGCTCAGCTCAATGTTGAGGTTATGGCACGTCAAACAAAGTGGCATTTTGAGTAGAATTTTTGGGATCTAGCACCTGACAGAGCTGAGTTAGAATCAATTTTAGGCACCATTCGCTTCCTCTTGTCACGGCAAATCGAATGATAAATAATATGACCATACTAGGTCAAATTACAAATATGAATTGACCTCAGGTCAGTTCAAGGTCACTTTTCAACCTAGCATAGTCAATATGCACATCACTCGACTCGCAATAGCAATACAAACGTAATGGGATCAAAATATAAGCTCTATCATCATTTCCTGCAAAGTTATTGACCCAAGTCTGAAAACTGCTTCAATAGTCCCAGATGACCTCTCAGAGGTGACAAGTCAAAATTGCAGCATTAACCTGGAAAGGGGCCCAGGATTCTAAGGTATGGAGAATAAGAAGGTGCAGCTGTATCTACACAAATACACCCCATTTCCTATTTCCTCATGCATTTCCAATGGAGAGGTTATGATCCATACCTGACCCTAGGTCATTGATATGAAAAATCCCAGAATATATATTGTAGCACTCGGTGGGATAATTATATGGTATAACTTTCAATTTGATAGATTCATAAATTTCCTAATTATGCCACTTTAAATATTTTTGGAGGTTCAGTCACTTGACCTGCACTGGTGACCGGACCTAAAATGACCAGACCTTAAAACTTTTGGGAAAAGTTGCGGAATTGATAAAGGATAAGCTGTAATACCGTTTTTTGGTGCCGCCGGAAGACCTCAGGGGGTGTTCAGACACCCTCACCGGAGCAAGGGGGTCTGAGCCACCTTCGCTTTGACGAGGGGGGGTATCGGCCCTCTCCTAAGATCTAGAAAACCACGCTAGATAGCAAAACACGGTAAACGGCGTTGGGTAAACCATCCACTTCTCTATTGAAAATACTTGTACCATTCCTTTGTCAGGTCACATTCTCATTTCAAATTTGAAATGAAAATGTGACATTTGTTGAAATTTCAAATTTAGCCACAGAGCATTGTGCGCGTGAGCCGCGCTTCGCACGGCCCCCGTGTCCTAAGGGGGCCCTGGGGGGGATGGAGGCGGCTGTTCCTGCCGTCCCTCTTGTCTACGCCCCTGGATACAACCGCCATTAGATAATTATATTTTGAGCTGGAAAGCCACCAGCTAGGATACCTTTTTTCTCAGAGCCGCCACCATGGGCGGATTCAGCGGGGGGCAAATGGGGCAGGTGCTCCCCGATCGACCCTCGGCACCCCCTGAAATGGCCACGGCGACCCCTAAAAGGTCGATGTCACCCCGTAAGATGTCGCTCCCCCCAGGATGCCACAAACGGCGCCCACCGACAGGATTTGACGCCTACCTGATATATGTTTCCGGTCAAAAGTGGAGCCTGCCGGAAGAAGCCCCCTCCCCCCACTGGTAATCCTGGATACAATCATAAAGCTGGTATTTTTATTTACACCCATCGGTCATCAGAATTTCCAGCTTATCTCCATACTTGGTGGGCCCCTTACACTGGAAGGAGACCCCCTCAGGCTCAGGGCCAGAAGGAAAATTCCGTGGTTACGCCCTGGCTGGGCCAGTTGCAGGCCACGGCCTCCTGGCCCGCAGTCTGCTGCCGTCCGCTGGCGCTGGAGCGGCGGCCCAGGCCGAGGACCGGCACCGCAGCAGCCGGCAGGCCTACGTCTGAACACTGATATTAGCTGCATAGACGCTGGCGCCAGGCGCTGAACTGCTGTGAGTGAGAGAGAGAGAGAGAGAGACAGAGACAGAGAGAGAGAGAGAGAGAGAGAGAGAGAGAGAGGCAGAGAGAGAGGCAGAGAGAGAGAGAGAGAGAGAGAGAGAGGCAGAGGCAGAGAGAGAGAGAGAGAGAGAGACAGAGAGAGAGACAGAGAGAGAGAGAGAGAGAGAGACAGAGAGAGAGAGAGAGAGAGAGACAGAGACAGAGAGAGAGACAGAGACAGAGAGAGAGAGAGAGACAGAGACAGAGAGAGAGACAGAGAGAGAGAGAGAGAGAGAGAGAGAGAGAGAGAGAGAGAGAGAGTGAGAGTGAGAGTGAGAGAGAGAGAGAGAGAAACCCACCGGCGACCACCACTGGCGAGGCAATCTGTCCATCTGTCTGTACGCTGTTTTACGATGCTGGGTCTACTATTATTGGACAAAAAATCGTCTGTTCTCATTCATGCAACATGTATTACTCACTTCCACACTAATGAGGTGGCTTTTAAAGTGTTGTGATGAGTATGAAGTCATTATAAACTATGGAATGAGATGGTAAGGATGAGGAAAGTTGAGGATAAAGAGGACGGGATTCTACCTGGAGGGGTCGCTGCAGCCACAGGCGCATGCGCTCAGCCTCCAGATAGAGTAAGGATCGCTCACAGCCTCAAGGTAGAGTCATGATAAGGACAAATCTTAGGTACCAGTTACAAAAACACATACAGACACAATCGCACAAACACTTCGAACATGTAAACTAAAATAATATGAGGGTGAAAGTGTTTGATTCTTCGGTTCGTATTAATTTTGTCTTCGATCTGATAAATTTCGTTGTCTGTGCTCCATCTTGTCTGTGGCAGTGTTGATTTCCATGCTTCACTGCCGTTCAAATCTTGCGTTTGTCTTTTCTTTTGTTAATATCCAGTGCCGATGTTTTCTTTCATAAAACTTGTTTTTTCATTTTCTGAAAAATTAGCTTTCCTGAAATATTTCAGTGTTCCCGCCGTAGAAGCTTTTTACATGAAGGTGCTCACTAAAACACGTGAAACGCAACAAAAATCAAGAAGAAAGATAAGCAGCGAAAAGACGATAGTAGGCAAAAATTAGGCTTTGTCTTCTTATTTTTATCTTCTAGCTTTCGTGGTTAATTCGTGGTTCTTCAGTCCAAGGTGCTGGGCACGAGTCCGGTTAGAGCTCTCTCAAACCTGTCCTCGAAAACGTCTGCTTTAAAGTGGGCGGAAAAACGCATGTTTTGCGTATAAACCGAAGCCGTAAATCGTGGGTGCGCAAGACGGTAAACAAAGTGCATATTTACTTGTGAACGTACACAATACTGGACTAGACTACTAGTTAGTAGACCGGAAACTACAGATGCCACTAGATCTGGTTAATGGGACATTTACAAAACTAGCCGGGAAATTCTTGGACGTGGCCAGTCCAGGGAGTCAGCAAAAACTGGCTACCAGGGCTCCAACACCTGCCCCGCCACAGTTCCCCTGAAACCTGTAATACAGTCGACGCGTGCGGCCACCCGCACTGTCGGAAAGTGGAGAGCAGGTGCAGGAGATTCTGACAGACGACGCCTCAGCACAGGCCTCACATCTCCGATTCTCTTCAAACGTTGTGCATATATGGGGTATCGGGAGGCTACCACACGCCTGTGATATTTTCAGGCCGCTGGGTGGAAAGGCTCAGGAGTTAAGCCTCTGGCGATTTTGAACTTATCCTGCGCAATAAGTTTTCTTCAGCAATTTCATCCACTTAAAATAATGATAAATGGGTAAAGTTATACATCAAATTATTTGGATGAGTGAATGAACACAATGGCGATTGCCATTTTTAAATATTCGATGTTTACTGAAAACATACATGTAGTTGTTAAAAAATAATTCAATTATTTTAAAAAGTAAGTTCTTCAGTGTGGGTTTCAAAAATGGTTGTATCACGAAAAAGAGTTCGTCCCAAATATTGAGATGAAAAGGAAAAATCGTGGGTATTTGTTTCTAAACTAACAAGAAGAATATAGCACAGATACGCGCCGTTGGTGCACCCCGCGGTGCAGAGGTCACGCTCGCCTGTCCTATACTTCATGGACCGTGATCAAAAAGATGCGAGGGAGTAAAATCAACCATCGCGTGTGCCGAAATGCCATGGAATTCCCCAGATACTGACGTCAATCTAAGAAAGCATGGAAGCATTTCGTCCTAAGCAGATCCACAAAAGACAGACGGAGCAGCCGTCTGTCTCGGAGGCACCGCAGGTTCGGCGGGACCCGGTGAAGTAGGTGAATGTCTCTAGAGAGCCAGTAGCTGGGGCGAAGGCAGCAATGCACAGGGGAGTGTTCAGTGTGCGGTCAGTCACAGCTCTGCAATGAGTGACATGCCCCATCTGTCCCTCCCACTACTGAGACACCACGCACTGCAGTCGGACGGCTCTGCTCTGGGCCCTTTACCCTTCAGCAAACGAATGGTGGCTATGGCACGTTTCACTTCCGACGTCCAGGCGCCTGCACGGACGACTCAGACAACACTGCCACACTGCAGAGAGTATACTGCAGCCACGGCCCAACAGGCTGCGACAGTTCACCAGAGGGCTGCCAGCTGCGCCACCCACTCTTAGGGATATGGTCTGCCGTTGATGCTGGCTGTGCAGCTGCCGCAGCTTTCAACGCTGGCCGTGCAGCTGTCGTTAACGCTGGCTGAGCAGCTGTCGTTAAAGCTGACTACGCAGCTGCTGCAGCTGTCGTTAACGCTGACTACGCAGCTGCTGAAGCTGTCGTTAACGCTGGCTCCGCAGCTGCTGCAGCTGTCGTTAGCGCTGGCTACGCAGCTGCTGCAGCTGTCGTTAGCGCCGACTACGCAGCGGCTGCAGCTGTCGTTAGCGCTGACTACGCAGCTGCTGCCGCTGTCGTTAGCGCTGGCTACGTGACTGCTGCAGCTGTCGTTAACGCTGACTACGCAGCTGCCGCAGCTGTCGTTAACGTCGACTACGCAGCTGCTGCAGCTGTCGTTAACGCTGACTACGCAGCTGCTGCAGCTGTCGTTAGCGCCGACTACGCAGCTGCTGCAGCTGTCGTTAGCGCTGGCTACGCAGCTGCTGTAGCTGTTCGGTGGTTGTGAAGCCGGCGTGCTCCATCATCTGACGGAACTGGGAGTCCTGGCGCTCCATCAGTGCCAGCGGCGTGTCACACTCGGCCACCTGCGGCAACGTAGTGCTGGTCACGGCCCATCACAGCTGAAACTACGCCCAACCAAATCACAACGGAAACCGGACAAGGGGCATTTGTGTGGTGGCTCGCGCATTCACTTTCCACGAGGCTGACACGGGTTCAGAGCCCGGTGGATTCTCCAAACAAGGAGCAATTTGACCTCCTGGAAACCCTTCCCACAGAGAAAGAGTTAGCGACGCCACATGACCCTGACAATTAGTGCCTCGATAAGCTAACAGGCGCGGGGGAGGAGGGTCTGCCGTCAACGCGCAGGGGTAGGCTCTAAAGTGCCCCCTGATATCTAAAAAACAAAGTGTTAGAAAACGCCTGTTAGGGAGAGGGGGCGATAGTGATCTACATGATAGCCAAATGTCATTGACCTAGGTCGATATCTTTGATGTCAAACGAGGCTGTAAATGCCAAATCTTGATCGTGCTGGAGACCTATTGGGGAATGCCGTGATTATGCAGAAAACAGTCTAGAATACACTGAAAACGGACCAAGGCCATATAGGGCAGGTACCACACAATGTTCTCAGAAAGTTTGGGGTCAATGGCATGCAAGGTCACTGACCGAACACGTAAAAATGGTATATTTTCAACCAATAATGTACGATACAACTGGCAATATAGCTACCTTTCAGCGGCAAATGAGGGTTTGACCTTGCAAAATACGATAGGTCAATCATAGAAATTCGAGGTGTGGCTACACTAAGACTGAGAGTTTAAAATTTGGCCTACCTGATTCTGATGAAAGGCTGTGCCATAAAATATAATCTGAGAGTATTTTACAGTAAGGATCCGAGGAGATAGGCCAGTATATACCGTGTCCACTAACAAAAAGAGCTTTGACTTTGGCCTGTGACCTTGAAATTGAGTCGCCTAACAATAAGAGCTGACATAATATACCACGCTGTCTAAACGGAACACTCGAGTGCTAGGTTAATGACAGTTCAGTCGGAGATCTGTGATCTATTCTGTGCCCAGGTTTAACACGCGCCCCGCTGGGGGAGCGAAATTCGCCCCCCTCCTGGTTTTCCCCAGATAACGCAAAAACGAAGAGACACAGAATAACGAAGCTTACAGTACCTTATCCCTGATCAAATTTACGCATTTGAAAAAAGTTGTTTTAGGTCCAGTCAAGTAAGGTCAAGGAGCTATCCAAGGTCTAGCGACCCGACCTCAAATCCTAAAATCACGAGTTTGAAGCGGCGCCTAAGGAACATTAGCCGACCGATCAGTTTAAAACTTTCACAATATAATGAAATCATTAGGGGCTACAAATATGTTATCTCAGAATTTTAAATTGTTGACCTAAGGTGGGGTCAAACTTTTCGTCACACCATTATAAGTATATGGTGAAAAATAGAAAGGGCTCGTTTTCAGTAAATGCTGGATAGATAACCCTTGCCCCGGTGGCGGGTACGAGCCACCTTCGCCCTGGTGGGGGGCTAAAAGACTCCCCACGATCTAAAAAACTAAGAGAGCTAGAAAAAAGCGCAAAACGGCAATCGAAAGCTCTTCGAAAATGATATCGAAAATACTTCGGTCATTTTTATTGTCAGGTCAATATCAAGGTCACCAGAGGTCAAAATAGGTCAAAATCGCTAATATGAGGTGTACTAAGAAAACCTCATATATCTCAGAAACTATGATAGCTAGAAACATTTTTCTAACACCATTCGAAAGCTCTTGAGATGCGCTTTCGTTACACTGGCATTCATTTTTGAGTCAGGTCAAATCCTAGGGAGCTACAGGTCACTAAATATTGGACATATTCTTGGGAATGTCCATAGCCACCCATGCATAAGGGCGTTTACTTTTTTGCTAATAGCTTCCAAACCAAACAAGATACAGTCATAGTTTATGCACCATTGCAATCCTCTCGTAAATACGAATCGAATGATATATAATATTGCTATGCCAGGTCAAATTTAAGAATTTGACCTGTCCCAGGTCAACGGTCTGACCCAACTTGACCTGGTATAGTCATGATGTATATCATTTCATTTCCAGTGACTATACAAACACTTTGGTGACAAAATAAAAGCTCTATCTTTGTTTATTCAAAATTTATAGAGAAAAACACCCAAAAATGCTTATTTGACCTAAGGTGACCTTTTAAAGGTCACAAGTCAAACTTTTGGCATCAACTTCAGAAATTGGCTAAGAGCAAGTCGCAACTGATGTTGGAAGTTGATTCCATCCATGCTTACTGAGAAAAGCTCATTTCGTGATTTTCCCCATGTATTGACAATGGGGAGGTCATGCTCTGCAAATGACCTTAGGTCACCAATATCAAAATCCCGGAACAAATGTTGTAGCTCCTGGTGGGCCCAATATGTGGTATGAGTTTCAACTTGATCGATTAACCCTTCTTTTAGTTATGCGGTCCTAAGTATTTTTGAGGTGAGGTCACTTCACCTGGCCTGGTGACCTGACCTGATATGATCTTGAGCCAAAATTTTCAGGAAAGATGTAAAAATGATGAAGGAACAGCTAGACCAAGTTTGGCAGCCTGCGCGCCGCCATTTTTGGTCACTTCGTAAAACCCGAGGGGGTCTAAAATGACCCCCACCCGGGCGAAGGATAACGCTGCAAATCCTCAAACCGTGTATTTTTACCACGATCTTGACCATTAAGTTGAGTTTTTGGCCATCTGACGGTCACAGGAGCATACAGTGAGTGGTTTGCCAATAACTTCTCACTGAATTGGCATAAAGCTCCTATTTTGCTTGTATTGTGCTTATGTTGTCACGGGGAGTCGATCGATATGCAACATGACCATGCCAGTTCACCCTGTGACCTTGACCTAGCTCGAGGTCAGGTCATTTTCACAATTTGACCTAGCAATGCCATATTATGCATCATTCGATTCGACACTATCGGAGGAATCCCATGATGCATGAATAATTGATGTAGCTCCACTGCGTAAAAATCTAGAGGGGAAACGTGCACTGCCCTGTTGTAAGCCTATGAAACTTTATTTGACCTATGCTGACCTCAATTTTGACCTGACATAAAAATACTTCGTATAATTTCTCTTTGTCTCGTCAAGAGCTTTCGAACGCCGTCCGTAATTTTTCTTTAGATTTCCTGGGAAACGAGATACGGAGGGGGGCGCGAAAAACGCCCCCCAGCGGGGCGCGTCATGCCAGGGATCCTGGCGGGGCGCGTGTTAAGCTGTGCTTTAGTGCAAACATGTTCAAATCTAGAATTATCACCCCATCCTATATTTTCGGAACACCTTTTTCCCAGCCATTTTCGATTAGCTCCCACAATTACGGTAGACCATAACCCCCATAGTGCCATAACGTCCAACTGGTGGTGCGGATCCTCCAATGAACTTTTAACTTCATGGGGAACCCATGTCTAGAAGACTTCTTGCAATTGAAGAAATTTGCACTGTTTCCTTGATGTAGGGACTGTTTGTCAGTTGTATCAATAATTGTCTTTCTTGCCTACACTCTGCATAATTTATCTTCATGTGCCCAAGAATCTAGAGATAGAATGCCTTCGAGAAACAATAATAAGGAAGGCATAGATGAGCTACGCATTCAACATGCTACCCTGGAAGGGAAGATTGATACCCAGCAGCAAACTGTAGCCCAACTCTCCAATGAGCTCCAATCCCTCCACTTCCTTCATGAAGAAGCTGCGGCAGGGCATATTCATGTTGACTGGAAGCTCGAGTCTGTTATAGCGGAAAATGAAAGACTGGTACATAGGGAGGTGGCCACAGCAAAAGGACTAGAAAAACTAGAACAATACACTAGGAAGTTTACAAGGAAGCTTACAAGAATATCTTCCTCAGTCAATACTAGTTCAAAACAAATATCAAACTATGACATCATTCGTTATACTCTTACATTCTCTGTCACCGTGCCTGCTAGATGTTGTATCAGTTTAAGCTCATATCCTATACTTGGATGATTAGTCCCACGCTCTTCGGCGTGTCGATTTCCATGCAGGAACTCCAGGCGCTGGCCGAGGGAAAACACCGGGAAGCTCTGGCAGCGCCACACTCACTCTTCCGGCGTCCATGACGACGATGCGGTCATAGCCGGCCACGGTGTTGAGCCGGTGGGCGATGGTGATGACGGTGCAGGTGGCGAAGTGTTCCTGGATGGTGCGCTGGATCAGGTGGTCCGTCTCCACGTCCACCGAGGCGGTCGCCTCGTCCAACAGCAGGATCCGGTTCTCCCGGAGCAGCGCGCGGGCCAGACAGATTAGCTGCCGCTCCCCACACTGCGGCGGGACAGAGCCGGTCAGCACTGCGTCACCTAATCATAGCCAGCGCGCGGGCCAGGCAGATTAGCTGCCGCTCCCCCACACTGCGGCGGGGCAGAGCCGGTCAGCACTGCGTCACCTAATCATAGCCAGCGCGCGGGCCAGGCAGATTAGCTGCCGCTCCTCCACACTACAGGGGGGGACAGAGTCGGTCAGCACTGCGTCACCTAATCATAGCCAGCGCGCGGGCTAGACAGGTTAGCTGCCGCTCCTCCACACTGCGGGGGGGGCAGAGCCGGTCAGCTCTGCGTCACCTAATCATAGCCAGCGCGCGGGCTAAGAGATCCTATTTTAAGCTTTGGAGGGGCCCGGGCCCCTTTGGCCTTCCCTTGGGTCCGCCAGTGATGCTGTTTTCTCTAGAAACTGACACATTTTCATTGAAATTTCAATTGCCTGTCAGTTGGCTTTGAGCCCCGGGTCTGAGAGCACCGCACTTTCACTGCTGCCACACTGGAGCGGCCGGCGCAGCCAGGGCCGACGCGGTCCGCCACTCGCCTGAAGTTGTCGCCATCTGAAGCCACGCACGTCTGCAGCTGCTGCCCCGCCCGCTGCACCTTCCGCTTCAGCTTGGCCTTCTCCAGGATGCCCCACAGCTTCTCGTCCGTGTGCTCATCAAACGGGTCCAGGTTCATCCTGTGACGACGGATGGGGGACAGTTGGACGCGGTCGCAATGGGCTTCAGATCAGTGCAGCCGGCGTTCAGGTCACGATGTTGCGGGACAGAAGAAGGTTGGACCAAATGATGCAAGAGAAATATACTGCGCCATAGCATAGCGGGTACCGGAATAAAATACAGCCACTGTTGTTGGTTTGGAAAGATTAGACTTAGCTGAAACGAACGGCATTTTCCCATACGAGCTCCAGACTGTAACACTCCAGAAAGCGGGGCGGTGTCCAGGTCGCGAGGAGTGTATCATGCGCCAAACAGGCACAGGACCTGATGATGCCGAAAAACAGGGCAGATTCCTGTGGGCGGATTACCTCATGGTGCCCGAAAAAAGGACAGGGCCCGGGGTTGATTACCTGATGGTGCCCAAAAGCAAGGTCCTGGAGTGATTACCTGATGGTGCCGAAAAGAGGACAGGGTCCTGTGGGTTGATTACCTGATGGTGCCGCAAAGAGGACAAGGTCCTGTGAGTTGATTACCTGATGGTGCCGGAAAAGAGGACAGGGTCCTGTGAGTTGATTACCTGATGGTGCCAGAAAAGAGGACAAGGTCCTGTGAGTTGATTACCTGATAGTGCCGGAAAGAACAGGGTCCGTGGGTTGATTACCTGATGGTGCCGAAAAGAGACAGGGCCCGGAGTTGATTACCTGATCCCGAAAAGAGGACAGGGTCCTGTGGGTTGATTACCTGATGGTGCCGGAAAAGAGGACAGGGTCCTGTGGGTTGATTACCTGATGGTGCCGGAAAAGAGGACAGGGTCCTGTGGGTTGATTACCTGATGGTGCCGGAAAAGAGGACAGGGTCCTGTGGAATGACGTCGATGCGGGACCTCAGGTCGTACAGGCCGATGGGGCCGATGTCAACGTCGTCGATCAAAATCTGGCCCTCTTCAATCTCCGCAATCCGCAGGAGGGTAGAGATCAACGTCGACTTTCCTGTGCGACCAGCAGATTCTCATCACAAAGTAACAAAACATATGTAAGAATCATTAAGTGTAGAAAGCTCACCTGAAATGGCATTACAATTATGCAAAAGCATCTAAACCGAAGAAAATATCAAAATTCATTGATATTTTATATTTTACCATTAATATCCAATGCACAGTGCATGTGACTTAAAGTGAGTGTTCCACTTTAATAAAGAGTTTTGAGCTGAGATAGCAGTTTTGTAGAGCGTGCTGAGAAGCCAGTACTGGCATATTTAATTTCACCCAAAGCCCTGGTATAAAATTTTCGCCACCTTAAATTTCACAGTACAGAGGCTTATTGCATTATTTCAAACCCTGAACGAATACTTTGATATGGTTGCAGTAATCTGATTGGTCTTGAGCCCTAAGCCTCGCCCACTCGCTAAAAATACCATGCTTGCGAGTGAACCAGCATGCAATACGCCTGTCGACCGGAAACTTCGGGCGAGTAGTTGTCCATTGCAGAGCGTCACTGGGCTGAAGTCCGCTCAATGGCCGCAACACACATCACATTCTCCCTGCCCCGTACTTGCTAAAGCGAATATAAATTGTTCTTTTTTTCTCCAAAATCCAACTCTGAAATTGTTTCTTTATATCGGGCAATATGGTACTGATGAGAGCGGACGTCCTCAGCGGAAAATCGGTTGCAGGTTCTGCGATTATATCACCATGTATTTGAATAGCCCCTGCATGCGATTTTTGCCATGCGGGAAGACCATGAATGGGCCTTTACAGCAAGTCAATGGTTAATGTTTGGGATTTCGCTGATTATTAAGCTTTTTTATGACGTCACATATTGTTAGACCAGAGGATTAATTTTTGTGTTTAAAGGAAATGTGGCACCTTGGTCGAATCCTGGAATTTAGCAAATTAGGCGTACTTTTGGTAAAAAATAATGAAACCACTCATGATTTCTCTGAAAAAATGTTCAATAAGCTCAATATTTTGCTTTTAAAAATACTCCTCTAGGAAAATAAATATATATCAGACTGTGGATGATGTCATGATCTGGCAACCACTACCATACTTGAAATGCTTCAAGGGCTTCGATTGGCTGATGCTCATCGTGACTTCAGCATATGTCGTCACACCAGCAGCTTACAACAATGGCCGCCCGGCGAGGGGTTGATGAGGGGTTGGTGTCAGGTAGGTTTAAGCTTTTTTCTACGGAAATATCGAGTTCCAAGACAAATGATATATGGAGCACCGGGTTTTCCGACTTGCTTTACATTTTGGCTATCTCAGTTAAAATCACGTTATGAAGGTGCCACATTCCCTTTAACGAATAAAAGTGGGAAAAGTGTCATTTCCTGATTTTCAGACCTCTTTCGTTCGTGAACCATTCGTTTTAGAATTTCGGTAAAGTGGTCGACTCCCGTGAAGCATACGCGGGGTGGCAGCTGTCGCGGACGTACCGGCACCAGTGCGGCCCACCACGCCTAGCTTCTCGCCGGGCCGCACGCTGAGGCTGATCTGGTGCAGCACCCGCGGCAGCTGCGGCCGGTACCGCAGACTGACGCCGCGCAGCTCGATGCTGCCCCTCTGCGGCCAGTCGGCCGCCGGCGTGCGCTCCGGCACGTGCGTCGGCGCCTCAAAGTCCAGGCTCTTGATGTACTCGTCACAGCGCTCCACGGACGTCAGACGGGCACTGCAGCGGAACAGACGGTGCAGACGTCACTGCAGCGGAACAGATGGTATTGGACACTGCAGCGGAACAGACAGTATCAGACTGACACTGCAGCGGAACAGACGGTGTCACACGGACATTGCAGCGGAACAGACGGTGTTAGACGGACACTGCAGCGCAACAGACGGTGTCAGACGGACATTGCAGCGGAACAGACGGTGTTAGACGGACACTGCAGCGGAACAGACGGTGTCAGACGGGCACTGCAGCGGAACAGACGGTGTCAGACGGACACTGAAGTGTAACAGACGGTGTCAGACGGGAACTGCAGCGGAACAGACGGTATCAGACCGGCACTGCAGCGGAACAGACGGTATCAGACGGACACTGCAGCAGAGCAGACGGTGTTAGACGGACACTGCAGAAGAACAGACGGTGTTAGACGGACATTGCAGAAGAACAGACGGTTTCAGACGGACACTGCAGCGCAACAGACGGAGTCAGACGGGCACTGCAGCGGAACAGACGGTGTCAGGCGGGCACTGCAGCGGAACAGACGGTGTCAGACGGGAACTGAAGCGTAACAGACTGTGTCAGACGGACACTGCACCGGAACAGACGGTGTCAGACGGGAACTGAAGCGTAACAGACTGTGTCAGACGGACACTGCACCGGAACAGACGGTGTCAGACGGGCACTGTAGCGTAGCAGAGAATATCAGACAGACACTGAAAATGATCAGGAAGTGACAGACAAGTACTGCAGAGGACCAGAGGATATTAGAAGGGTACAAACGCGCACCAGGGGATGCCGGATATGCATTGCAGAGGACCAGGGAATGTCCGACGGGCACTGCAGCACATCAGGGAAGGCGACGAGTGCTGCAGGGGACCAGGGAAGGTTACACATCCTGCACAGCAGAGGACCAAGGGACATCAGACGAGAACTGCAGGACCCGAGGCGTTTGGAAGTGCATCAGCTCCATGGGATGACAGGCAAGCATGAACCCACAGAAAAATTTCCCTGGGCGACATGAGGGACATTGGATATATTGTGACACGTTAGACCCGTACAGTACCTAGTCAAAAACCCATCCCAGTCACGGCACCTTACAAAATTATTTATGAATGCAGACTGGAAGATCTCCAAGGAGGAGCACACCGTAGAGCGCGATTTCCTTAACATGTCAGTTGCTTAGCTTTTATCCAACAACCTCTCACCTCATCTCCGCAATCATGCGTATAACGAAGGATACGAAGGTTACGGAGCCGTAGACAAGTGACAGCATGAGGCCAACCATGGCGGGAGACGCAGTGGTGGGAGCCAGAACCACAAATAAAGCCACGGCCGTGACCATGATGCAGCCAAGCTCATCCAGGCGCAGCGAGAACCACATGGATGCCAACCGGAACTGCAGGTTCGCCGACGTATGCGTGTTTACCACCTGCTCGAACCTGAGGAAGAGATGGGTGTCTGAGAGTAAACTTGAACACTGATCACTGGGCCGCTGGTCCAATGATGAGACGAAAATTGGTGGACATGTCGGATCACCTATTTGGCACGTTTCTAAGCTTACAACTGTGCAACAGACTTACAAATTATTTGTAAGGGAGCGAGGAATGACCAAACAATCGAAGCGTCCAAAAACCCCAAACAACGACTATCTGTAATTATAATTTGTTTCGCCTTATCGACGCACCATCTGCCAGGCCCAATGGCGTCTCAACTATCTGGAATAAAAACACTGAACGAATCATCTTGCCTCTTTTAAATACATCAGTTCATTCCACATGTGGCCTTTTGAACTCTTTAGCAAAGCTAAATATCTGCCGGAGATCCGGAAGGACTTACTTTTTTGGCAAAGATCTCCTCTCTAGAGAAGGC